>CM076603.1:125625000-125965287 GCA_038502835.1 Octonoba sinensis
ATAACTTGTAAAACATGTTCTGTTACATTAGGCATGGAATCTTGCAAATCTTTTGCCAAAAGATTGAGCAAATGAGCTGAACAGCCATATGATATTATATCAAATTTTGCATTTAATTCGTCCCTCATTTTTGCCATATTTGAAGCATTATCAGTAACAAAGCTACGTACACGGCATTTAAATTTTTTTTCTACATTTATTATTGTTTGTGTAACAGCAGCAGCTAAATTTTGGCTAGTATGTGATGTTAAGGATGTGTCGATTGTGTCTACTAAATAAGTATTACCTTCCATAGTAGTAACACATGCACAAAGTAATGGTTGATTGTGTATATTAGACCAACCATCCACTGACATACATACCGTTTGTTCAGATAATTCACCAGTAATCTTTTCTATCTCATGTTCATGAACAGCATTTAAGAGACGATTGCCTAAATCAATTTTACTCGGGGGTTTATACCCAGGTCTTAGCATTTGTATTAGCTTAAGAAAATGTGGATTTTCAACAGAACGAAAAGGTATGTTGGAGGAAAAAAAGAATTTGGCTACTTGTAAATCTAGTGTATCTTTGAGATTGGTTGGTGTTTTCACAATAAATGGGCTAATATCTGTAGTCTTGAATTTCTTTATCTTTATGTCAGTATCAGTAGCAGTCAAATCTTCATCACACTGAATACGCTTATTACAAGGATCTGGCAGATTTTGGCTTTCAATTTGAGCTTTATTATCTGTTCCTCTGTTGTAAGTAGCAGTAACATCTGTGTAAGAAAGGAAAAGGAGCCATAAGTGTAATTCTATTTATTTTTTATTTTAATGTAAAAAAAGAACTTAAAATATTATGATATGAATTAAAAAATAACAGTATAATAATAATAAAAAAATTATTACCTAAAGCATCTTTTTCTTGTTCACAATCTTTCTTCTTTTCAACTTCATTTTTTGCTACACACACTTCATGATGCATTATCATTCTTGATACCAATCCTTGCATTTCTTTTTGGCATAATTTACATATTGCTTTAGATCCTTTCTTTCCTAACTCAATTTTTTCATTATAATAGACCCAAATGGGATCTTTTTTCCTTCCAGCAGACATTTCAAATTATAATTAAAGCTAATAATAAGTAAAAATGACTATCCCAGCTACCCTAAGTATGCTAACAAACACTAATTCACAACTCAAAGAATGATAATGGTGCAAAACAAAAATAAAGTTCAAAATTAGCACTACAACTTCTACCAAAAAATATACACTTATACTTCAACTAACAATATGTACTACAACTTCCACTCCTGGTGCTGCTGTTGTTGTTTTTGTTTTGTAATGTTCCATGCTGCTATCATAGCTGTAATCATATGTAAACTGTTTTTAAAAGCAAATGAGTCACATTGAAAGTAGAAATGTTGAATTATATGAGTGAGATCTGAGAAATATATAGAACAGTCTACTTACTTGTTTATGTTTGAAACTTAGAAAAATATACAAAAAATGTTCAAGACTATACACAAAATTGATTTTTTTTGATTAAAATCAGTGATTTTTTTAAAAAAATCATTTGATTTAAATCATGATTTTAATCAATGATTTTAATCATTTGATTAAAATCATTTACACCCTGTGAACAAGTATAAAAAATATTTTTAAAAGTAGCATTTGCAAAATAAATTTTATTCAAGGTTGAACATAAATTAAAATTTGAAATTTCTGCCGATTTGAAGAAATATTTATTCATTTATATTTTTAAATAAGTAACAATTTGAGAAAGAAATTAATTTTAAAAAATTTTTTGTCTCTCTCACTCTTAGCCATTTATGGGTTTTGAAATAGGTATTTCTGAGCATAGTTACAGGTATAAAAATTCTTATTTTTATATAGACTATGAATTTTTTTTAAAAAGTTGGGTAAAAGGTCTATTTATTCAGGTTTAGTTTTCAAAAGATGTCGAAACTGCTCTTTTTCAAGTTATATTTAGTTTAAATAAAAAAATAAACACATGCATACACACAAGTTTACATTTTAATGGTCACTATTTTGGTCACTTTTTTAAAAGCTGTGGTCACTTTTTTCACTACTTTGAAGACTCCAAAGTGCGCCTAGCCCTGAATATTCTAAGTTCATTTTATTTTTCACTAGCTGACATGCCCGGCGTTGCACGGAATTAGTATTAAGTGCATCAGTCGCAGGTCAAGTGACATATGTCCAAAATTCTGTTGTAAATACATAAAGAAAAATTTTCTTAAAAAATCCAAGTAGAACATGAGCAACAGTCCTAAAAAATCCCATTTCAACAGAAAAACTCATTAAAAATCACGATTGCACTAAAGTCAACAGCCTCGAAACATTCCTTTTAGACCAAAAATAAGTCCATAAAAATCCACATTAAAATGCCAACAACAGTTCGTTAAAATTGCCATTACAGTAAACAATGTAACAGTAAATAAAATGCCCATATTCATCAGGATAATTGTTCCAAAATGATATCAAGAATCTGTAAAAATCGCAACTACAATATATAACACCACATCTAAAAATTATCATCAGAATAAGAGCAGAATTCTCTTTAAAAAGGACAACGGTCCCTAAATATTTCTGCTATAATAAAGAAAACATAAGCCCCATTTGAATAAAAAACAACTATTCCTAAACTTCCCTAATAGAATAAGAACATTAGTCCCAAAACATCTCCATTAGAATAAACACGTCAGTAACGTAAAATACCCATTAGACTACAGGCCTTTAAGAGCAGCTGTTAATAAAATTACCAACAGTCCATCCCCAATTCCCCATTAAACTAAGGACACCCGTTCCTAAAAATCCCGCTTGCAAAATCGTCATAACATTTCCTGAAAATTCAATTAAATAGCACTTTTATAAAATTCGGATAAAAACGGAAGAAAAAAAGCATTATTTCCAAAGGCAAATGCACATTTAAGTTAAAAAATGCCCAGTACTTAACCAGTTCTGACGTGTGAAATTTAAGTTGATAAAAAGAAATAACTAAATTCAGTCCAAATGGCGCCAAACAGTCAGTACAAAAATTGAATAAATGTTAGAGAATAAATAAATCACTTGAGTAAAATATGGAATCAATCAAAATCTCTACTTTAAAAAGTTAACATAAAGCAGAAGATCGCCAAATTGTACTATAGTAATGGAAGTCTAACGCAAATGCGCCATGATCCTACAATGTAAATCACGTATTGAATTAAATGATAACAATATTACTGATAAGGATTATTGGCGCGGTTTGGAAAAGGTGCAAAGCGCAAAATAATATATTGCGAACAAATTTCTGGATGGGGGGCGAGAAAAAAGTTATCACCACTTAGCGAAATTTTAAATTTCATCAAAAATTAGCCATATAGAAAATCTTTCAACCTAGTTTTTAGCGAAGGAATAAATATTAAATTGCCAAAAAAGGAAAGAAAAATCAACCTCAAGATAAAGTAATTGAAAATCGTCTGCAGTTAATGATACACAAAGTATGCATAAAAATGAAATACATTTTTAGAATTTGTTTCGTTGATAAAGCGAACACCTCACTATAGAAATGTTTCATGAAGTTGTTGAACTGCTACTATACTATTAAATTGCCAAAAAAAGGAAGGAAAACCAACCTCCATGTAAAGTAATTAAAAATTTCTCAATCTTACGTTAACAGAAATCATCTAGTTGGCGACAAAAGTACTATTTATTTTGGCGAAAACACGCAAATTGAGCAGATAAATTCAGAGGTAAGCCTTGCTTTAAAGTTCGAAAACTACTTTAAATGAATATTGCGCATGTTCTATTTGTCCTACGAACTGCAAAAAAAAAGCATCTTGTGCAGTTTTTTACGGAGATTCATATGCTGCAAAAATCTAAAACGTGGGACGTTTCTTCGATGAGATAAACCCAAAATTAACAGTTTTGCTTAAATTGGAATAAAAGAAGAACAAATTCGAATTTTAGGAAAAACGCTTCGAGGTGCACAAGGACCTGGCCCAAGGTACCCGTAAACAAAATTTCGTATTTCTGGAACGTTCCATCTCGCCAGGAGGCGATCGACAGACAGACACACACACACACACAAACTTTTGGTTTTATTTATATAGATTATATAAAAACTCGCGTTCGCCAGTCGCCTAATGCGACCAATTTTCTTGTTTTGGCGACCATTGTTTTCATTGAAGTCACCAATGTGGCTACCATTTGCTAATGCTAAAACCCTTTTCCGAACTTTTATCTTGACACGTGACCTTTTCCCAAACTCTCTTGTCCACTAAAAATTAAAGAAAGAAAAAAATAGGAGTTAATTTTTGGGCCACACGGAAACTAGTTTTTCCTCCGATTTTTACCGGAAATTGTTACCGTGCTTAAAAGTTTCAATCCTTTTCCATACCGCAATTATTTTAATTATCTTGAAAGTTGTAAGATTTTTTGCATGCGCAACCTTAAATCTGCTTATTTGTAGTTTCATTTTAACAATTAAAAAAGAAAAAAAGTATAAAGATAGAAACAGTCAAAATCGTGCACGTGCTTCGCCAAAAATTGGATTCTACGTTAGAGATTTTAATCCTTTTGCATCGGGTACAAATTTCAATTATTTGCTAAATTAGAAGATATGTTTTACACATGCTGTCCTAAATGTGCTTATTTTGCATTTTATTTTAATAGTTTCTGGCTTTTTTTTTTTTTTACCTGTTCCGATATTGAACACGTGTTTGTCGGAAATTCCATTTATCACTATTATTCACTATTATAGTTTCATTTATTTATTTATACTTAAAATTCGATTTTAATATGGACAGCTATTTACTTTTTAGAAAATACTAAATTTTGGATTAATAAGAAATTTTTTGAAAATGGTTAATTTAGCTCTATGTACGCTACTCTCTGGGTCAAAGTCGCAGCAGAAGTGGTATTCTCTCTGAACTCGGATATCTGTTAAGAGTGTTTATTATTATTATTATTATTTTATTTTCACTCCTCCAGAAAAGAAAATACTCCTCCAAAAACCTCCAAGGAGTATTTTCACTCTTTGACAAAAATTCCTAGCGCGACCTCTGTTTGAAAATATATATAAGTGCTTAGAGGTAGGCTTTCAAATGCTGCAAAATTAAACGTTAAATTGTTGCTTTTTTTCCTTTCTCATTACTCTTTAATCTCTGTAACCTTTTTCATATAACCACAAGCAATTAAAAAACAGAAAACTTAAATATAAAAAACAAAATAAGTAAAAAAATTACAGTTAAGTTAGAAAAGTCATTAAAAAAAGCATGAATATCTTAATGAATTGATGATCTTTAGCTAACATGTTAAGCAATATTATTAGAAGAAATGGAAATTTTGGTGTGGATGAACGACCTCATAAAAGTACTCTTGCTTAAAGTTTCAATTTTTAAATTAGATTTGGAAGTTATGAAATTATCATTGTTTTTCTTTTTCTTTTAATTCAATTTAGTTTCTTTCAGCATCCAATTGCTGTAACCCTAGGGCTCTTAAAATTTAATTGCAACTATTACACAATTTTTAAAAAATATAAAAATAAATTGTTGGAAAAATAAATAAATAATGAGACATTAAATTATCAACATATAATAAATTTTGCTTCTCTATTATAGAACTGAAAAATATAATTTGGTTCTTGAATTTTCTTGCTGCAAAATTATGAAACTCAGCATATTACTTTCGGTGCCATTAATTACTTAAAAAACATCTAAGGGAGTACTTAAAATTGAAATTTAAAAGAATATTTCTTAATCAGAAAAATAATAAATATTACTGGCAGGTAGAAAATCGGATAGACTTCAAACATTTTTTGATAAAATATGAAATTATATTTAATTCATTCAAAATTTTACTGTTACTATAATCACAATGGTTAAACCTAAATAAGTACCATTTAAAAAACAAATTTTAATTGATAAATAGTTAAAAATAGTTGAACCTTTCACATTAGTTTGTTTTTGCTTATTTTCTTGAAAGAATAGTGTTTTATCTATTAAACAAAATAAAGGAAGGAATGCAATGATTTTTAAATGAAAGAAGAAAATTTTAAGCTTTCTTCCAACTTGTAACGGTGCGAGTGTGGCCGTGAAGCACCGGGAGTCGAACCAAGATTTTTTTGGTGGTAGCCGCATTCTTTACCGCTTTCCCAAAAGGCGCGCCCCCTGGGCAGGAGCAAAGAGGGCTATTTGAAGGACTGAACTCGCACCGCTACATGCTCCGCCCCCAGTGAACGAGTAGGGGAAGAGTGAACGATATTTTACCACAGATGGGTGCACCAGCGCGAGAGAAAGGCTGCTTGAGGTTGCTGCGGGAGTGAGTGAAGTTTGGGCCTGTTTGCTCGGATCCGTGGCTGGGCTCAAGTGCGAGCGCGTGCACACTGCACGAATGCATGCGAGCAAGTCATCTCGTGGCGCCATCTGTGGAGTGTTCGGGTCTCCATTGCTGCGTGCGTAAATGCCGGGTCACCAGATGTAACGGTGCGAGAGTGGCCGTGAAGCGCCGGGAGTCGAACCAAGATCTTTTTGGTGGTAGCCGCATTCTTTACCGCTTTCCCAAAAGGCGCGCCCCCTGGGCAGGAGCAAAGAGGGCTATTTGAAGGACTGAACTCGCACCGCTACAAACTATTCTCAACTATTAGATGAAGAGAAAAACAAGAAACTTTTTTTTTATATAATCTGTTTCATGAAAAATGTATTGAAAATTACCATTAGAAGGGTTATAGGTTTAATTTGTCTTACTTTTTGAATAGGTTATGAATAATTTCTTAAAAAGTATAAAAATAATCCAGTTTTTGAAATAATCTAATCCAGTTTTTGAAGGATGACTCATTTACATTTCCTATCATTTTGAAGACTTGAAACTGCTCTTACCCTTGATGTATGAAAATAACATTGCTTTAAAACAGCCATTTAATATTTAAAAAATAAAGAAAAAAAAAATCCTCCAAAAATGGTACAATGTTGATATTTTCTGCGCCTAGACTGATACGAAAGTCGACTTCTTCTGCTCCAAACTGATACAAAAGCCCATTTTATCTGCTCCAAACTGATACAAAAGCCCATTTTTATCTGCTCCAAAATCTGATACAAACTCTGTGAGGCCGGTGGGAGCACTGCCTATGTATGGTATAACCAAACCAGGTTACATTGTATAACAATAGTTCTATTTTAATTCTTAAATATGCTGTCACTGAACATTCTTAAATATGTTACAACTGAAATAAAAATGCTAACTGTTTGTTATTCTCTTGAAAAAGTGACTCATTAAAGTAAAGTGATTTGAATACTGATTATATGAATTTAAATGTTATTTAGGCAGGAGAACTGGAAGTTTTGCAAGCAGTGCTCAAGTGGGGAGAGCATCAGTTGTTCAAACGGGTTGAAGAAAGAGGTAAGTTTGCTTTTTAATTACTGTATCTAATGTTCTAATCCTGAACTATTAATCCTAGATTATTTGTTTCTTCAATTTCTTGTGTGTTGTAATTTTAAAGCATAACCAAAAACTAAAGCTGTAACTGAAACTAAAACTCCAAAATGTGTCTCAAAATGTAATTTGAAATTATATTTGCTGAAAATAGTTGAACTGAAAATTTGAGAATAGTTATCTTCTGAAAATCATATTATTTTGAAAAATAGTTAATGATGTCAAATGTCTCATCATATATTTTTGGTTTTTTATCCCTTTGAAATTTTATAATTTATAACCAATTGACAAAATTATTTAGCTTTAGAAATATAGGAAAATTATGTAACATATAGGAAAACTACATTAAAGTTAGAAATTAAACTGTCAACACCGACCAAAACTTGCTTTGAATCAAGACAGTTTTCCTAAGACTGGACTCATTAAAAATATTTTACTTTACTTAAAAGTAGTGTGAAAAACTAACGTATGCTATTAATGTTTAAATTAAACTAACTCAACATATACTAATTTTCAAAGACACTACACTAATCAGTGGTCAAGTCTCAAAAAATATGCTGTTATTAATAAACCAGAAATTGTTTTCATTTTTACTGTGGACAAGACTTCTATTTTCAAGCTCTCAAGCTGTTAAAGTTATTATTTTCTATGTGAAATATGTGGCAACCCAGAAAAGAATTGTGTATTTTATAGATTGAGATAATCTTGTAAATATTTCTTATTAATTATTTATACCTTTTATTTTCAGAGCCAAATTTAGTCAGCCACACCGCTCACAGTGTTAGCAGACGGGGCCTGCGTAGGCGTGATTTGAGTGACGTGGAGCTTCGAGATTTGTTGTCAGATTTGTTGAGCTGTGTTCGTATTAGTCATGTACTACCTCCTGATAGTGAAGTTCTGGTGTCTGCTGTAAGACGAGGCCTCATAAGTACACCTCCATCCTATATGCTAGGCGATGATTTGTGTGTAGTTGGACATAGCTCCAACTTGAAAACTAAGGCTTGGATTAGAGGAAGAAATAGTCATGGACTGTATGTCAAACCTCGCCTCTTCACTCCGTTTGTTGAGGAAGCTAAGGTATAAATTAATGAATTTTAGGAAATGAAGGATTTTTATGCCCTTGTTTCCATATGTATATATATATATATAACAGAAATATAGTAAAATATTTTTGAAAGGTTTACAAATTAAAAGAGTTTGAGAATGAGACAAGGGCTTGTCAGTGTTGGTTTGTCTCAAAGAATGAGCAATGTAGAGCATCTCACAAATCCCAAGCATAAACACACTAGAGCCAACAGCAATATAGGCCAAAAAATCAACAAAATAAGCATAAAAAATATTTAAAATGTGAGGTTTCGTCCATGCCACAGTCCTGAGACTAAAATAAGTAACATACCAGCAGACCCGCTACCAAAATAATTAAACTAAACTACTGTTACCTAAAAAATCCAAGTAAAACAATCAAACCCATGTCACACTGGTATGTTCGCTCCAAGTCGTCTTCCATAAAGCAAAGTTCAAATCATCTCCAAGAATCAAAGCCACAAACTAGCTGAGTCGTCCAGCCAACACTGTTGCCAAATGCCAAATACAATTCAGCATTTATAAATGTGCTTTAGAAAAGTTTTGTCATACAGCAACAGTTATCGGGTTGCAAAAAAGCGAAGTGTTCGTCGAAGGAAGTATTTGAAAAATAGTAGTTTAAAAATGCAGGAGGAAAATTATTATTTAAGTCTTTTTTTTTAAAGTAAAGTAATTTTGCTATCAAACGCAGGCTTGGTGTTGCCAATTCTTTTAATCCTAAGCGCTTGCTAAATAATAATTCCAATGAGCACTTTTTTACCAAAGCAGGAAGAAAAATATTGAAGGCTATTGACGACAAAATTAAATTCACAGTATTTATCGTAGGTGGAGGTTAAAAAATTCGTCCCAATTTCTATTTTGTTGTGGAGGAAGTTTTGAACAAGATTATTGTAGCTAGATTTCTGTTATATATATATATATTTTGCCATGCTGCTGCTTTGCGCATGTTTAGATGATAGGTGTTTATTTTTCCGTTTTAATTTTTTCAAATCTGGCTTCCTTTATATATATATATATATATATATATATATAAATATATGTATATATATTAAGCATTTTCTACAAGCTTATAAACTGGAAAAATTGTAATTGTAAAAACAGTGTTATTTCAATCTAAATTAAAATTAATGAATTTAAGGAAATGAAGAATTTTAATGTTCTTATTTCCGTAATTCTTTCCTTTTTAAAGCATTTTACACAAGTTTATAAACTAGAAAGTTTATTGCAACAATTTTTCTATTTTTATTTATTTTTTGCTTTATCCAAATTATAGATGTTTGCTTTTCTTACATTACTGTGTTATTTACCTAGTGAAGTTTGCTAAACTTATGTTGCAAATAGTTTTAAATAAAATTACAATGAATAATTAAATAGTTTATTTGAATTTTATTGAATTAGTTTGTGGCATGTCATTCATTTACTTTGATTAAATGCAGGCTTGGCTTGAAGAGCAACTTGGTCAAGATACGGAAGTTGTACGTCAACAGGTGTGGCATATTTCTCACATCCCTGACACACTGTATATGGTAGAAAAACCTTTGTCATTTAGTGAAGGTGTTGTACCTTTAGGACACTTATGCCCATTATCAAGTCTGGAATTCATGAAAGACGTAGTTCTTGGTGAGTATACATCATATCTTTGTGTGTGACAAAACTAGTTAGTTGCTACAATCATTTGTTCTATGAAAAAAGATACTTTTTTGCAAATTCTACTTCACTAACTTTATTGCTTTATTGCATATTCGTTGTAGTTGACCTTTCAACCATTCATACCGGTGACTTTTTTTTAATATACTCTAATGCTTGCACTGAACTTTAATGACTGCTTTTTCTTTTTCCTTCGTTTTAACCGACTTCACAAATTAAGGTATATATTATACATTCATACTGTATGTATGTCTTTTTTTTTTTTTTGTTTGTCCACTCATAACTTCTCACCGGATGAGCCGATTTTCATGATTCTTTTTTTAATCAATCGAGATTGCTTTCCCATAGGTCCCGTACCTTCGTTTGACCATATTCGATAATTAGAAAAAAATTTATAGGCAGAAATGTAGTATTTTTTTGTTTTTTCATCCATAACTTTTGACTAAATGAACCAATTTTGATGATTTTTTCTTTAATCGATAGAGGGTCGTCTAGCTGAAATATTGCCAATCAATTTGACTACATTAGTTTTTTAGAAAAAACGTTACGGGTGAAAAATAAGTATTTTTTATTTTAATTGGAAAGGCTTGGTTTTATTTTTCTTTGTTGGGAAATCTATTTATAAATATAAAAGTCATTGTTAAAAACATGTTTGTTGTCATGGGCTATAATATTAAAAGAAATTACAGCAAGAGTTTGACTGAAGGCTTCTCTGTGGCAAAAATTAATCCACTCAGTTTGCTAAAATAGACTTCAAAAGGGAATTTATCATACAAATGATTAGTTTTTAGTGCTATTAATTCAAAGAAATTGTGCCTTTTGATATGGATTTTTTTAAAAAATAGAGTTCTTATGTACAAAATGTATTTACACTAAAAAGAATAAAATACAATAATTTTTATAAAAAAAACAGAACCGACTTCAGATTATAAATTGCGCTAAAAAGTGAAAAATAAATTCACTTTAAACAACATCGATGTGACTTTTAAACATAGTTTTAGAAGTCGGTACAAAATTATGAGTCTAATTACCATTATACCATTTGCTACTTCATACTGGAACTGTTGCTAATTCTGCAAAAATATATATATTTGTAATTGGGGGATTCATGATTACAAAGATTTTATCTATCCTAATTTTGCACAGACTTCGAAAACTATGTTTAAAAGTCACATCGATGTTGTTTAAAGAATGAATTTTTCACTTTTTAGTGCAATTTATAATCTGAAGTCGGTTCTGTTTTTTTCTAAAAATTATTTTATTCCTTTTTAAGTTCTATATGATATTAAATTCCTAAAAGATACAAGATGGTATTTGCCTAACATTGATTAGGGGAAAACCTAAAAGTAAAGAAAAAGGATTGTTGTTTAATTTATATTAATTTCTAAAATGTATCATTTAGTAAGATATTTTAACACACTTAACAAAAGGATTGAGTCTACTTTTATGAAAGCAGCATCTATGTTATATTTGACTCATTTTGGTCTTAACTTGAAACGCAGATGGGATTTAATTTCTTGGCTATTTTTATATGACCATAGAGTTCTTTTTTGAATAAGTGCTATGCACTATTTATCCAAATTTAAAAAAATTTCTCTTATTTTGGAGATTCCTTTTATGTGATAGACAATATTCATTTAATTAGGTAATAATTACTAGCTAATTTTTTAAAATTATACAATAGAAATCATATTTACAAATACTCAAAACACTTCATTGAAATCAGGGCTCACTAAACTGGATCCAACCTGGAAAAGTCCACCTGAGTTTTTTAGAGTGATCCCATGTCAAAAAAACACAAGCTCTTTTTTTTTCTTCGGAATTTGCTATACATTGAAAATATTAATTTCTGAAGCAAAATAAATGTAAATACAATTATTGTAATTACCAAAATGGGTAGGTGTTTTGTAGCTTTATTCACTCTTTTTTTCCTAATTTTTATTTCATTAGAAAAAATTGTAAAATGAGTTTCATCTGATGCTTATATAAAAAATTTTTCATTCTTTAGTATTTTTAATCTTTTTTTCTTTTCGTTAATGATGTTTTAAAGCTCCAAATCTCAGACCTTTAGAGTATATGATTTTTTTTTCAATGTAATTTAAACATCACTTAAGCTTTATTCACATGCCATAATATTTTCTTTCCTGTTTTAGATGAAACTACTTTACGACAAATGAAAAAGCGTGAGAAGGAACTTAGACAAAGTCAGAGTGCCCGTCGAGCTTACACCGTTGTTCGAAATCATTGTGATGTTACTAAACTCTTACAATTGCGGGTGGTGAGAGAGTTTGGCCTTCCAGACAAGGTAATGGAAGTTCTTCATCGAACATCGTACCAGTTTCTTGAAGAATATAGTGCTGAACACCACCCATCTGCTGCCTCTCTAACATCAAGTCATCAGTCTCGCTACCCTGGGGACCATTCTAGTCATGTCTATGGATTGCCAAGAATGTATAAGCCTTCTAGACATCTTAGTTTGGAACTTGGAGAGGCAAGAGAAGAGCCTCTTCCACCTACAAACCAAGTAAGGAGAATGCTTCTTGAATTGTATTCATCAAGTGAAACAATAAAAATTGCCTTTTTGGTAGAATGAAAAATTAACGAATTGAATTTAAATTTCAAATATAAATCTTTTTGTTTGAAGCATGAAGCCACTTGTCTTCTATCAATGGGAGGGTACTATAGAAATAGTTACATCATTGCATATCATACAAGTTTGTGTTATATTATTTTCTGTAAAATATTAAGTCATTCCTCTATTATCATTTTAAATAAACAAGATGCTGGAAATAACTGACAAATTTTCTGTGTGTTTTGAAATTTTATATTAAATTTTCGTTTTGTAACAGATTTTTTTTTTCCGTTCAAGGTGGCATGCTTAATTATTTCAGTTTCAAATTTTTCTTGTAGTTGATCACTCAGAAATTAGAGCTTATTTTTAAAAAATGAATCAATTAAGACTACAGGGAACTAAAGAGGACATTTTTATGGATAATAAGTTAGGATAAAAGCAACAATTAATACAAATCGTATTTGCACAAATGAAATTACAGATATCTGGTCATAAACATATTTATTTCGTTTTTTTTTTTAATATAACTATTTCTATAAGGCAACGCATCAAAGCAGGGTATTTTTTTCTGTTTATTTTTTGAAAGGGAAGTCGACTCATACATGAGCACACATGGTACATCTAATAGTGGTTGCTTCTACTAAAATGGGAAAGTATCTTTTACAAATCATTCACTTTCAAGAATAATTGTGTGACTTGGTTCATTTAATTTTTTCCCCCACCTTTTTTAGATGTCAAGAAGCTGTTGCAGTGATCATTTGAATGAAATCATTCCCGACATAGCCATGGCAACATCTCTTCTTGAACAGATTCATATCAGTGAGTCTGAAACCAGCCCTGACAGTGGAGGATTCTCACTTCGAATGTTTTGACTGAAGTGGTCATTTAGTGGACTGAGAAATAGTCTTCCATGTCAGTGTTTTTAAAACCATGGAAAAACCTGTAAAAAAATTTCATTGTAAATACACTTTTGAACTAACATACCCTCATAATCAGTTGGCTCTTGCTGATGTTATTATTCAGTGTGTTAAGGCTTTTAAGAAGGGTGTACGTAGATAGATGTTTAATAAGTTTCTTTCTTTCTTATGAAACTTGTTTATTAACTACGTCACTCATTCCATAATTATATTGTTGGGTAATGTTGCTGAATGTAATGAATTATAGTGAATGAAAAATATAACTTTAAATTATTTCTGTACATACTGTTAAATATTTATTTCAAACTTTTAAAGTTTCCAGATTTTTAAATGTGTTCTATTTACTGGATTTGAATTGAGTGATACTTTATGTTAAATAAAGTTTTACAATCAAACATTGTTACATTTTATTAATTTTTACACTTATATAATTAAATGTCTTATGTTGTAAGGCTAAAAATATTTTTATAAAATTTTAGCTTAAAGAAATATTTAATAAATGAATTTTTCTTCTGAAACTATGTAAAATACTGTTAAATTTTAGTGTTAATTCTAGAACTTCTAATTATTTATTACTTGTAATAATTTCAATTTCACTGTGAAAGAAAATAAGAAAGACAAGGAAAGCATTTTTATATTAAGTTCTAATTATGAATTGAAAGTTTACACCTTTCAAACATCACTGCCATGCATCTCACTATAAAATTTGTGCATATATATAAGAAATATGTTTCACTTATTTTGTAATCCCACCTTCAAAATTTAATTTGTACTTATTCCTTCCTCATCCTGCATCATTCCAGCTTTTAAACTGAAACTGGTAACTTATTACTTATTCTGTAAAAAAGTTTTAATAAAAAATCTGTATTGTTATTTTATTGTGTGTGTGTCTCTTCCTCTTTCTAGGAGTGCTCTTGAGGAGGGGGCCATTTTTAAGAGGACTTATCTACTTTGGGGCAGTGTGCCGTCTATCTTAGGAAGTAGGCTGGGCACCCTTATATTTTCTCATAATGATACCTATAAACCTATTGTAATTATCCACGTTTTAAATAAAATAAGTGAACCTGTACAAAATACCATGTTAACCAATTATTTTACGCATCACCAAAAACATAAAGATAATATTTGGATAATATTAATTTTAAGTTACAGCCTATATACCTCCTAAGTACATAGTTTAGGCGTTCCCAAATGTTTCCAAGTTGCGGCTTGTTAGTCATTCAATATATATCATGGATAGATATTATATTTGAAGAAAAAAGGAATTAAAGATAAGAACTAGAAATCAAATAAAGCTTCGGCCTGACCGAATCTTAAGTTGTGATTCTACCTAAAACAATTTATGCTGCAAATATTCTTTCTACAATTATTGTTTTTTAAGTTATGAATAATTGTATCTTATAATAAAGTTGTGTATATTGTATATGTAAAGTTGAGTATGGTGTGTATATAATGGCTTGTGTTCCCTTAAAACCACAAACCATTCCATAATTAGTTCTATTTCATTTCAAAGTTGCTAAGAAATAACAAGTTAAATTAGATTATAGTTAGTTAATATTTATATGAATATCAAAATGAAGAAATTCCACACCTGGCAGGGTTCGTACGGTCCTTAGGAAGTCCTTAATGTCCATTTTCTTTTTTAAGGCCTTAAAAAGCTCTTATTTATTCATTCCAAGTGCTTATTGTTAAAATTAGAAGGTACCCATGCACTGTATTATTATTTTTTTTTTTTTGCAATCTTTTGCATCTCTCACTAAAATCAAACTTCTTTTCTTTCAACTACTTAACCAAACCCCCAAATTCGTCTTGTTCGTTACCACGGCACTATCCCTGCTTTCGGAATTTGCCAAATTTCGGAACCCGACCCAAAGTGGCGGATTTACGTAAGCGTCAATGCATTTTTACTTCAAATTGCAGTGCTTTTTCAACTGTGAGATAAATAAGCAACTTTTTTTTGAAAAGGTATTATTCGTAAATCGATGTGTAATAATATATTTTTACCAAACAAACAAAAAGAATGTATATATATTCATGGATTTTGATAAAATGCTTCAAATTACAACACACAATTCAGATAAAATAAACTTGTACCCACCCACATGACCAGTTCACAACTTTGCTATCACCTGTGATTGCATGAAAAAGAAAATAGAGCTACCTAAAAAAATATTAGCAGAGAAGTCAAATCAAAGCATCATGCATTTGTATAAAATGCAATGGTAACTGGGGCACCATTTAAAACCACGGAGAAATAAATCAAACGAGTTCCTTCATTTTGCTTTTAAAAAAAGGGAAAAGTAACAAAATTTGAAAAACGGACTTTTAAAGACTTTTTTTTTTTTTTTTCAGGGAAAGGTGCACCTAAAAAACATGTTTTAATTTTTTAACATATAGTAGGGTTTTCTTGTTTTATCGGGGTTTCCCATGGATGTAAGAGTATAGCAGGATGGAACACGGGTCGAAATGTTTGAAGCAGTAACCGTAACCGCCCCGCCATCTTGGTCACACCAAAAAGTGTTCTCGCCGTTCTCGCTAGACAGCTTTGTTTTTTATTTATTTCAGTTTATTTTGATTTAAGTTTCGACTTGATGGGGTCTTGTGTGGCCTTCAACTGCACTAATAGAAGCTCTAAGAAGATCCCAGGATTAACATTTCATTGGTGAGTACTTTTATATTATTATAAACCAACTTTTGTTAGCTGTTTTGTCAATGAAGTGCAATGATGAAACGTACGTTAAACGTTGTTTACTCCAGTTACAGGCCTTAAATTTATAAAGTGACCTTTGATAATTTGATAATAATTACAAATTTGATTCAACTTCCGTATTGTTATTTGTGGCATTGAATACTTGAGTTCCAGAAACATTATATACCACACGGTAAACGATGTCTTAAAGCAAAATTTCTTGACTGACGTTCGCTTTGTTTTTATTGAACAATTTATTTCTTTTTGACAGTTTAGAAATATACAAAACTAATACATAAAAAATTGAAAATATTTTTTGAAATTTTGTGTATGTAAACAAAAAAGCTTTCGCTGATTATATAGCCTTGTTCTTGTTTTGCAATGTTTACATATGGTATGCAACAAATTGTAGTACGATAATGTATCCAGATAATGTGTAATTTTTTTTTATTTTAGCATCAAAATATGTTAGTACTATTGGTGCAAACACGAGAATACATGATTTGTTAAGCATGTATTGAATGTGCATCTTGATGATTTTACACAAATTAGTATTCGAGTTACGGACCTTTAATAATTTATTCTTGTTTAATTTATACCTGATAATACCCCTCCCCCCCCCCCCCCACACACACACACGAAAACCTCTGAGGTAGACCACCATTCATTGATTGAATCCTCAAAACTGGTTCATGCAGTGCAGTTATAAATGGGTGGACAAAAAAAAATAAAAAAGGTATGAAATGATAACCATCTCGGTTTTGAAGTCTGTTAAAAAAAGATCTAAATTTGCAACAAATTGTTGTGTAAACTGTTGCAGCAATATTTTATGTATATATGTTTTGTTTTTGAACAACTGAGTATACATTTCATATCTTAAATATTCTAAATTTTCATCTTTTCAACAGCTTCCCAAAGGATGAAGTCCGTAGAAGTTTATGGGTGAAAGCAGTACGTCGGGAAAACTGGGAGCCTACAAAATATAGCAGACTGTGCTCCAAACATTTTAAAGAAGAAATGATTGATCGCACTTCTCTGACATGTGTGAGACTGCATTAGTCTCATACAAGTCCGAAGGAAAGCTGATACATCCATCCAGACCCGGACTGGCTCCCTCTGGGGCCCTCGGGCAGGTACTGAAAAGGGGCCCCTTAAAGCCCCTTCTCGGGAAATTTTTGAAAATTATGTGTCTGGAAACCGTTTTTTACCGTTTTTAGGGTCTTATGCAGTATAATAATAATTTAACTTTGTGCAAAGTAATAGAAATATAATTTCACATTAAATTAAGCTTTAATTTAACGTGAAATTATATTTCTATCTTATGCAGTAGTTAAAGTAAAGCGACATTTTTTTATTAAATGAGAAAAAAAACAAAACTGTTTTAAAGTTGTGCCTGACTAACTGTTTAGTACAACGTTATTTCATACTATTTTTATTGTGTCTCAGTTACGTAAAAACTGAAGAAATTATAGTATTAAACTATAAAATACAATGAGAAAGGAAAAATTCATTAATTAAGCCAAGAGCACCTACTAAATTATAAACCTTTATTTATTAAATGAACAATTGCTTTATGTTTCAGTACTGTATGAAGTCAATTGAAAATAATTTTCATTATACTATTATAAAAGTAAAGAACTGCCCTCCTGAATTATTTACAAGCTAAATGAAAAGTCAAAATTATGTTTGTTAAGAATTATATTTTTGAAAAGATACATTATCTTAAAAGTCAAACATAGATTTGCTTTAATTTAAAATTTTAAAAATATTATTAGCTTTACTAAGAAAATAATAATAAAATTAACATTCATTTCATTTAAATCACAAACTTGAGAGAAAGAGAAACTGCCAGGTCCTTTCAGCTGAACATTAACGGGATAGAGCCATATGATGAAAGGTCTCCCCTTAACTGAAGATAGGAAATTCAGACAGTTGAAGGGGGCCTGGGGGATTCTCCCCCGGGAAAATTTTGAAAACTATGTGCAAACTGGTGCATTTTGAGCCTTAGGAGACGCATTTGTGACTGCAAAAATATTACGGAAAAAAAGAAGCAAATTAAAACTTTTTAAAGTTTAAACGCTTTTATTCATAAAAATGCAGAATAAAATGAGCATTTTTTTAATAATCCGCCCCCCTCCTCCTTCTTACTAACTCTCATATCGACACGTGTCTGCCTTCTCAAACGACACTTCCAAGCATCCGTTCGGGAAAAGGGAGGGAGGGGGTCCCACCTTTTTCAAGAACGGATGCTTTGAAAATTTAAAAGAAAAATTATTAGATTGTTTGAGCATAGCATGATTTATATTTCACTATTACAAGGGGGGAGGGGAACCTTGACATTTTAAAATTTAAATTTTAAAATTTTGGCATTGCAAAATTTGCCGCCCTCTGAAACTGCCTTCCCAGGAGCCTTTGCCTGCCACAGGAACCAGCCGACTCATCAACGACGCAATTTATTCAGTATAACTCAATTTTGGAGCTTCCAACAGTTTATACAAATAAATAATTCTATTAATCCCTTTTAATCGTTAGAAAAATAGCCGATGAATGATAAAATAGGAGCGCCGAACTAGGATTTTAATTCTCTTTTTGCAAAAGTTAAATTTTTCAAAAATAAATATATATTTTTATTTTATTGTCGTTCTTCTTATTTTTGTGCATCACAGTTGAATAGCCCCCCCCCCCCCCCCCCAGACGAGCCGCCCGGGCATGTGCTCCGGCTTCCCGCCCCCCCTTTAGATCCGGCGCTGCCTAGCATCCTTTGAAAATTGTCATGGTACCTTAGTGTACTTGTGGAATAACCTGTCCTCTCCATGATATTGTCTATCTATTCATACATAAATACCGTGTTTTACAAAGCATAATTAATGATAAGATTCACTTATTATTTTTGAGCAATGTTAAAGAAAAATGTAATTTTTAACACTTATTCCTATTATGTACAAGTACCCTATTCTATGTTTCAAAATAAATATCGGGCCCCCTTAAAATATTCTTGAAAACGTTAATGTGAGTGCCCAGTATTTGAATTGCTCACATTTTCATCCTACACTGTACACGGCACTACCTGTATCCATGTGGTCTACAGTATGGGGTGAAGGAAATAATGAAGGGGCCCCCTTGGTTGGAGGCTTCCAGGTCCGCCCACTAATCTTTGTTTCTCATCTTGAAAATGGCTTCTAGGCCGTTATCAAATCTGCTCACATTAGCAGCTCCGCAATAGCAAGCAATAATATTTGGTGTTGAAGTTCCCCATCTAGCTAGTTTTGATTTTACAAGCTCATACAAAGCAAGTCCGATTGGGCCATCGACCACTGTTATGTCCAAAAGTCTTAAAACTTTTGTAAGATTGCAATAATGAGGCATCCTGGGGAAAGTGTAATGAAGCAGATGCAAACAGTTATGAGGAAATTAAATATCTAAAAAAAAGTTCGATAGAAAATTATTTTGTTCCCCTCCCCGTTTCGGGGCCCCCTGGTACTGGGGCCCTCGGCGATCGCCGACCTGGCCAGTCCGGGCCTGCATCCATCAGACGATGTCTTCAGCATTTGTAAAGAATGCAAAATTGTTTTTCGACAGCACATCCTAAAGAACAAATCAAAAAGCTCAAAGTTAATTATAATAAAGAAAGCTCCTGAAGTTTTGAATAGAATTCAATCAAGAAACTATTTTTCCCTATTGAAGCGGCACCAATTTGATACTGAGCCTACAGAAAATCATGTGGTTCATTTAATGTGCTGCATAATATTTAAATATTTTAAAGTTTGCTTTTCTTATTATTGCAAAAACCTTGCTATAAATAAGGATTCTGTTCGGCAATTTTACAAGCATATCGTAAATTTTAAGGGCCAGTAAGTTGATCAAAAAATTGACAGCTAATTAAATCATTAAAATAAACAAATTTAAAATAATTTAAGAAAATAAATCTCTTAAAAGCAAATAACAAAAAAAGAAAAATAGAAAGTAAACCAATCATTGTTTTTCAAGAAAGTGGGAATCATTTTGAATCCTGTTTTTAATGAATTTAATGTTGAATTTCATATTATATTCATGTTATTTACTATGTTATTCTTATACCAATTATTAATTTGTAAATGCATTTTCTAAATTTTGTTGGAATTTGTCATTATTTTGTTAATTTTTCAATATATGCACTAGGTTTTCCTTTAATGTTATTCCTTAATTTATTTTTGTTAATTGCTAGATATTTTTGGGTTTTTTAATCTTGTATTGTAATTTTTGCAATGTAAATAAATCTGAACAAAAGTGAATATTTTAAACTCGAACTGATTGTAGTGAAGTTTTAAAATCGTTTAAAAATCTAAAGCTTAAACTAAAACAAAATTACTACTTTGGACTAAATTTTAAGTTTCTTGAATAAAAAAATATATATAAATTAAATATTTATGTTTCTTTAGATAAATGTAATTTAAAATGTAAATTACATACACAGCTGATTTGCATTTTAAGCCATGGTGATTACTTTTATTATCAAAATGCATTTAATAATGTCAAATATTGCTCCTAGAAAACACTTGAGCTTTAAGAGAAAGCTTTATTAGCATATTTTTATCAATTCATAA
Organism: Octonoba sinensis; assembly: GCA_038502835.1. NCBI lineage: Eukaryota > Metazoa > Arthropoda > Arachnida > Araneae > Uloboridae > Octonoba > Octonoba sinensis. The sequence continues at coordinate 125,645,908 of CM076603.1, forward strand.
CTTCAGTGAATTTTTAAAATTTCTCAAATCTAAAAATGCTTAAACTAAAACAAACTTGCTACTTTAAGCTGAAATTTTTAGTATCTTGGATGAACAAGAAGTTAGTCTTTCAAATATACATTGATGAATTTAATGTTTATTTTGATGGTACTTTAACATAACAGATTTTTTTTGAATCTGGTATTTTTATTACCACAACAGTTCTTTTAATTTTCTCAAATAATAATTTAATTAACATTTATTGTTTTTTGAGTGATCAAACTAGTTTTAAGTGTCTAGCTCTATAATCTCTACTTTAGAAACTTGTTATTCTTGGAAATCTGAAGCTTTTTTTAATACTCCAAGAAAAAAAAAGGATTTTCATTGTAAGTTATTTTGTTATTTTTTCAACAAATATTTATCTTTTAAAAACTTTTTAAAGTAATTTATTTCTATAAAAAACAAATTTCCATGAGCAATAGATATGCTTTCACAATTTAAACCAAAGATATTTCCGCTAATTTTTGGTAATTTAAAGCTTAAAATAAAATAACAGTTTCAGGCAGCATTTTAAAATTTTCAAGTAAGAAAATAAATAGTCTAACTCAGACAAGAAAAATAAAACGGGATAACTTTTCATCCACTCTATTACAGTGTCATTCCTTTTCATGGTGTGACCAATATGGCCGCCGCTCCTTACAGTTACTTCAATCGCTGCAATGCCGGGAGATGGGCGTGTTCCCTCCTGTACTCATACCTCCATGTGGTTTCCTGAGTTTCGCTCATGTAAATCAGAAATATATCTACAAGATTGTTTCTATTTGAATGAAAACTTACCAGTATTTATTGATTTAACAGTTTCTTAAATTGATATTTTTTCTAATTTTACAAAAAAAGAAAAAAAAATCGGGGGTTTTCGAAAAAGGGATGAATTTTGGGATCCGATACTATTTATTACGTTTAGCTACAAAGTAAATAAAGGGGGAAAAAAATTTCTTCATGAATATTATATTTTGAAAACATAAACTTTTTATTTTAAAAAATACCACGCTAGCTTAAAGTTACTAAATCATCTAAAAAGCAAGTAGGAGCAGGTTTTAACAAGTACATACGTAAAAAAAATATTGCTTTTGAAACTTTTTTTTTTTAATTTAAAAGGATGGGGGAACCCTAATGTATACTACAAAAAAAAAAAAGATATCGTTGACGTCTACCTCAATAATAAAAGAGTAATGATCTAAACTGATTGTACCAGTGGTGTAGTCGAGGGGGGGACAGCTCCCCCCTACGTTTTTATTTTAATACAAGCGTCCCCCCAATTTGTTTACATTTTAACATAAGCGTCCTCCCACTTAAGATATTAATTGCTTATCTTCGTATGCATACGCGTCCCCCCCCCCCCACCCAACTTTTTTTTCAGGACTACACCACTGCTTCTGGTGACAAAGATGTTTGCATTTGAAAGCGTCCCCCACCTTTTTTTCCAGGACTACACCATTGGATTGTACTAAAAAACTTTGATCAATTTTGAAGACAAACGTAATTTTAAAGCAACTTTTTAAATATATATATATTAATTTACATGAATTTTCATAACTTATAAGTTACAACGCATATAGGTAGAAACCTATTTTTTGGAAACTTGCTAACATCTAGCACGTGCTTCGCTGAAAGCTGCGCACAGCTTTTGAAATTTCTATCTTTTTGCATCCTGTAACTGCTTGTTATATTTTTTATTTAAAAAATGTATGCAAATTTTTTTAACTTTATTTTAGTTAAATTATAGGTAGTTCCTTTTTGTAGATAGTGTGCGAAGTTTTAAGCGAATGAGCTCTTATAACTATGCAATTTTTCATTTGTTGTTTTCAAAATGAAATATTTTTCTCAAGCTGAAAAAGTTTTTTCTGTTTTAACTTGACTTTTAAGTCTGCTAAAAATCCTATTGAGGCTCCTCATATATATTGCTTGGAGAGACCTGGAAAAGAAGTACCAGAATTAAGAGAAAATAAATGAGAAAGCTGTGTATTATTTTAAAGCAATAATTCATGCGTCTACCAATTTGTATATTTTAGTCATATGATATGGATTGTAGATTCTGTAAAATGTATGATTCTGCTTTCAAAAGTTAATTTTTTTTAAAGGAAAAGTAATTTTGCTAACAAATTAAATCACATATATCTAAGTACGTGTTGGCAACAGCCCGACGTTTTGCCGAGCAACATCTCGTTCTACAGAATTGAGAGTCGATTAACGGCCGTCGCCGGTGTAGTTAGCATTTCTTAAATGTCTTGTAAATATGTATAATAAATAACCCACTTTTCGTAATAAATTATATTTGTTGTATTGTGCCAAACATCACAATCACGTCAAGATACAACAACGTGGCGACGAGGATTTTCAAGAATCTTTTACATTTAAAAGTCTCGAAGAATCAGCAAGCGGAAAGAAATGGCTACAACCGAAGATTTATTACAGCAGCTGACGGCTTTGGTAATCTCAACAAATAAACGACTTGAACTTTTGGAAGAAACCAATCGTCTAAGTTCCTCAACAACTGCAGTTTCAAATGCAGCCGATAATATTGAGTTTTTAATGGAAACTTTGGCTAATGGAATCAGTGATTTTGTTTATGACCCAGAAAGTGGACTGTCGTTCGATAAGTGGTACACACGGTATGAAGAAACTTTCATTACCGATGCAGCTAAATTGGATGACGCCGCAAAGGTAAGATTGCTTCTACGTAAGTTAGACCTAGCATCTTACAATAAATATATCAATTACATTCTTCCAAAGAAATTCAAAGATGTGTCATTTAACGATACAGTTAGCCAGCTGAAATCTATTCTTAGTCCCAAACAGTCAGTATTTCATAAAAGATTTAACTGTCTTCAAATTAAAAAGAATGACTGGGATGATTTCGCCACATATGCAGGCATTGTTAATAAAAAATGCGAAGATATTGAGTATAATCAACTCGATGTAGAACAATTCAAGTGTCTTATTTTTATCAGCGGTCTTAACGCGCCAAAACATTTTGAAATTCGTGCCAGATTGCTACAATTAATGGATAAACAATCTGCCACATCGCCAATTGACATTCGTAAATTGGTAGAAGAATGCCAAGCTTTCACTTCATTAAAAGAAGACGCAGCGATGATACAACAGTTCACCCCCGCAAAATCATCAATTAACAAAGTTTCAAATGAAAAACTTGCAAAATTTGGCGAGGAAAAATTTGGAGAATCCCGCACTGTAAAATCGTCTGATTTTAAGTTTGGAAAGAATTACGCCAAGCGTGGTGCGTCATCGCCAAAGCAAGATAACGGCGGACTAAAGTCGCCAAGATATCCTTGTTGGTTTTGTGGTGAAATGCATTTCGCAAAGAACTGTACTTATTCGAAGCATGAATGCCAAAAATGTCATAGAATAGGACATAAAGAAGGATATTGTAATAGCGGTCGCCAAGCAATTCCGACTAGACGAAGGAAAAAGAAAATAAAGAATTTTTCGCCAACTATTCAAGCGATTACGACTGGACAGGTGCAAAAGGAAATAACGACGTTTTCGCCAAATACTGAAGCCCTTTTTGCTGTAAATAAAATTTCTTTCGAAGATAAAAGGAAATACATTACAGTTAAAATAAATAATGAATTAGTTAGATTACAATTCGACACAGCTTCTGACATCACCATTATTTCTGAAAGTACATGGGAACAAATAGGAAAACCTATGGCGAACAAAACCAAATTTTCTGCCAACAGTGCATCTGGTAATCCAGTAAAACTAACTCATAAATTTGACTGCGAAATTACAATTAACGATACTACAAAAACTGGAACTTGTTTCGTGACAGAAGTGCCAAATCTTAATTTATTTGGAATACAATGGATAGAACTTTTCAACTTGTGGGATGTTCCGATGTCTTCAATATGTTGCAGTGTCCGCTCTGTATCGGACGAAAATTTTAATTCGCAACTTGTCAAGGATTTCCCTGCAGTGTTTTCGACAGAATTAGGTCGTTGTACAAAAACAAAGGTAACACTACAGTTAAAAGATGGTGTTCAACCAATTTTTAGAAACAAGAGACCAGTGTCTTATGCAGCACTTCCAAAAATTGAAGAAGAGTTAGATAGATTGGAAAAGTTAGGAATAATTTCACCAATTGACTATTCAGCATGGGCAGCACCTATCGTAGTAGTCAAGAAGCCTAATGGAAAATTACGTATATGTGCAGATTACTCAACAGGACTGAATGATGCATTAGAATCGAACAATCATCCGTTACCTGTTCCAGAGGATATTTTTGCAAACTTAGCTGGAAAGTGTATTTTCAGTGTGATAGATTTGTCCGATGCCTATTTCCAAGTTGAAGTAGATGAACATTCAGGTAAATTGCTTACCATAAACACTCATAAAGGTCTTTATAAATTTAATAGATTGCCTTTTGGAGTAAAACCAGCACCTGGAGAATTTCAGAAAATTATTGATGCTATGATTTCTAGTCTTAAAAACACCAGTGCTTACCTTGATGATATCATGGTGGCAAGCAAATCTGTTTCTGAGCATAAACGGCATTTAAAAGAACTTTTTGCAAGGCTTGAGGACTACGGTTTTGTAGTGCGTCCTAAAAAATGTCAACTGTTTTTACCCCAAATTGAATTTTTAGGGCACGTAATAGATGGAAATGGACTTCTTCCAAATCCAAAGAAAATTCAAGCTATTAAAAGAATGCCTGTTCCAAAGAACATTTCTGAGTTACGATCTTTATTGGGAGCTATAAATTATTATGGAAAATTTGTACACAGACTTCAGCAACTCAGACAACCATTAGATAATCTTCTTCGTAAAGATATTGAGTGGAAATGGACTAAGCAATGCGACAAAGCTTTTGATGACATCAAGAAAATTTTGCAAAGTGATCTTCTTTTGACTCACTATAATCCAGAATTGCCAATCATTGTAGCAGCTGACGCATGTAATACTGGAATTGGAGCTGTAATACATCACGAATTTCCAGACGGTTCAAGAAAAGCAATTTTTCACGCTTCACGAACTTTGTCAGCTACAGAGCAAAAATACAGTCAAATAGAAAAAGAAGGACTTGCATTAATTTTTGCCGTAACAAAATTCCACAAAATGGTCTATGGTCGGGAGTTTATTCTGGAAACTGATCATCAGCCTCTGTTACGCATTTTTGGATCATCAAAAGGTATTCCCGCTCATACTGCAAATAGACTTCAAAGACGGGCTTGTATCTTATTGGCCTACAATTTCAAAATTAAATATATTTCCACTGATTCTTTTGGTTACGCAGATATATTATCAAGACTGATTAATTCCAAAATGCAACCAGAGGAGGAAATCGTCATTGCCTCAGTTCATCTGGAAACAACAGTAAATCAAGTTTTGGAAGATTCAGTTAATTCAGTCAACATCACACACAAATCTATCCAGGAAGAAATTAAGAAAGATGAAGTCGCTCAAAAAGTTATAGAGTTTCTTGACCATGGTTGGCCATCACATAAAAATCAAATTCCCGAAGAGATTCGACCATATTTTAACAGAAAAGATTCTCTATCAGTTGTGAAAGGATGCCTAATGTTTGGTGAACGAGTCATTATTCCAGATAAATTTCGAAACAGAATTCTAAAAGAATTGCACAAAGGACATCCTGGAATGGAACGCATGAAATCATATTCTAGAAGTTACGTTTTCTGGCCTTCAATAGACAAGGACATTGAAACTTACGTCAAAACGTGTCATTCATGCCAAACTTCTCGAAAATCACCAACCAAGACATTACTGCGTTCTTGGCCATTAGCAAAAGAGCCATTTGAAAGAATTCATATCGACTACGCAGGTCCAATAGATGGTTATTACTTCCTGCTCATCATAGATGCAAATAGCAAATGGCCTGAAATCTTCATTACGAAAACAATCACTGCATCTACAACATTGAAATTTATCGAGCAAACTTGTGCCAGATATGGAGTGCCAAAAATTATAGTTTCTGACAACGGTACTCAGTTCACAAGTAATCTTTTTGGTGATTTCTGCAAGAAAAATGGTATACAGCACTATAGAATACCTCCACATCATCCTCAATCAAACGGTCAAGCAGAGATTTTTGTAGACACTTTCAAAAGAGGTATTAAGAAAATTCAGCAAGGGGGAGATCTACAAGCTGCTCTTAATACATTTCTATTCACTTACCGGTACACACCAAACAAATATATCGGAAATAAATCACCTGCCGAACTGATGCTTGGAAGAAAACTGAGAACAGTTTTGGACTTGATTCGTCCTTCTGACGACACAGCTGCCAAAATGAATGAAAAACAAAATTTTCAGTTTAATAAACATCATGGCGCAGAAAATAGATTCTTCAAAGAAGGTGATTTAGTTTATGCTAAAGTATACTCAAATAACAACTGGAAATGGGAGCCAGGAAAAATAGCAGAACGTAAGGGGAATGTCCTTTACAATGTGTTTCTTGAGTCGAATGACAGAATACGACTCGTTCGCTCTCCTGCAAACCAACTACGCTATCGGTATGAAGCAAGTACAACACCATGTCCTAATTCAAATCCATTTGTTGACGAGTTCAGAGCCTCTGACTCGCTGCAGCAGGACACATGGTTCAACTCCATAACTGAGAGATCAGAAATAGATGAATCTCTATTGAGTGAGTTTGTTACCTCTTGTAAATATGTATAATAAATAACCCACTTTTCGTAATAAATTATATTTGTTGTATTGTGCCAAACATCACAATCACGTCAAGATACAACAATTATTTTATATATTTTTTTGTAGTTTTGTTATTTTTCAATGGAGTTAACGTTTTTATATAAGCTCTTGATATTTACTTAAATGTTTTTACTATAATCAAAATACAAATTATGATTATAAAAACAAATTTTTGTAAGCTTTTCTAAATCATTTAAAAAAATTCTTTTGACAGATATAAAAATTTTCCATTTGAGCCTTGTAACCAAATTCCTCCGGGCAATAAATGTTTGATTGATTAAGAGTAATTAACATACTTAGCTTATACATTAAGCACAAATTCTTAAGAAAAAGTGCAGCATTTTCTTGATTTAAATTGCATTTTATAGCACTAACCATTTTCGATAATTTTTCATAACATATATTTCTTATATGTGATTAATGCTTGTGTTGTTCATTTCTGTTATTAAAAATACATTCAAATTCATACAGTTCCATTATATTCTCAAAGCCTGGGGTGTCAAATTTCCAATAATGACGTTAAGGGAAAAATGGGACACTGGCTTCGCAAAATTATTTGTCTGATTTCCCACGCACTCTTGTTCTACATTGATCGTTCCCGATATGGTTTGCGGTGCTCCCACTTTTTTGTCGAACATATCACACCTCTTCAGTTCAACTAATGTTCTTTCCGCATTTAAAAAAAAATAATTTAACATTAATTTGGCGCCACTTGACGCTGCGTCCGGGGACAGCTGTCCCTCCTTGCCCTCACCTAGCTACGTCTCTGAAGACGAAGTCTGCTGATTTGCCCATGTTACTTGGGGACTTGGGTCACGTACCCTCTGTGACGTCACCCAGGTGTAGCTCCCTCACCTAAATTCTTTATTATGAAATCCCCAAAAGGAAAAAGAAAATCTTAATAGATATTATAAGAATATTGTGAAATTAGAATTATGCCAAGCAACAAAAAATAGAATATTACATCTAAAAATTTGAAGTTGGAAGTGTCTACTACTCCAGTAATTTACTAGCAACCCTTGCAGTAACTTGGCGTAATTTCAGGACTCCAACTAATTTGGCGAGTACGTGATTCATCCAGCCAAAAGTTGCTTTGCTAGCCCTCGTGGTGGTGTTTTCTGCGTTTTTCAACGTGGCTTTACTTTTCAAAATGACATTGGAAATTGGAACCAAGTTTTCCTCTTTTGAAAACTTTAAAACGTATTTAAGAAAATATGAGGAAGAGCATTATGTTCATTTTTACAAGCGCGACTCGACGAAATTAGATAAGAGTAGAACGTCAAGATGCAAAAATGCCAAAGCAGATTTGATATACTACCGAGTAAAATATGCTTGTGTTTTCGGCGGCCGCGAATGCCAGAAAAGGAAAGAAAATAAAAATCAAAGGAAAACCAAGTGAGTGAAATTATATTTTATATTTTTATTTAATAACGTCAAACTTAGTCAATGTATTTGATATTTGAAAGTTTATGTAGAAGAGGGCTAGTTATTAGTTCATAACAAAGCCGACTATTAATAAATAGAGCACTAAAATCCTTTTTAATGAAAATATTAATGTTGCGATAGCTAAGAAATATATAAATCAATACAAGGTTGCTTTTTTTTCTTAAGGGGAAGCCTTTGCAATGCAAAAATATTTAACGCTTTGGACACTAAGCACTTCAGATAACTGGAATTTTGTAACAGGTCTGTTTTGATTAATCGGAATTTTTTGAAGGGTTCTGTATAATTTCCTCTGGCATTACCCCAGCTTACATTAGACAGAATGTTCCAATTAGAATCGAAAGAAAACTTGCCAAAAGCAGCAAACCCCCTCAAATGTTACAAAAAGCATAAAATGTTTAAAACAATGTATTTTAAATGTCTCAAAATGCTTTGGTTTTGCACTGAAATTTTAAAATAATATTCCAATTGCAGTAGTTGTTTTCCAATTACAATGATTGTTTGATGTTTTTCTCTTTTATCAAATTACATCGCATATTTTCTTTTTGCAGGACGATTCGTACTGGTTGTCAATCTTGCTTTCAACTTATTTTGTCAGATGATGGACAACATCTCATAGTTACTGAAGCTATGCAACAGCATAACCACCCAATCAATGAAAAGCTATTTAAAATGCACGTAAAAGAACGTAGTTTACCGTTTGAGACGCAAAAAGAAATAAATGCGCTCTTAAAACTGCAAGCTAATAAAAAGTTGGTGCAAGCTGAAGTTATGAAGAAGACGGATAAAGTTGTGCTTCTGAAGGATCTGTCTAACATAGCGGCACGATTTAGTTGTCCTAGTATGGACACCGAAGATATTGTTCATGTACTGAAGCATAAATATAATTGTGATGTGAATGTAATGATAGAGGACAATGTACTGCAGGGAATATTTTTTCAAGACGCAGAAATGAGAGCGTCCTACAACATGTTTCCCGAAATGTTGTTTTTTGATGGAACATATAAGCTTATAAATTTACGGTTCACTTGCTTTGTGTTCCTTGCAATAGATGGGAATGGTGAGAAAATATTTTTTATAAAATTTAATTCAGTTACTGTAATATGAAAATGTTACCTTATGTGTATGTTTGAGTGAAATTTCATTTAAATTGTATCATTTGAATATGAATTGTGATATGTCAATTTTTTTAGGTAATAGTGAAGTAAGTGGTATAGGCCTACTTGCAAGAGAGGACAAGATTTCTCTTGCTTGGCTTACGCAGTCTTTTAAAGACTTCAATGAGAACTGGATGCAGACCCGCGTCATTATGACGGACAAAGATCTTGTTGAGAGACTTGTCTTTAAGGAGCAATTCCCGCAGGCAACTCTTTCAATTTGCCTGTTTCATGTTCTGCAGACATTTAAAAGAGAGGTAAGTGAATTTTTTGAGACTGAAGATTTTAGTTTATTCTAGAAATTTCAATAAGGGCTATCTTTTCTAGGTGACTTGTGACAAAATGCAAGTAACACCTGCGGAAGTAACAAGAGCAAAGGAATTGCTTACTGAATTATGTTATTCTTCCAATGAAGAAGTTTACATGGATTTTTACGAACAGCTTGTTTTCTTGCCAAGCCCAATTGTTAAGTATTTTAACAAGAATTGGCATCCTATTCGCAAGGTAATTTGTTTATTGTGTTGTGTTAAATACAATTTCATTCTGATTTAGTATGCTTTAAAAGTAACTGCTGCATTTGCAGTTTTATGATACTATTATGAATCTTTATTTTTTCTCCTCAGGAATGGACCCGTATGTCCTTCAATCAAGGAAACTTCATGAATTCCACGAATAACAGATTAGAATGTTTTAATTCTAAACTAAAATCGGTCATCAAACCGTATTCCAAACTTGAGGCATTTTTTGAAAATTTTTTTATTTTACTTAAATCCTTAAGGCAAGAAAGAGATATTGATGTCATTAATGCTACTTTCAAAAAACCAACAGAGGAATTGAATGAAAATGAAGGGCAGTTTTCTGATGCATTGTTGCCCTATGCTTTCAACTGTGTTTTGAAGCATTTAAGAGCATCAGAACCCAGCATCGTAGAAGTATCCCCATTTCAATTTTATTTGTCACGAGATGGAGTTCTCTACAAAGTGGATGAAAATAAATGTGAATGTATTTTTTCAAAATCAATGCAGTTGCCTTGCAAGCATGTATTTGCAGTGAGGCAAAGATTAAAGTTGTCTGTTTTTGACATTGGCTTGGTTAACGAGCGTTGGACCAAGCAAGGTATTGCCTCACACAGGATTTTCAAGAAAGATGTTGCTCCCATACGAAAAGATGTGCAAGTTGTTGAAAAGCCGAAAGTTTTGCCAAAAAGTCGGCAGGAGAGATTTAAGACATCAATGCCTTATGCAACTGAACTTGCAGACATTATGTCTGAAAGTACTGGAACTGACTTTGAGGATAAGTTGACTGTGATAAAAGATATCTTACAGTAATACTTTAACCTTTATCTATTCATAATTACATTGTATTGCTTATAGTTATATATATATATATATGTATAAATTTGCTTTCTTTTCTTTAGTCATTGGAAAAATGGGGATTCTGTGGTGGTATCTAGTGTAGCTCCTTATGAAAATGTTTGCTCTGAGGGTAATTATATTTTGTAAAATATTTAAATTAACTTAATGTGTATCGAGTTTCAAAACCCATGGCAATAATGAATGGCTTTCATTTTGTTTGTACAGAAAATAATGGAAATGTCCAGCTACATTCAGGAAATGATCCCCTAAATGAGCTATTTGGTAAGTTGGATTACATTAATTTAATTCTGGTATTTTTATGCTTGAAGGTACTTATTTCTTTGTAAAGCCGAGAGGGGGGGGGGCAGGCTGAAGACATAAACATCTTATTGACATCTTTACATTTTTCAGATATATATAAGTGTTATTTGTCTTATTTCTGGTATTAAAGTTCCTCCATTGTACATTTTGAACACATTTTTATTTCAGCAGTAAAATATTTTTAATTTTTTCCTACAGATGATGATTTATCCCTTTCTAATGCGGCTTTAAATGAGCGTTGTGATAATTGTGAGTATGATATATATTGTCTTTTTTTTAAGGCATTTGTTCTAGTCTATATATGTAATTAATGTTTACAAAATATCTTAATTTTACAGCTCTACCAAGTTGTAGTCGCATTTTGTTACCTAAAAGTGTAAAAAAAAGAGGTCGACCTAAAGGTAAGTTTATTTAATTTTCTTAATTAATCAGCAATTCGATGCTATTTTTCTCTCAAATCTTTTGTATTTTCAGGCTTTGACAAAACTGTGATTGGACTGTTTAAGAGACGAAAAGTTTGTCAAACACAATTATCTGAGGATCTGATCTAGGTACTTCTGAAATATTAAGTATTTTATTAGTACGTTTTAAACATGTAAATATTTTAATTGCTTCTTTGCATCTTTATTATTCTAAACAACATTTTTATTTCTTTTTCAGGACTTCCATTCTCCGGAGAAACTTGTAATTTGATGCAAGTTTTGGAACAAGTAAACTTCTTGTAATTTGATACAAGATTTGTGCTTGTTTTGACGCGGAACTAACTCCTCGCCGCATCCCACGGGATAAAAAGAGGGCATAGGCAGGGCCTAAAGGGGCAGTTCCTTTAGGCGCTCAACTATGGTTTTTTTTTTCCATTATTGCATGCAATTATACAACAACTTTGTTACATCTTGGTCTTTTTAAACTTAGAAGACTAATAACACTTATATATACAGTGCTGATTGTATTATTTCATTTTTTTCATTTGTGCTTCTAAATTTCTGGATCAGAGCATTCAAAATTTACATCTATGTGTTTGGTAGACATTCTAATTTTACGTAGTCTGAGATTTTTTATGCAGCAGCATGTTTGCCTTGATATGAAGAGATGCGTTATCACACAAAGTGTTAAGTTTGCAAGCACATACATATTTATACAACAGTATAGCTTTGATTTATAAATATTGCAATTTAATAAAAATTAAGTATTTATGAATGACCCCATAATCATTCCTGTATATTACATATAAAAATATGGCACATATCCATTGCTGTTAATTGACATATTTTAATATTACTGACTCATAGTGGAATGCTACCTATATATTGTATAACCTGAAAATGGTTAACACATATTTAGTTAATTGTGAAATTCCTTACCTCTTTGACCAGTAGTACATTAGAAATACTTACACTGAAGTCTAAAATTGAGAAATATTTATTGTATTTGACATGGGAAAAGTTTCAGGAAGCTAGTAAAAATACTTAAATGGTAATTTCAAACACTTATATATACACACTGAAGATACCCGGTGAAATCTACTTCCAAGTATGTCCACACAGATTTATAATGAGTGGCATCTTGTGAAGTGTTTTTTCCAGGCAAACTTACATGAACAAAATTGGTGATGCACAGTTGAAGAATTTTGCTCATTTGACAAGTGTTGTAAAACTTGTGAAATCCTTGAAAATATTGAAATAAAAGTACAAATGTTTCATTTCATATGCAGCATTACTAAAATGTATAGATTTACAATGTAACAAACATATTTTGAAAACCTATATGTGTAAATTTTACATATATAGGTTTTTTAACTATCTTTTCATGGTAATAAACATGTTTTTTAAGATGTGATGCATGAAACATGTTTGATTTAGTTTTGAGGCAATAAAGCCAAGAAACAGCAGATATCCAATGTCTGACAAAAATCACTATCTGATGCACCCCCATCTTAAATAGTAGACTCTCTTTCACTCCTAATTATGTGAAAAATAAGTGTTCTTATATCATAAGTTAATTAGTGTACTGGGTATCTGGTACTATATGTCAGCGGTTGGGAGCCTTTTACACTGAAGTGGCGTGCATTGCATGCAAATTTAAAGAAATTTTGAAGAAATATGACAAATAACAATAGAACACTTACAGAAGAAAAAAATAAGCATTCCTGGGCTTTTTATTTGTATTATTACTGAATGCAAATTTAAATGTTTAAAAATCAAATTATTCCATTATTAATACATATATATACATATATATATATGTTTTCTTATCAGGCCGTTCACAAGTTTTTTTGAATTCCCAATTCGCAACTTTTCTGCGGTATTACGACTCTGGCATACATCCAACCCACCCTATATATATATATATATATAGTAAGTTATTTAGATAAATGAATTAAATTGATAATTCCGGGGCATGTAAACGAATAACAATAACAATAACAGTGGTCATGTAAAACAATCAATGAAAAATTAAAAATGTAAAAGGACAAATACTAAACATTTTATTCTCCTCATCAGTGGGCGGGGAGTATAACGTATACTTAAGAACCCGAAAAATTATTAAGTCCTACAGGTTTCGGAATGTGTCGCAGGAATGGCTTGTAAAAAGAACACGTAGAAACGATGGTGCCAAAACATTAAATTGATAAAAATAGGTGTGAATGCAAAAAATTAATTAACTAAAAACTTGCAATCTTTGCTCTTCATGTACTTTATCAAGCTACACGTATATATATATATATATATACGTGTTATAATAATTTCTTTCCACTCGAGTTTATAAGCCATTATGTAAATCTTTTCAAGAATGCTACGCGCAGCAATGACGTATTTGCTTGCTAACTCACTGGCGACCCCTTTTTGCTGTGTGTGTTATGATGGGTTGAGGCTAAAGTCTTGTGGCTAAAGTCCTATGGAAGGCCTCAAACTGGATGTACAGCTGCATTTGGAGGTCAGACTCGAGCGAATGGACATGATTTTTGGAAATGGAACGACTGTGTACACTCTTGTGCATCTGCCTGTTTTCGTCTTGTGCTTGGACGGTCAACTCAGGGCGTAGGTGAGTTTTTGTCGTTACTTTGAACCAACGTCCTGCAGGTATGGGCGGGTGTGTCGTATCGGTGGCATGTTTCTATGCAGACTGTTTTTATGTAATCTGTTACATCACTTCCAATTTAAGTAACTTGTTCCATTTTAAATTGGTTACATTTTTGAAGAATTTTTAAATTCGTTACATGTTTAAATTATTTCCGGCAATTATAACCATTTATTTATTATATTTAGTTAATTAATTAATTTTCTGCAGTTACCCTGATTTTATCAAATTAATGTTTGCAATGGCTTTCTACGTTTCTTTCTTTTTACACGCCATTCCTGCGACACATTCCGAAACCTGTAGGACTTGATATTTTTGGGTTCTTATGTATACGCTATACTCCCCGCCCACTGATGAGGAGAGTTAAATGTTCAGTATTTGTCCTTTTTACAATTTTCTATTTTGCATTGCTTGTTAGTATGATCACTGTTAATGTCATTTGTTATACATGCCCCGGAATAGCAATCTAATACATTTATCTAAATAACTTACCATATTAAAGTTTGCCGTACAGAGCTGCTTTAGCGCCTGGCGCATACTTTGCTCTTCATGTACTTTATCACGCTACACCTATATATATATATATATATATATATATTAATCAAAACATCATTACGCAAATCACAGCAAAATGTAAGAGAAAGCATTAGGGGCCACTTAAATATGTAGAGAGAAGTCACACCAGTAGTTCTAAATCTCTGAAAGTTTAAAACAAGAGTAAAATTTTATCTGGACATCAAGGATTGATTCAATGACTCACGATATTTTTTAAAAAAGTGGAAAAAACCATAAAAAACAGAATATCATATCCAGGCACCAGGCCCTGACTTTCGCGCAGGCACTCAAAGCCCGTGCCCGTGCCCTGGGCAGGAACTTTCTAAGGGGCGAGAAATTTTTCCGTAATATCATTTAAATGAAATAAAAGAGTTTATTTATAATAACTGCTTGTAATTTTTCATAATAACAGGTTATTCTTCATAATAACCAATTTCACATTGGCCATAGCACACACACGCATGCATATACATATATATATATATATATATATATATAAAGTAAGTGAACCATTCAAAGGTGGCAGGAAGAATTGAAAGTGCCCTGGGCATGAAAACTTGCAAGTCGGGCCCTGATCATGTCACCACAATGGCATTTGCTCCTTCAGGCAAGCGACTCGCTGCATCTGCCTTGCGCCGGCCTATAGTTGAGGGGGGGGGGAGGGGTAAGTTCCCTGAACTTTTCATCTTGTTGCTGGCAGCAAAGATTAATGCATTCTTCAGACTCAACTTAGAAAAATTATATCGTGGTAGAACCCTTGACACCCCTCCCCTGACATCGCAAATTGTGTTTTTAGAAGATATTCTGGGAAAGAACTCATAAACCAGAGGCGGATTTACGGGGTGGCACCCCCAACATTTTTGGTTGGATTTTGAAAAAAAAAAAAAAAAAAATATTTACATCAGAAAGCACAGTTTGGAAATCGAACCTATACATTCTCACAGCTACAATTAATTTGCTTTAAAATAAACCCGAAAATACAATAATGCAGTTTAATGTGTGTCACCGGTAGCTGCACCCCTGGAATTCCCAGTCTGAATTCATCTATACCCCACGGTCCTCCTAGTTGTATGGGAATATTTTTCAACCACCACACAGTTTAATTAAATATCGTATCTTTCCTTCATCATTTACATCCTAAGATGACCCGTCAATCAATAAATTGAAATGCGATGAAACATTAATTTAAAAAAAAAAAAGTTTTACTTGCACAGTGAAAGTATTTGATGGCATTGATGGTACATCTTATTGCACTATGTTATTTATTTATTTATTTATTTGAAAACGTTTTAGTCTCTCGCTATTTTTTTTTTGTCTCGGGCCAGGTCGTGTCCTTCATTTTGGGGACCAGCAGGGGACAATCGCCCGTCCCCCAGCGATGTACTCCTGGAGAAGAAGGGGGGGGGACCTTATATATACGAATATTAAAATGGGGGGGGGGGCACTTATGTTGAAATTCAAAACAAGTAGGAGAACGCTTGTGTTAAAATAAAAAAGTAGGAGGGTGCACCGTCCCTCTTAAACACCACAACTTCTCCCTCCGCGAATTTTAGAAGCCCAATGCTTCTGATGCGAGTATGTATTTTGTTGTTTTTACCTATAAAATAAGCATTGAAAATCCTTTGCCCTCTTTGGGAAAATTTTGAAACGACGGACCCGTCTCACAAAGTCCTTTCTCCGTTCTTATTATTATTACAGCCTTCCTTCTACTCTCCCATCATGTGGGGCCTTGTGTGCATACCGATGAAATGACAAAAAATGAAACATTCAGCTTAAGACTTATATGATATGTAATAAAATGGAAAAACCAACTCATTTTTGAAGTAGCGCTAAAAAAATGTTCCCTATTTTTATTTTATTGATTTATATACTTTGAAAAAAAAATTCATTTCATTAAAAGATATTTTTGCAGGTGAGAAAAAATGAAGGAAAAGAAATCGTAAGTTTCTACGATCTTTCAATCAGTTTGCTATTGAAGAGTAGGGGCTCTGTCTTCGTTTCTCTCTTCTTATCACTTCGCATTGGCATCAAATAAAGTGAAATGAAATGAAGTTCCGATGAAACTTTCACTTTTAGCAGTTGAATTAAACGTTTTCGCCAAAACAAGCGAGTATGTTGCCAATAAGTAGTCCCTTCACGGGTCGTCGCTGTTGGCCAATCACAGTAGCATATTCTACTGGAGTTGTAGACACAGCCTTGCAAGAGAGGACAAGATTTCTCTTGCTTGGCTTACGCAGTCTTTTAAAGACTTCAATGAGAACTGGATGCAGACCCGCGTCATTATGACGGACAAAGATCTTGTTGAGAGACTTGTCTTTAAGGAGCAATTCCCGCAGGCAACTCTTTCAATTTGCCTGTTTCATGTTCTGCAGACATTTAAAAGAGAGGTAAGTGAATTTTTTGAGACTGAAGATTTTAGTTTATTCTAGAAATTTCAATAAGGGCTATCTTTTCTAGGTGACTTGTGACAAAATGCAAGTACACCTGCGGAAGTAACAAGAGCAAAGGAATTGCTTACTGAATTATGTTATTCTTCCAATGAAGAAGTTTACATGGATTTTTACGAACAGCTTGTTTTCTTGCCAAGCCCAATTGTTAAGTATTTTAACAAGAATTGGGCATCCTATTCGCAAGGTAATTTGTTTATTGTGTTGTGTTAAATACAATTTCATTCTGATTTAGTATGCTTTAAAAGTAACTGCTGCATTTGCAGTTTTATGATACTATTATGAATCTTTATTTTTTCTCCTCAGGAATGGACCCGTATGTCCTTCAATCAAGGAAACTTCATGAATTCCACGAATAACAGATTAGAATGTTTTAATTCTAAACTAAAATCGGTCATCAAACCGTATTCCAAACTTGAGGCATTTTTTGAAAATTTTTTTATTTTACTTAAATCCTTAAGGCAAGAAAGAGATATTGATGTCATTAATGCTACTTTCAAAAAACCAACAGAGGAATTGAATGAAAATGAAGGGCAGTTTTCTGATGCATTGTTGCCCTATGCTTTCAACTGTGTTTTGAAGCATTTAAGAGCATCAGAACCCAGCATCGTAGAAGTATCCCCATTTCAATTTTATTTGTCACGAGATGGAGTTCTCTACAAAGTGGATGAAAATAAATGTGAATGTATTTTTCAAAATCAATGCAGTTGCCTTGCAAGCATGTATTTGCAGTGAGGCAAAGATTAAAGTTGTCTGTTTTTGACATTGGCTTGGTTAACGAGCGTTGGACCAAGCAAGGTATTGCCTCACACAGGATTTTCAAGAAAGATGTTGCTCCCATACGAAAAGATGTGCAAGTTGTTGAAAAGCCGAAAGTTTTGCCAAAAAGTCGGCAGGAGAGATTTAAGACATCAATGCCTTATGCAACTGAACTTGCAGACATTATGTCTGAAAGTACTGGAACTGACTTTGAGGATAAGTTGACTGTGATAAAAGATATCTTACAGTAATACTTTAACCTTTATCTATTCATAATTACATTGTATTGCTTATAGTTATATATATATATATATGTATAAATTTGCTTTCTTTTCTTTAGTCATTGGAAAAATGGGGGATTCTGTGGTGGTATCTAGTGTAGCTCCTTATGAAAATGTTTTGCTCTGAGGGTAATTATATTTTGTAAAATATTTAAATTAACTTAATGTGTATCGAGTTTCAAAACCCATGGCAATAATGAATGGCTTTCATTTTGTTTGTACAGAAAATAATGGAAATGTCCAGCTACATTCAGGAAATGATCCCCTAAATGAGCTATTTGGTAAGTTGGATTACATTAATTTAATTCTGGTATTTTTATGCTTGAAGGTACTTATTTCTTTGTAAAGCCGAGAGGGGGGGGGGGCAGGCTGAAGACATAAACATCTTATTGACATCTTTACATTTTTCAGATATATATAAGTGTTATTTGTCTTATTTCTGGTATTAAAGTTCCTCCATTGTACATTTTGAACACATTTTTATTTCAGCAGTAAAATATTTTTAATTTTTTCCTACAGATGATGATTTATCCCTTTCTAATGCGGCTTTAAATGAGCGTTGTGATAATTGTGAGTATGATATATATTGTCTTTTTTTTAAGGCATTTGTTCTAGTCTATATATGTAATTAATGTTTACAAAATATCTTAATTTTACAGCTCTACCAAGTTGTAGTCGCATTTTGTTACCTAAAAGTGTAAAAAAAAGAGGTCGACCTAAAGGTAAGTTTATTTAATTTTCTTAATTAATCAGCAATTCGATGCTATTTTTCTCTCAAATCTTTTGTATTTTCAGGCTTTGACAAAACTGTGATTGGACTGTTTAAGAGACGAAAAGTTTGTCAAACATAATTATCTGAGGATCTGATCTAGGTACTTCTGAAATATTAAGTATTTTATTAGTACGTTTTAAACATGTAAATATTTTAATTGCTTCTTTGCATCTTTATTATTCTAAACAACATTTTTATTTCTTTTTCAGGACTTCCATTCTCCGGAGAAACTTGTAATTTGATGCAAGTTTTGGAACAAGTAAACTTCTTGTAATTTGATACAAGATTTGTGCTTGTTTTGACGCGGAACTAACTCCTCGCCGCATCCCACGGGATAAAAAGAGGGCATAGGCAGGGGCCTAAAGGGGCAGTTCCTTTAGGCGCTCAACTATGGTTTTTTTTTTCCATTATTGCATGCAATTATACAACAACTTTGTTACATCTTGGTCTTTTTTAAACTTAGAAGACTAATAACACTTATATATACAGTGCTGATTGTATTATTTCATTTTTTTCATTTGTGCTTCTAAATTTCTGGATCAGAGCATTCAAAATTTACATCTATGTGTTTGGTAGACATTCTAATTTTACGTAGTCTGAGATTTTTTATGCAGCAGCATGTTTGCCTTGATATGAAGAGATGCGTTATCACACAAAGTGTTAAGTTTGCAAGCACATACATATTTATACAACAGTATAGCTTTGATTTATAAATATTGCAATTTAATAAAAATTAAGTATTTATGAATGACCCCATAATCATTCCTGTATATTACATATAAAAATATGGCACATATCCATTGCTGTTAATTGACATATTTTAATATTACTGACTCATAGTGGAATGCTACCTATATATTGTATAACCTGAAAATGGTTAACACATATTTAGTTAATTGTGAAATTCCTTACCTCTTTGACCAGTAGTACATTAGAAATACTTACACTGAAGTCTAAAATTGAGAAATATTTATTGTATTTGACATGGGAAAAGTTTCAGGAAGCTAGTAAAAATACTTAAATGGTAATTTCAAACACTTATATATACACACTGAAGATACCCGGTGAAATCTACTTCCAAGTATGTCCACACAGATTTATAATGAGTGGCATCTTGTGAAGTGTTTTTTCCAGGCAAACTTACATGAACAAAATTGGTGATGCACAGTTGAAGAATTTTGCTCATTTGACAAGTGTTGTAAAACTTGTGAAATCCTTGAAAATATTGAAATAAAAGTACAAATGTTTCATTTCATATGCAGCATTACTAAAATGTATAGATTTACAATGTAACAAACATATTTTGAAAACCTATATGTGTAAATTTTACATATATAGGTTTTTTAACTATCTTTTCATGGTAATAAACATGTTTTTTAAGATGTGATGCATGAAACATGTTTGATTTAGTTTTGAGGCAATAAAGCCAAGAAACAGCAGATATCCAATGTCTGACAAAAATCACTATCTGATGCACCCCCATCTTAAATAGTAGACTCTCTTTCACTCCTAATTATGTGAAAAATAAGTGTTCTTATATCATAAGTTAATTAGTGTACTGGGTATCTGGTACTATATGTCAGCGGTTGGGAGCCTTTTACACTGAAGTGGCGTGCATTGCATGCAAATTTAAAGAAATTTTGAAGAAATATGACAAATAACAATAGAACACTTACAGAAGAAAAAAATAAGCATTCCTGGGCTTTTTATTTGTATTATTACTGAATGCAAATTTAAATGTTTAAAAATCAAATTATTCCATTATTAATACATATATATACATATATATATATGTTTTCTTATCAGGCCGTTCACAAGTTTTTTTGAATTCCCAATTCGCAACTTTTCTGCGGTATTACGACTCTGGCATACATCCAACCCACCCTATATATATATATATATATAGTAAGTTATTTAGATAAATGAATTAAATTGATAATTCCGGGGCATGTAAACGAATAACAATAACAATAACAGTGGTCATGTAAAACAATCAATGAAAAATTAAAAATGTAAAAGGACAAATACTAAACATTTTATTCTCCTCATCAGTGGGCGGGGAGTATAACGTATACTTAAGAACCCGAAAAATTATTAAGTCCTACAGGTTTCGGAATGTGTCGCAGGAATGGCTTGTAAAAAGAACACGTAGAAACGATGGTGCCAAAACATTAAATTGATAAAAATAGGTGTGAATGCAAAAAAATTAATTAACTAAAAACTTGCAATCTTTGCTCTTCATGTACTTTATCAAGCTACACGTATATATATATATATATATACGTGTTATAATAATTTCTTTCCACTCGAGTTTATAAGCCATTATGTAAATCTTTTCAAGAATGCTACGCGCAGCAATGACGTATTTGCTTGCTAACTCACTGGCGACCCCTTTTTGCTGTGTGTGTTATGATGGGTTGAGGCTAAAGTCTTGTGGCTAAAGTCCTATGGAAGGCCTCAAACTGGATGTACAGCTGCATTTGGAGGTCAGACTCGAGCGAATGGACATGATTTTTGGAAATGGAACGACTGTGTACACTCTTGTGCATCTGCCTGTTTTCGTCTTGTGCTTGGACGGTCAACTCAGGGCGTAGGTGAGTTTTTGTCGTTACTTTGAACCAACGTCCTGCAGGTATGGGCGGGTGTGTCGTATCGGTGGCATGTTTCTATGCAGACTGTTTTTATGTAATCTGTTACATCACTTCCAATTTAAGTAACTTGTTCCATTTTAAATTGGTTACATTTTTGAAGAATTTTTAAATTCGTTACATGTTTAAATTATTTCCGGCAATTATAACCATTTATTTATTATATTTAGTTAATTAATTAATTTTCTGCAGTTACCCTGATTTTATCAAATTAATGTTTGCAATGGCTTTCTACGTTTCTTTCTTTTTACACGCCATTCCTGCGACACATTCCGAAACCTGTAGGACTTGATATTTTTGGGTTCTTATGTATACGCTATACTCCCCGCCCACTGATGAGGAGAGTTAAATGTTCAGTATTTGTCCTTTTTACAATTTTCTATTTTGCATTGCTTGTTAGTATGATCACTGTTAATGTCATTTGTTATACATGCCCCGGAATAGCAATCTAATACATTTATCTAAATAACTTACCATATTAAAGTTTGCCGTACAGAGCTGCTTTAGCGCCTGGCGCATACTTTGCTCTTCATGTACTTTATCACGCTACACCTATATATATATATATATATATATATTAATCAAAACATCATTACGCAAATCACAGCAAAATGTAAGAGAAAGCATTAGGGGCCACTTAAATATGTAGAGAGGAAGTCACACCAGTAGTTCTAAATCTCTGAAAGTTTAAAACAAGAGTAAAATTTTATCTGGACATCAAGGATTGATTCAATGACTCACGATATTTTTTAAAAAAGTGGAAAAAACCATAAAAAACAGAATATCATATCCAGGCACCAGGCCCTGACTTTCGCGCAGGCACTCAAAGCCCGTGCCCGTGCCCTGGGCAGGAACTTTCTAAGGGGCGAGAAATTTTTCCGTAATATCATTTAAATGAAATAAAAGAGTTTATTTATAATAACTGCTTGTAATTTTTCATAATAACAGGTTATTCTTCATAATAACCAATTTCACATTGGCCATAGCACACACACGCATGCATATACATATATATATATATATATATATATATAAAGTAAGTGAACCATTCAAAGGTGGCAGGAAGAATTGAAAGTGCCCTGGGCATGAAAACTTGCAAGTCGGGCCCTGATCATGTCACCACAATGGCATTTGCTCCTTCAGGCAAGCGACTCGCTGCATCTGCCTTGCGCCGGCCTATAGTTGAGGGGGGGGGGGAGGGGTAAGTTCCCCTGAACTTTTCATCTTGTTGCTGGCAGCAAAGATTAATGCATTCTTCAGACTCAACTTAGAAAAATTATATCGTGGTAGAACCCTTGACACCCCTCCCCTGACATCGCAAATTGTGTTTTTAGAAGATATTCTGGGAAAGAACTCATAAACCAGAGGCGGATTTACGGGGTGGCACCCCCAACATTTTTGGTTGGATTTTGAAAAAAAAAAAAAAAAAAATATTTACATCAGAAAGCACAGTTTGGAAATCGAACCTATACATTCTCACAGCTACAATTAATTTGCTTTAAAATAAACCCGAAAATACAATAATGCAGTTTAATGTGTGTCACCGGTAGCTGCACCCCTGGAATTCCCAGTCTGAATTCATCTATACCCCACGGTCCTCCTAGTTGTATGGGAATATTTTTCAACCACCACACAGTTTAATTAAATATCGTATCTTTCCTTCATCATTTACATCCTAAGATGACCCGTCAATCAATAAATTGAAATGCGATGAAACATTAATTTAAAAAAAAAAAAGTTTTACTTGCACAGTGAAAGTATTTGATGGCATTGATGGTACATCTTATTGCACTATGTTATTTATTTATTTATTTATTTGAAAACGTTTTAGTCTCTCGCTATTTTTTTTTTGTCTCGGGCCAGGTCGTGTCCTTCATTTTGGGGACCAGCAGGGGACAATCGCCCGTCCCCCAGCGATGTACTCCTGGAGAAGAAGGGGGGGGGGACCTTATATATACGAATATTAAAATGGGGGGGGGGGGCACTTATGTTGAAATTCAAAACAAGTAGGAGAACGCTTGTGTTAAAATAAAAAAGTAGGAGGGGTGCACCGTCCCTCTTAAACACCACAACTTCTCCCTCCGCGAATTTTAGAAGCCCAATGCTTCTGATGCGAGTATGTATTTTGTTGTTTTTACCTATAAAATAAGCATTGAAAATCCTTTGCCCTCTTTGGGAAAATTTTGAAACGACGGACCCGTCTCACAAAGTCCTTTCTCCGTTCTTATTATTATTACAGCCTTCCTTCTACTCTCCCATCATGTGGGGCCTTGTGTGCATACCGATGAAATGACAAAAAATGAAACATTCAGCTTAAGACTTATATGATATGTAATAAAATGGAAAAACCAACTCATTTTTGAAGTAGCGCTAAAAAAATGTTCCCTATTTTTATTTTATTGATTTATATACTTTGAAAAAAAAATTCATTTCATTAAAAGATATTTTTGCAGGTGAGAAAAAATGAAGGAAAAGAAATCGTAAGTTTCTACGATCTTTCAATCAGTTTGCTATTGAAGAGTAGGGGCTCTGTCTTCGTTTCTCTCTTCTTATCACTTCGCATTGGCATCAAATAAAGTGAAATGAAATGAAGTTCCGATGAAACTTTCACTTTTAGCAGTTGAATTAAACGTTTTCGCCAAAACAAGCGAGTATGTTGCCAATAAGTAGTCCCTTCACAGGTCGTCGCTGTTGGCCAATCACAGTAGCATATTCTACTGGAGTTGTAGACACAGCCTTTGAAGTTAGCACGAAAATTCATAAAAATGGAAGAGTCGGTGAATACTTAACTCCTTTACTCTTAACCGCGTATTTCCGTTCGTTTGAGTTGGCGTGTAACAGGGCTGTGTAAATAAAATCAGGTAAGATTTTGTTCTTATTTATTATAAATTGCAAAAATATTTTTCTTGTAAACTAAAATATCGTTAAATTTATTATCGTAGTGAAAATTTACGGAAATTTTATATTTAGTAAAAGTATACTTGCAATTTTTTGTAACACGTGCTGCGCTTGCAATAACCCTAATGTTTTCTTAGTTACATTTTAAATCAAATCTTTTTTGACATTGTTATATTGTTTCATTGATAAAAAGTTAAAAAAAAATTGATATTTTAAATCGTAGTAAAACTAACTATAGTATGAATTGCGTTTTTAACTTGACAGTGTTGATCTTGTGTAGTGTATCGATACCAAAGACTCTGTTCGCATGTGGTTTAAAAATGATAATGAATGATTTTCCTATTCTTAATATTCGTCTTTAGACCTTATTCAAAGTGCCAAATTTTCTTTTTAGCAACGAAGAAAGTTAAGGCTATAATTTGAGATTTCTTTCTTTCTTCTGAGTTTATTTTTTTCCAAAAATTACTGCTGCTTATGTCATTTATTTTTCAATTTGTATACAATTAAAAAACCGCCCTCAAAGATTAAAAAGGTCTATAAGTCAAGTTATGAAGCATATTTTTTTTAATGCTTAGCTAGAAACTTTTAACAATTTAGATACCAACATTGCTATTTTATTTTGATGACAAATATAAATTTTTCTCTTGTATTTTTTTGCACTAATAACTTCTGCAATATTGTTCAGCTGATATTTCAGCTGTAGGACTTTTATAATATGTGCTTTAATTAAAGAACTTTTATTTTTCGGTTATTCAGTACAAAGTCTAATTCCTTTAGTTTTAGACAGTAAAGCTTTCCTTATTACTGTAATTATTCAATTTTTGTAGTAAGAAAATATGGCAGACAATTGGGATGATGCCAGCCCTGTACCAATGGCGCAGGAACTTCCTGAGATTAAACTGTTTGGAAAATGGTGTTCGAGTGATGTTCAAGTCAGTGATATTAGTTTAACAGTAAGTATTTTTCTACCTGTATATAGGTAGCTTATTCTATAGTATTATGTGTTACATACCATACAAGGCATTTCACAGCAAAATTTTGAAGTATCTATGCCTGTTTATTATGAAAATATTAAACCACAAATTTACACACCGGGTAACACTAATGCTGGAAACACTGGAATTGATATTACTTAATATGTTTCAATATTCTTAGCTTCCCATTTTTAGCTTACTTTTATTAAACTTTTAAAATTAATATCTCAAATTAAGCATGGATTAGAATTGGTTGGTCTGCAATTAAGTTGATGTCAATAACAAATTAATATGATCATAGTACGGTGCAATTAGACCCAAACCCCAACATCCAAAGTAAAAGTTTCCCTCCAACTCCAAACTGTTCTGTATGGTCCACTTATTGTTTGGTAAAAAGTCACATCTTTTTGAGCGTCGGGTTTGGGGGGGAGGGGGGGGGGGAGAAGTTGGTAAATTTGTAGTTTTTATCTTTTTTTTTTTTTTTAAATATTTCGAAAACTATGCGCTTTAGCACAAAAGTGTCATTTACAAAAATAATCTACATTAAATTGCGAACAAAAATGGTAATATACATATTATTGCTAAAGTGAACGATTTCAGAGTTACGGAGGGTGTAAAAATAGACATTTTTCGTATTTTTAGGGCTTTTTTTAAAAAATGACATTATTACTTGCAAGAGAGGACAAGATTTCTCTTGCTTGGCTTACGCAGTCTTTTAAAGACTTCAATGAGAACTGGATGCAGACCCGCGTCATTATGACGGACAAAGATCTTGTTGAGAGACTTGTCTTTAAGGAGCAATTCCCGCAGGCAACTCTTTCAATTTGCCTGTTTCATGTTCTGCAGACATTTAAAAGAGAGGTAAGTGAATTTTTTGAGACTGAAGATTTTAGTTTATTCTAGAAATTTCAATAAGGGCTATCTTTTCTAGGTGACTTGTGACAAAATGCAAGTAACACCTGCGGAAGTAACAAGAGCAAAGGAATTGCTTACTGAATTATGTTATTCTTCCAATGAAGAAGTTTACATGGATTTTTACGAACAGCTTGTTTTCTTGCCAAGCCCAATTGTTAAGTATTTTAACAAGAATTGGCATCCTATTCGCAAGGTAATTTGTTTATTGTGTTGTGTTAAATACAATTTCATTCTGATTTAGTATGCTTTAAAAGTAACTGCTGCATTTGCAGTTTTATGATACTATTATGAATCTTTATTTTTTCTCCTCAGGAATGGACCCGTATGTCCTTCAATCAAGGAAACTTCATGAATTCCACGAATAACAGATTAGAATGTTTTAATTCTAAACTAAAATCGGTCATCAAACCGTATTCCAAACTTGAGGCATTTTTTGAAAATTTTTTTATTTTACTTAAATCCTTAAGGCAAGAAAGAGATATTGATGTCATTAATGCTACTTTCAAAAAACCAACAGAGGAATTGAATGAAAATGAAGGGCAGTTTTCTGATGCATTGTTGCCCTATGCTTTCAACTGTGTTTTGAAGCATTTAAGAGCATCAGAACCCAGCATCGTAGAAGTATCCCCATTTCAATTTTATTTGTCACGAGATGGAGTTCTCTACAAAGTGGATGAAAATAAATGTGAATGTATTTTTTCAAAATCAATGCAGTTGCCTTGCAAGCATGTATTTGCAGTGAGGCAAAGATTAAAGTTGTCTGTTTTTGACATTGGCTTGGTTAACGAGCGTTGGACCAAGCAAGGTATTGCCTCACACAGGATTTTCAAGAAAGATGTTGCTCCCATACGAAAAGATGTGCAAGTTGTTGAAAAGCCGAAAGTTTTGCCAAAAAGTCGGCAGGAGAGATTTAAGACATCAATGCCTTATGCAACTGAACTTGCAGACATTATGTCTGAAAGTACTGGAACTGACTTTGAGGATAAGTTGACTGTGATAAAAGATATCTTACAGTAATACTTTAACCTTTATCTATTCATAATTACATTGTATTGCTTATAGTTATATATATATATATATGTATAAATTTGCTTTCTTTTCTTTAGTCATTGGAAAAATGGGGATTCTGTGGTGGTATCTAGTGTAGCTCCTTATGAAAATGTTTGCTCTGAGGGTAATTATATTTTGTAAAATATTTAAATTAACTTAATGTGTATCGAGTTTCAAAACCCATGGCAATAATGAATGGCTTTCATTTTGTTTGTACAGAAAATAATGGAAATGTCCAGCTACATTCAGGAAATGATCCCCTAAATGAGCTATTTGGTAAGTTGGATTACATTAATTTAATTCTGGTATTTTTATGCTTGAAGGTACTTATTTCTTTGTAAAGCCGAGAGGGGGGGGGGGCAGGCTGAAGACATAAACATCTTATTGACATCTTTACATTTTTCAGATATATATAAGTGTTATTTGTCTTATTTCTGGTATTAAAGTTCCTCCATTGTACATTTTGAACACATTTTTATTTCAGCAGTAAAATATTTTTAATTTTTTCCTACAGATGATGATTTATCCCTTTCTAATGCGGCTTTAAATGAGCGTTGTGATAATTGTGAGTATGATATATATTGTCTTTTTTTTAAGGCATTTGTTCTAGTCTATATATGTAATTAATGTTTACAAAATATCTTAATTTTACAGCTCTACCAAGTTGTAGTCGCATTTTGTTACCTAAAAGTGTAAAAAAAAGAGGTCGACCTAAAGGTAAGTTTATTTAATTTTCTTAATTAATCAGCAATTCGATGCTATTTTTCTCTCAAATCTTTTGTATTTTCAGGCTTTGACAAAACTGTGATTGGACTGTTTAAGAGACGAAAAGTTTGTCAAACACAATTATCTGAGGATCTGATCTAGGTACTTCTGAAATATTAAGTATTTTATTAGTACGTTTTAAACATGTAAATATTTTAATTGCTTCTTTGCATCTTTATTATTCTAAACAACATTTTTATTTCTTTTTCAGGACTTCCATTCTCCGGAGAAACTTGTAATTTGATGCAAGTTTTGGAACAAGTAAACTTCTTGTAATTTGATACAAGATTTGTGCTTGTTTTGACGCGGAACTAACTCCTCGCCGCATCCCACGGGATAAAAAGAGGGCATAGGCAGGGCCTAAAGGGGCAGTTCCTTTAGGCGCTCAACTATGGTTTTTTTTTTCCATTATTGCATGCAATTATACAACAACTTTGTTACATCTTGGTCTTTTTAAACTTAGAAGACTAATAACACTTATATATACAGTGCTGATTGTATTATTTCATTTTTTTCATTTGTGCTTCTAAATTTCTGGATCAGAGCATTCAAAATTTACATCTATGTGTTTGGTAGACATTCTAATTTTACGTAGTCTGAGATTTTTTATGCAGCAGCATGTTTGCCTTGATATGAAGAGATGCGTTATCACACAAAGTGTTAAGTTTGCAAGCACATACATATTTATACAACAGTATAGCTTTGATTTATAAATATTGCAATTTAATAAAAATTAAGTATTTATGAATGACCCCATAATCATTCCTGTATATTACATATAAAAATATGGCACATATCCATTGCTGTTAATTGACATATTTTAATATTACTGACTCATAGTGGAATGCTACCTATATATTGTATAACCTGAAAATGGTTAACACATATTTAGTTAATTGTGAAATTCCTTACCTCTTTGACCAGTAGTACATTAGAAATACTTACACTGAAGTCTAAAATTGAGAAATATTTATTGTATTTGACATGGGAAAAGTTTCAGGAAGCTAGTAAAAATACTTAAATGGTAATTTCAAACACTTATATATACACACTGAAGATACCCGGTGAAATCTACTTCCAAGTATGTCCACACAGATTTATAATGAGTGGCATCTTGTGAAGTGTTTTTTCCAGGCAAACTTACATGAACAAAATTGGTGATGCACAGTTGAAGAATTTTGCTCATTTGACAAGTGTTGTAAAACTTGTGAAATCCTTGAAAATATTGAAATAAAAGTACAAATGTTTCATTTCATATGCAGCATTACTAAAATGTATAGATTTACAATGTAACAAACATATTTTGAAAACCTATATGTGTAAATTTTACATATATAGGTTTTTTAACTATCTTTTCATGGTAATAAACATGTTTTTTAAGATGTGATGCATGAAACATGTTTGATTTAGTTTTGAGGCAATAAAGCCAAGAAACAGCAGATATCCAATGTCTGACAAAAATCACTATCTGATGCACCCCCATCTTAAATAGTAGACTCTCTTTCACTCCTAATTATGTGAAAAATAAGTGTTCTTATATCATAAGTTAATTAGTGTACTGGGTATCTGGTACTATATGTCAGCGGTTGGGAGCCTTTTACACTGAAGTGGCGTGCATTGCATGCAAATTTAAAGAAATTTTGAAGAAATATGACAAATAACAATAGAACACTTACAGAAGAAAAAAATAAGCATTCCTGGGCTTTTTATTTGTATTATTACTGAATGCAAATTTAAATGTTTAAAAATCAAATTATTCCATTATTAATACATATATATACATATATATATATGTTTTCTTATCAGGCCGTTCACAAGTTTTTTTGAATTCCCAATTCGCAACTTTTCTGCGGTATTACGACTCTGGCATACATCCAACCCACCCTATATATATATATATATATAGTAAGTTATTTAGATAAATGAATTAAATTGATAATTCCGGGGCATGTAAACGAATAACAATAACAATAACAGTGGTCATGTAAAACAATCAATGAAAAATTAAAAATGTAAAAGGACAAATACTAAACATTTTATTCTCCTCATCAGTGGGCGGGGAGTATAACGTATACTTAAGAACCCGAAAAATTATTAAGTCCTACAGGTTTCGGAATGTGTCGCAGGAATGGCTTGTAAAAAGAACACGTAGAAACGATGGTGCCAAAACATTAAATTGATAAAAATAGGTGTGAATGCAAAAAATTAATTAACTAAAAACTTGCAATCTTTGCTCTTCATGTACTTTATCAAGCTACACGTATATATATATATATATATACGTGTTATAATAATTTCTTTCCACTCGAGTTTATAAGCCATTATGTAAATCTTTTCAAGAATGCTACGCGCAGCAATGACGTATTTGCTTGCTAACTCACTGGCGACCCCTTTTTGCTGTGTGTGTTATGATGGGTTGAGGCTAAAGTCTTGTGGCTAAAGTCCTATGGAAGGCCTCAAACTGGATGTACAGCTGCATTTGGAGGTCAGACTCGAGCGAATGGACATGATTTTTGGAAATGGAACGACTGTGTACACTCTTGTGCATCTGCCTGTTTTCGTCTTGTGCTTGGACGGTCAACTCAGGGCGTAGGTGAGTTTTTGTCGTTACTTTGAACCAACGTCCTGCAGGTATGGGCGGGTGTGTCGTATCGGTGGCATGTTTCTATGCAGACTGTTTTTATGTAATCTGTTACATCACTTCCAATTTAAGTAACTTGTTCCATTTTAAATTGGTTACATTTTTGAAGAATTTTTAAATTCGTTACATGTTTAAATTATTTCCGGCAATTATAACCATTTATTTATTATATTTAGTTAATTAATTAATTTTCTGCAGTTACCCTGATTTTATCAAATTAATGTTTGCAATGGCTTTCTACGTTTCTTTCTTTTTACACGCCATTCCTGCGACACATTCCGAAACCTGTAGGACTTGATATTTTTGGGTTCTTATGTATACGCTATACTCCCCGCCCACTGATGAGGAGAGTTAAATGTTCAGTATTTGTCCTTTTTACAATTTTCTATTTTGCATTGCTTGTTAGTATGATCACTGTTAATGTCATTTGTTATACATGCCCCGGAATAGCAATCTAATACATTTATCTAAATAACTTACCATATTAAAGTTTGCCGTACAGAGCTGCTTTAGCGCCTGGCGCATACTTTGCTCTTCATGTACTTTATCACGCTACACCTATATATATATATATATATATATATATTAATCAAAACATCATTACGCAAATCACAGCAAAATGTAAGAGAAAGCATTAGGGGCCACTTAAATATGTAGAGAGAAGTCACACCAGTAGTTCTAAATCTCTGAAAGTTTAAAACAAGAGTAAAATTTTATCTGGACATCAAGGATTGATTCAATGACTCACGATATTTTTTAAAAAAGTGGAAAAAACCATAAAAAACAGAATATCATATCCAGGCACCAGGCCCTGACTTTCGCGCAGGCACTCAAAGCCCGTGCCCGTGCCCTGGGCAGGAACTTTCTAAGGGGCGAGAAATTTTTCCGTAATATCATTTAAATGAAATAAAAGAGTTTATTTATAATAACTGCTTGTAATTTTTCATAATAACAGGTTATTCTTCATAATAACCAATTTCACATTGGCCATAGCACACACACGCATGCATATACATATATATATATATATATATATATATAAAGTAAGTGAACCATTCAAAGGTGGCAGGAAGAATTGAAAGTGCCCTGGGCATGAAAACTTGCAAGTCGGGCCCTGATCATGTCACCACAATGGCATTTGCTCCTTCAGGCAAGCGACTCGCTGCATCTGCCTTGCGCCGGCCTATAGTTGAGGGGGGGGGGAGGGGTAAGTTCCCTGAACTTTTCATCTTGTTGCTGGCAGCAAAGATTAATGCATTCTTCAGACTCAACTTAGACAAATTATATCGTGGTAGAACCCTTGACACCCCTCCCCTGACATCGCAAATTGTGTTTTTAGAAGATATTCTGGGAAAGAACTCATAAACCAGAGGCGGATTTACGGGGTGGCACCCCCAACATTTTTGGTTGGATTTTGAAAAAAAAAAAAAAAAAAATATTTACATCAGAAAGCACAGTTTGGAAATCGAACCTATACATTCTCACAGCTACAATTAATTTGCTTTAAAATAAACCCGAAAATACAATAATGCAGTTTAATGTGTGTCACCGGTAGCTGCACCCCTGGAATTCCCAGTCTGAATTCATCTATACCCCACGGTCCTCCTAGTTGTATGGGAATATTTTTCAACCACCACACAGTTTAATTAAATATCGTATCTTTCCTTCATCATTTACATCCTAAGATGACCCGTCAATCAATAAATTGAAATGCGATGAAACATTAATTTAAAAAAAAAAAAGTTTTACTTGCACAGTGAAAGTATTTGATGGCATTGATGGTACATCTTATTGCACTATGTTATTTATTTATTTATTTATTTGAAAACGTTTTAGTCTCTCGCTATTTTTTTTTTGTCTCGGGCCAGGTCGTGTCCTTCATTTTGGGGACCAGCAGGGGACAATCGCCCGTCCCCCAGCGATGTACTCCTGGAGAAGAAGGGGGGGGGACCTTATATATACGAATATTAAAAGGGGGGGGGGGGGCACTTATGTTGAAATTCAAAACAAGTAGGAGAACGCTTGTGTTAAAATAAAAAAGTAGGAGGGTGCACCGTCCCTCTTAAACACCACAACTTCTCCCTCCGCGAATTTTAGAAGCCCAATGCTTCTGATGCGAGTATGTATTTTGTTGTTTTTACCTATAAAATAAGCATTGAAAATCCTTTGCCCTCTTTGGGAAAATTTTGAAACGACGGACCCGTCTCACAAAGTCCTTTCTCCGTTCTTATTATTATTACAGCCTTCCTTCTACTCTCCCATCATGTGGGGCCTTGTGTGCATACCGATGAAATGACAAAAAATGAAACATTCAGCTTAAGACTTATATGATATGTAATAAAATGGAAAAACCAACTCATTTTTGAAGTAGCGCTAAAAAAATGTTCCCTATTTTTATTTTATTGATTTATATACTTTGAAAAAAAAATTCATTTCATTAAAAGATATTTTTGCAGGTGAGAAAAAATGAAGGAAAAGAAATCGTAAGTTTCTACGATCTTTCAATCAGTTTGCTATTGAAGAGTAGGGGCTCTGTCTTCGTTTCTCTCTTCTTATCACTTCGCATTGGCATCAAATAAAGTGAAATGAAATGAAGTTCCGATGAAACTTTCACTTTTAGCAGTT
Source organism: Octonoba sinensis (assembly GCA_038502835.1). Taxonomy (NCBI): domain Eukaryota; kingdom Metazoa; phylum Arthropoda; class Arachnida; order Araneae; family Uloboridae; genus Octonoba; species Octonoba sinensis. Next base: position 125,679,321 of record CM076603.1, read on the forward strand.
GAATTAAACGTTTTCGCCAAAACAAGCGAGTATGTTGCCAATAAGTAGTCCCTTCACGGGTCGTCGCTGTTGGCCAATCACAGTAGCATATTCTACTGGAGTTGTAGACACAGCCTTTGAAGTTAGCACGAAAATTCATAAAAATGGAAGAGTCGGTGAATACTTAACTCCTTTACTCTTAACCGCGTATTTCCGTTCGTTTGAGTTGGCGTGTAACAGGGCTGTGTAAATAAAATCAGGTAAGATTTTGTTCTTATTTATTATAAATTGCAAAAATATTTTTCTTGTAAACTAAAATATCGTTAAATTTATTATCGTAGTGAAAATTTACGGAAATTTTATATTTAGTAAAAGTATACTTGCAATTTTTTGTAACACGTGCTGCGCTTGCAATAACCCTAATGTTTTCTTAGTTACATTTTAAATCAAATCTTTTTTGACATTGTTATATTGTTTCATTGATAAAAAGTTAAAAAAAAATTGATATTTTAAATCGTAGTAAAACTAACTATAGTATGAATTGCGTTTTTAACTTGACAGTGTTGATCTTGTGTAGTGTATCGATACCAAAGACTCTGTTCGCATGTGGTTTAAAAATGATAATGAATGATTTTCCTATTCTTAATATTCGTCTTTAGACCTTATTCAAAGTGCCAAATTTTCTTTTTAGCAACGAAGAAAGTTAAGGCTATAATTTGAGATTTCTTTCTTTCTTCTGAGTTTATTTTTTTCCAAAAATTACTGCTGCTTATGTCATTTATTTTTCAATTTGTATACAATTAAAAAACCGCCCTCAAAGATTAAAAAGGTCTGTAAGTCAAGTTATGAAGCATATTTTTTTTAATGCTTAGCTAGAAACTTTTAACAATTTAGATACCAACATTGCTATTTTATTTTGATGACAAATATAAATTTTTCTCTTGTATTTTTTTGCACTAATAACTTCTGCAATATTGTTCAGCTGATATTTCAGCTGTAGGACTTTTATAATATGTGCTTTAATTAAAGAACTTTTATTTTTCGGTTATTCAGTACAAAGTCTAATTCCTTTAGTTTTAGACAGTAAAGCTTTCCTTATTACTGTAATTATTCAATTTTTGTAGTAAGAAAATATGGCAGACAATTGGGATGATGCCAGCCCTGTACCAATGGCGCAGGAACTTCCTGAGATTAAACTGTTTGGAAAATGGTGTTCGAGTGATGTTCAAGTCAGTGATATTAGTTTAACAGTAAGTATTTTTCTACCTGTATATAGGTAGCTTATTCTATAGTATTATGTGTTACATACCATACAAGGCATTTCACAGCAAAATTTTGAAGTATCTATGCCTGTTTATTATGAAAATATTAAACCACAAATTTACACACCGGGTAACACTAATGCTGGAAACACTGGAATTGATATTACTTAATATGTTTCAATATTCTTAGCTTCCCATTTTTAGCTTACTTTTATTAAACTTTTAAAATTAATATCTCAAATTAAGCATGGATTAGAATTGGTTGGTCTGCAATTAAGTTGATGTCAATAACAAATTAATATGATCATAGTACGGTGCAATTAGACCCAAACCCCAACATCCAAAGTAAAAGTTTCCCTCCAACTCCAAACTGTTCTGTATGGTCCACTTATTGTTTGGTAAAAAGTCACATCTTTTTGAGCGTCGGGTTTGGGGGGGAGGGGGGGGGGAGAAGTTGGTAAATTTGTAGTTTTTATCTTTTTTTTTTTTTTTAAATATTTCGAAAACTATGCGCTTTAGCACAAAAGTGTCATTTACAAAAATAATCTACATTAAATTGCGAACAAAAATGGTAATATACATATTATTGCTAAAGTGAACGATTTCAGAGTTACGGAGGGTGTAAAAATAGACATTTTTCGTATTTTTAGGGCTTTTTTTAAAAAATGACATTATTACTAAGGAAGTTAAATTTTTTATACAGGATTATGTTTTGTAAAAGCAAATTACGATTTCCGTGGCCGGTGCTATGTTAGTGATAAGCCCTTGAAGGAACAACAACCTCACCACTTTCTCAAGGGGTGCTACTTTTTAAAGGAAAAGAGGCTTCCACTGCTCTAGGCGACATAAACCAGTGCTACGGATAAACCCACTCTGAGCTTTCTCTCACATTATGAATGAACATCTTTCCAACATAAATGATTTTAAAATATAAAAATATTATCTGTATAATAATTATGATATATAATTATATCATTTTAAATCATAATATTTTTTAAAACTGCAGATTTTCGAGGTTTTTCTTTAGAAAATAGGCATATTTGGCTGTATATCGCAATCACATTTTCTTAAATTTTTTAAATTAGTGTAAACTATTCATCACTATTCAGTCATTCACCTGTTTTTTTTTTGGAAATAGGCATTTTAAACAGAAGGAAAACAAAATGTAATAAACATTTTTAAGATCAGAAATGTGCAGTTTTCAAAAAAGTTATTTCGCGATTTTTTGAAGATGGTTCGTTTTTGCAATTAGTTTTTATTAATTGTTGCTTTAATTTTAAGTTAATATCATTAAATTTTGCTTTTTTTTTTCATTTCTTGTAGTTTTATTATATTTATATTTTAAAATGAGCTCTAATTTTCGCGCTATACAGAATATTTGCGAAATTGAAAATCGGCGCTTCTCGCATTTTCCCTCTAGTCTGATCTTTTACTGCAATTCAGTGGCTAAAGAATTAGAGTATAAAATCATATCAGAATTTGACGCAATTCTTTTCTGTTATCGGTTAGTTAAAGAATTTAAAATAATATCGGGAAAAGTCCAGATGGTTTCGATGTTTTGCCTTGAAGGTAAGCAGACTCCAACTTTGTTTTTTGTGCTGAACTTCGCGACTTATAGACGAGTATATACCATAATGAAAAATACTATAAATGAGCAAAATGCAAATAAAATCTTCTAGAGCAAATTAAAACGCACTGATGCTACTTACAAAATTCTTTGAATTAGGATCCAAAATCAGGAAAGACCGTGGCGCCGAGCGCTCCGGATTTGAGATCCCCATACTGTGTATTTCAAATTTTAACTCACTCACAAAGTATACGTGAAAGGAAAAGAATAGTGGCATATCAATGAGGTTATATCAGTAAAAAAAAGTAGTAAAACTTACCATGTGTAGGCATTATACCTCAAAACTCCAATTCTTGGTTGGTAGCCAATGGCTACTAAAACTTGACAAAATGGTAGCCAAATTTCAAAAAATGATAGCCAAGCAGATTTAGGGTAGCATGTGGGAAAAACATCTTCTAATTTAGAAAATAATTGAAATTTGTACCCGATGCAAAAGGATTGAAATCTCTAACGTAGAATCCAATTTTCGGCGAAACACGTGCACGATTTTTGCTGTTTATCTTTATACTTTTTTTCTTTTTTAATTGTTAAAATGAAACGACAAATAAGCAGATTTAAGGTTGTGCATGCAAAAAAATATCTTACAACTTTCAAGATAATTGAAATAATTCCAGGATGGAAAAGAATTGAAATTTCGAACACGGTAAGCAATTTACGGTAAAAATCAGAAGAAAAACTAGTTTCCGTGTGGGGCGCAAAAATTAACTCTTATTTCTTTCTTCTTTATTTTTATTGGGAAAGGGTTTTAGCATTTTCAAATGGGTAACCATATTGGCGACTTTAATGAAAACAATGGTCGCCAAAACGTGAAAATTGGTCGCATTTTGCAACTGGCGACCGCGAGTTTTGAGCTCTAGTAGGTATGTATATAATCTTATTACTTATATCAGGTCGATTCAGCGTTTTTAACAGGGTCTTTTTTTTTTTTGTGAATTTTAAAGAGATTTTTGTGAAAATTAAAAATTTAAACATATAATGATGAATTTTTTTATTATTATTTGCCACTTTTATAATAAATAATGGTGTAAAAAGTAAAATTTGGAATTTTGTGAAGATGTGTGTTTTGATTGATTTGAATTCGATAAGGGTCCTAAAGTGGACTCGAATTTCCTTTGGCGTGACGCTTGTATGTATATATATATATATAATAAATACTCTCCCAAACCCGTGACAAATTTCCCAGGAGTCAGCCAAAAATTTTTCAGTCCTGGCAACTTCCAGGACTTGCACCCATGTGCACTATCATTATTAAACGAAAAACGGTCAAAAAATGAGGCAACTAACCTAGTGCGAAAAACAAATAACACTCATATAAGACGGCTCTATTACTTTTACTTTAACATATTCTATTTCGCGTGCATTCTGTTTAAAGAGAAATAATTTTAATAATGAAGGTTTTCTGGCATCGACCGCTTAAACTATTTTTCCGAATTTTTTATCAAATACTTTGTAGAATGACATTTTTGTGCTTTTTTTTAAATTGATGTGCTGCCTGTTATTGTATGAAAATAGAAATCTAGCTATGGAGAAAAAAGAAAGTTAAAGACAGAATGTTTTCTGGAAAGTTGTCCCTGCGAAAAACGTCAGCCTTGCATCGGCTTTTGGATGTTTTTTAAGGCCGATGATCCGCTGTTTTTCTGAAGTTAGCATCGGTCGAGCCTTAGTGCTACTTTTGCTTTATTGTATTTTGTACTAAATATATGCATTTTACAAAAATGTGCTGGTACATTCATCTTTATTTGATTTAAAATAGTTATTTTCTAGTTTCAGTTCTGATTGAGAATTGAAATTTAAAATACGAAAGCAGTTCCAATTCCAAAGAGTGAAGCCAGTGATTAGGGGTGTACAGCAGTGTTGTATTTATCGGGGGTGTTAGGCGGATTCAACCCTCCCAGTTCCATTTCCAACCCTCTCAATTGCTCAAGTGTTTTTCATTTTTTTTCACTCACAAAAAATTCTAACAAACAGTATTGTATTTTTCATTTTTTTTTTGCCTAAGGCAGGGATGCACCAACTATGGCCCGCGGGCCAAAATTGGCCCGCCGAGCCTTTTGAATTGGCCCGCTAATACAGTTGATAAAAAAGAATAATTATAATAAAATAAAAAAAAAATACAAAAGAAAAAATAATTGTAAAAAAAAGCTTACGAAAAATCGCAGTAAAAAAATACGATCGCAACGCCGCTATTGAATTTTGGTCGCGATTTTCGGAACTAATCGCCATGTTTAATTTTATTTTATTGGAAATACTTCAGAAACTAATCAAATCATGATAAAAGTGGTAGAATATTGCATTGTCATCTGGTTCTGAGCTATATGTAAAGTTTCAGAATAATAGCTTATCGGGAAATGGTCGAAAATTCGATTGCTGGATTTTTCGAACAGCTATTAGGTGCGTTACTTCGTCTATAAAAGAATTTTGTCCCATTCCTGCTATGATTTCTTTAGTTAATTCAAAGCAACGATCGTTAGACATAGCAGGCAAAATGTCATTATTTTCGTCTTCATCGCTATCTTGCTCTTTTTCATCATTCGGGTGTAGCACCATTTGGATGCTTTCCGAATCGGACATCTTGTTTATCGAATTATTAATTTCGTAAAATCTGATCATCAATCATTTTTACAGTAATAAATGATTTCAAAGAGGAGGAAAACGAAATGTAAGAAGCATGTTTAGATGCAGAAACGCGCAAATTTCATACTTATGCAAAACGACTTCGCTTTTGCGAACTCGATTTTAATAAAGAATTCATTTTCCCAGTTGCAATTTTTGTTGCCTTGATATCAATTTTAAATTCTTATTACCTTATTTCAGCTCTTAAATAAATAAAAAATATATAAAACAAAAATAAACGAGGTTTACTTCTCACACGATCAGCTATTGCGGAAAATTCGCGAATCTGCCGTATTAGAAATTTTCCGAACGTTCGTTAGTCCGACTTTTGTTGCAATTCGTCTTCGAATACTGACGAGACAATTAAATAAATGTATAAGAATCTAATTACTTATTTCTTTCATGATCAATTATTGAAATAAAATAGAGAAAAGGTCTGATTTTTCTCAAGTATCGTTGGAGATTTTTTTTTTCTAATTTTCATCTGCAAGTAAGTTGACGCAAGGGAGCAATTCAGGGGAGTGGGGTCCCCTAAAAACATCGTTTTTAGACTAAATTGTTCGTCTTATAAACACTGAATGTGTTACTTGTAACGGAAAAATGCGTATTTTTAAAGTGAATTTTAAAAAAATCGTATTTTTACTAAATAGGCAAAAAAACGAGAACTTTTCAAAAATGGCGGGAAATTCACGAAAAAATTAACGGTTTTCTGGTTCCCAGATAAGAGGTTCTGTACTGTATAAGTATTACTATGCCAATTTAATTAATAAGATTTTGTAAATGGTTAGTTAAAAGAACAATTCTACTAGCCAAATTAAGTAGTAGTAATGAGTGAATAAAAATTTATTAATTAAACATTAATGTTCAGAATTAATAATATCAATATGAATAATTATTTTACTTTTATAAAGTGTAATTTATAATCAAAATTAAAAAATTTTATTGTTGATATATATTTAGGAAAATTTTATTGTTGATATGAATTTTGGAAATGAATAAATAAATAACAATTTTTTATATTAATTCAGAAAGATCAATTTCTAATCTGCAGGAAAACTAGTGATTAAAGAACAAAATTTAACTATATGCCATGAAACAAAATAATGATATGTTGATTCTTGATAAAGGAATCAGTTAAACTTTATTTTTTATTGTCCATGTAGCAATGTATAAATTTAATATTACTATGCCAATTTAAATAATAAGATTTTGTAAATGGTTAGTTAAAAAAACAATTCTACCCGCCAAATTGACTAGTAGTAATTCTGAATCGCAAGGGTTTAACGTGATGTTATAGACTCACAGCATTTGGATTTTGCTATTTGACATATGTGTGTTTATTTCTTCTGCATTTATATTCGCACTTTTAATTAATTTCTCATTTTAACTCTTAATATATATTTTAAATTTTACATTATAAAATGTCAAAGAAAAATTATCTAAATTATAAAGAAAGTTATAATTTAGAGAATAATGCTGTGTTTTTCTCAGGGTTGGAAAAAAACCTGGTTTTTTTGAAAAAAACCAAAAAAACCGGTTTTTTTTGGTTTAAACCAGGTTTTTTTGGTTTAAACCGGGTTTTTTTGGTTTAAATAGCATTTGAAGGAAAAACAATTTGACTTTTAGAAAATCATGGAGATTTTAGATCCTTAATTGTAAATAAATGTTATTGACAGTTAATTTATTGATAATTAAGGTTTTAACTTATAGTTACTTAAATTTTAATTAGCTGATATAGGTGCAGCACTTTAGTCGTCAAATTATACTGGGTGGAGATTTTATTATTTTTTTGTCATTTCTTACGCTATGTGTTTATTCATTTGTGACTAATTAAAATATAACATCATGTATTAATGTTACTTTAAAATTTGTAATTAGCTAACAATTTTTAACAATTATCTAAAATACCATTAGATAAATTTAATCTGAATGACTTACAATGTATCCTATACAATTTTAAAATTAAAGCACTTAGTTAAAGATTAATGTGTTAATTTACTTATTTGACTGTAAAGATTCCCTAAAAATACATAATTTTTGGAAATGACTAGATCAATTATAGAAGAAAAAGAAGAAAGTTATTTAAAGAACAAAAGAGTGAGGCTCATAGTAGTTTTCTAGAATAGTTAACTTACACAGAGGTTTAGGCAAACTTTATATTGATGTTTCATCCATCCAGACAAATACTGGTCTAACATTATAGCATAAAAATTATTATCCTGCAGAACTTATAAGTTTTTTTCTATCTTTGCAAAAATAGATAAATAAATAAATATAGTAATAATTAGGCAGCCAACTTACAAAGGGTTTTTTATACTCCTTCCGAAATTTGGTACTAGACAGGTGGCCAACTTACAGTGGTGGTCAACTTTACAGGTTTTACTGTATTAACACGTTATAATACTCTACTTATACAGGCCTTTCAGCAAATTATTAAAGAAATAATTATTATGCGGGTTGGGTTTTAACAAAAGCATATTTTACTAAATTAATAAAAAATAAGCAAAAATGAAAGATACATTAAAAATAATGTGTGTTGATTTACAGTATCAGTAATATCAACAAATGATTACACCATAGCACTTATACAAATCAGCAACATTGGCTTAGAAATTATCACTATTATTTATTTTTTTTTTTTTTAAATGCAATTTTTCCTGATTAAAGAGTAAATATATTTTTAAAAAGAAGAGAATAATTTAGGAAAAAAAAAGAAAAATTTGCACTGATTAAAAAAAAGTTTGTTACTTTACAAATTCAGTAATTCATGATTATCTAATGCTGTGCTTGCAATTTCTGCACAAATTGGATTTTGCAATTTTTTATAATGCGAAAAATAAATGAAAAAAGATTTGGTTTCTTAAATATTGTTATCTGTAACATACATTTGCAAATTGGTTATTATGAAGTTATTTTATTATTTCTAATATATACTCTTTAACTCCAGGAATTACAATTGCAATATCATTTTAATTTTTATGATGACTGAGAAGAGTTTTTTGCAAATTAGCTTCTTCAGAGCTAATTTTAGAAAAACCCAAATAGTCTGACATAGATAGTCTGTAGATACGAAATGAGAAAAATTTGTACTGATTAAAAAAAAAGTTTGTTAATTTTCAAAATCATTAATTATCCAGTGCTGTGCTTGTAATTTCTGCATAAATGGGATTTTGCAATTTTTAATGATGTGCAAAATTAATGAAAAAAGATTTGGTTTAAACCAAGTGGTTTTTTTAAAAAAACCATTTGGTTTAAACCTTGGTTTAAACCATGGTTTAAACCAACGTGGTTTAAACCAAACAACCCTGGTTTTTCTAAGTTTAAATTACCTTTTTATTTTCCATTTGTTTCATTTTCATGATTTGCACCCATTTTTGTAAAAACTTTTAGTATTTCTCTTTTTTTGCCATTTGACCAATCACTTCATTGATATATATAAATGTTGTGCAATTAATTGTTTAGAAATCTTATACCTGATTTTGTTTGGATTCATTTATATTAATTTTTAAAGCTTTTATTTAATAATCTGTTCCCGAGTACAGTAATTATTAATACATGTAATTTGTACATATTACCTCTAAATAAAAACTGAAATACACAGCTGAAAATTTTTATGAATAAAACATTACGTTACTTTAGCCCCCAACCTGATACTTTCTAATTTTTTGGCCCTACATCCAAAAAAGTTTGTGCATCCCTGGCCTAAGGGGATTTGGAACAAAAGTAATATAACTTTGCAAGAACAAACTTTAAGATTGCTTCTCTTCCCCAATAGCTAAGTAAAAAAAAAATGCTTTATATGTAGACAGAAAATTATTTCATTTAGTTTACAAATAAGACTGAATTCCAGAAAAATATTAAATCTGTTTGAGGAATTTGCAAAGTTATGACAAAATAATGAAGAGCTAGATGAGAATTTAAAACGTTACATGGTTGAATGTTGCCCTCTCAGAATGCATCTTTTCTTAGCTTATGGAGCAGAAGTTAAGTATAGGGGTCTTTCTTCGGTAATGGTAAATTTCATGTCCCTGGCTTAAAAATACTAATTGATTTAAGTCCAGCATGAATTTTAAAATTTTTACACACACTTCTATTCAAACCCTATTTTTTGCACTAGTTTAAATATTAAAAAAAGGTAAATTTTAATGTTTTAAAATTTTTTAAGTTGTAAATGTCATTACCATGGCATGTCCCTATCTGCAAACTTTATAATTTGAATCTCTACTGTAAAAATTGAAAAGCTTTAAAAACATAGACAACAACCAACTAGGTATATTTCATTTCTCTATTTTAAATATAGTTGGATCTTTTCACATAAAGGGGGAAAATTATATTCCTTTTTCCCCCTTAAAATTTGTCCCTAGAAGTAATTGTCATTACCATGGTGTGGAAGTTATTTTTCTCTAGCTCACTACCAGATGCCACTTTTTACGCTATCAAACTATTAGTAATACAGGACAACATGCTCTTACTGACAGACAATTCATCTTTGGTTCAAATAAATAACAACCATTTCATTTTGTTATTTTTTTACCAAAATTTTAACCAGTGTCTTTATTGTGTGTCATTACCATGTCTATTGTTACTGAAATATAAAGTCATTAAAGTTAAATTTTTTGAATGATTTATAGACAGTTTTAGGACTACATTTAGGATAAATATAGTATTTGCTTTTAATTGCTATAGTTTAGCCATAAGCAGACCTAACATTAAAAAATGTCATTACCATGGTGTCATTACCATGTCTTCAGAACACCGTGGTAATGATGTCTAAGGACATGGTAGTGATGTCTAAGGACATGGTAATGAGTTTTTGACTTTATAATAAATTCATAATTATTCTGAGAGGAAATTGCCTTTATTTTATCCTGCAGACTAAGTTGATTATAAACTTTTGCTTTGATTTGTTCACATATAAAGTGATCTTAATGAAATAACGAAAGCCATATTGGATTCTAATAAGCAGTTTTATTTAAATTTATTATTGTTGTTATAAAAATTTTCTAGATTATTACACTAATCTTCTAATGACTTATTAACCTACAGAAATTCAGTTCGTATAAAGAACTCAATATTTAAATTCATAAAATACGGTTGTATTTTTAATTTTTAAACATACTACTTTAACTTACGTATTTTCCAGCTTTTTTTTTATTTTTAGAAATATGTTTTAATCTTTTTTTTTTTTAAATATGAAGGGTAAAAAATACTCTAAAAATAAAGGCAGTAAGAATAACTTAAAAATACTATATATTTTTTTAACTATTAGAGGATTAATATGTAATTTGTAGTTGTAAATCCAAAAGAAATTGAACTTTTCATTGTAAATGCATTTTTAAAACATAAACAAATGGAGATGATTTTAATATAGTTTAACACATATTCTTCTACACAAATATACCTAACTATTTGTGTAATTATTTAGCCTATAGTTATTTCCATGGATCACCTGTCATTACCATGTCCTATTTGTCATTACCATGTCCCAATAAAATATAATTGATTAATTAAAGGTGTAATTAAAGCAAATGATCTCTGCTGGGATTTTTTCCCAGATAAGTGGACATGAAAAATTGTTTTGGCATGAAAAAATTTAGGATTGAAACAAAAAAAAAAAATATTTTATTTTTAAAGCTAAAATTTACCATTATCTGAGAATGACCCATAGTAATAAGGGGTTTTCATCAGAGTAATGTCCTAACACCCTACTCTTCTCACGAGAAAAAGCATTTTATATAATTTAAGCAATTATAAAACCTTAGTAAAAATATTCCCTCATGATTATTTGCCGTCAAATGGTTACATAATATTCTATCATATTATTTACATGAATATAACTTTATGAAAGCAAAGCCTTTGGAATCGGGAGGTTAAGCAGATGATATTTTAACTATTAATTCATTCCCACATGATTTTAAAAGTCATTTTGAAAAAGTGAAAATATTATGATAAGTATTTACGTATAAGCAGGGTTGGAAAAACCCCCCCAAAACCAGGTTTTTTTTTTTTTTTGGTTTAAACCAGGTTTTTTTGGTTTAAACTAATGCAGCACTTTTAAAGCTTTAGGAAATTATTAAAAAGATTAGTTATTGTGTGTTATTGTTCTATTTGTCACTATTTAAAATAAATAGTTAATGTTTCTTAATTAATTAATATTAATGTTAAAATATCAATTAGTTTTAATTAATTTCTTGTCAGTATAGTAAAAAGAATCAACTTTATGTAATACCAAGCCAAAAATTCTGTATAACAATGATAGCTAATTTGTAATATTTTAAATGTGAATGTTGATTAATGAAATTGGGAATAAATAAATGATTATTCATTATTAAAACTTCAGTTTTAACTATAGAGATGTAACAAATAGTGATTTGGCCAAATACGGAATATTAAAATTTCTAGAAAATCGTTGAATAGAAAGAATTTGTCAAATTCTAAAGCATACACAAAGTCAAACACCCATTCCCCACATTAATGTTCTTTTTTGTTAATAATCTAAAACTATCCAAAATTAATGTATTTTCTGTATTGTTTTGAATGCAATAAAACTGAGAATTTCACCCACAAGTGGAATGGAAATGACAGGTTTTAATGTAAGCATTAGCATTACTGTACTAGTTATTTAATTCAAATTAAAGAAATACTATTGCTTAGTGAACTTTTACCTTGCTCAAAATAGTTTTATGAAAATATGTTAAAAGTTATAGAAGTGAATATTTTTATTTTATAGGGATGTTTTACATACCTGTTCTTAAAAGTTTTTTTTTAAATTTAATACATTGAACTGGAGTGCACTTTTATTTTCAAAAACACCAATAACTTACACTATCTTAATATTCATGATACATTCTAGGCTTTTCACACTCTCTTACCCGATATTCACAATAAATCAGTCTAACCAAACAAAGTCGGACTTCCACTTTGTTAAAAATGACATAATAAAAATGCTAGCTTTTGAAAAAGGAATGTTAAGTATAAAATGCAATATTATAACTTTAAAATCTGTTTTTGTTCAATCAAACCAAAAACAAAGGGTTAAAAAAGTAGTATTTTTAAAATAACTACAGTCGAACCTCTATTTTGCGAATTCTTCCATTTTACGAATTTTTCTCTTGGCCGTAAGAATATTTAAGGTTTTCAATTTGAAAAAACCCCCCAAATAACGACGTGCATTCTCTACTTAACGAACTTTCTTTCTGGTAATGTAAAAAAAAAATTCACCCTATAAAGGTCAAGATTCACGGTCGCCACTCGCCACGTAGCGACCTTGTTTGTTTGAAAAAGTGGCGATTCAAAAAATTAAGAGCGATCGCTACCTTTCCTTTTTTTAATTTTTAAAGTAAATCCTTCCTTTTCAAATACATCTATAAAATTTACAACTCTTTCTTCTTTCATGCACACAAGCAGAATAAAAACGCATCAATTCGGCATTCAAGTAACCGAATTTCGGCCGATAATCTTCATTTACCCTTTCACAAGAAAAAAATGGCGAAAACGTTTCCCGATTGCGCTGTTTTTTTTTTTTTTTTTTCAAATCCTACTCTCTGCCATATAAATCTTTTAAATACAGTGGGAAACAATCTAAATCTTGATTTTTTTTTTTTCTCATAGCCGCAACACTTGCATTTCAGATCGGCCATTTTCGCAAAAACTTATAGAACATAAGTGTCGCGCCATTTTGAAAATGGTGTGGAAGATTGAAAAAAAAGTTTTGAAATGAATGAAAATAAAATGTACTGAACAAATTTAGAACTTGAAATATACAATTTTTTATAATTGTGTTAGAAAATGGTCCGTATTTATGATCGCTGTTATATATTGCTTCTATTATTAACAAAATTTTACATTTAAATCTTTTGTACTGTATAACCATGGCTGCCTGCGATCATATAGCGGCTGTCCAAACGGGCGAAAAAGTGCGTGCAAGCAGAACTTACATTTTTTGCCACCACTTCAGTCAATTGGCGCTGTTAGCATGTACTTAAAAGTGAGGATTTAAAGGTCTAACCATTGCAATATCATCGCGTTCAAGGCTTGAATTTCTAGAAAGATAAACATTTAAGTGTTGAGGGCAAAAGTAACTATTAAAATACGTTGCAGGATTATGTTATTTGCCATTAAAACGTTTTTAATACAGAGGAAAAAATAAAAAATATCGTTCTTTTGGTAGTAGCACATGCAGACTTTGAAGCTGCTCGTTAAATTACAACTTTTCATATATACGTATACTTTTATATATAATGAACAGAGAAAATTTTCTTCTCAATTGGCTGATCATATTATGCTTTCAGATTTATTTTTATTTTGAACGACAATAATTGCACATAATTTTCTGAAATACATTTATCCTTTCACATTGTGTAGCACAAATAAATTGGCTAGCAGGTTTTTGAAAGCCGTAGTGAATAGTCTTTAAATGGTTATTAGTTGCTTTATTATAAAGCAATTTTCAATACATTCATGTTAATACTATTAAATAACAGCAGTTAAAAGAAAAATGACATAGATTATGATTAATAAAGTTATTTTCAATATTTGAGTTAATTGAATTATTTCAATTCCATTTATTGTAAATTTAATTATTACAGGAAAGTGGAACAGTTAGGGTGTGAAGTGACTTAACAAATAAAGATTAGTTGAACAATTGTGTAATTAAGAAAATGATTAATGCAACAATTTTTTACTGTTATTGACAGACTAATAGCATAATACTAATATCTAATATTGCATTGTATAGTATAGCTGACTTTAGTTAACTTAAACAAATGGATTATCATGTAAGAGTAGCGATTTTTTTTTTTTTGCTGGTCTCATCTAAAGCAATTACACTAGTTAAATATTTAGAATAAAATCTTAAAATATTAAGTAAGAAAGGTCAAAGATTAGGCCTTTGTAAAAGGGGGGGGAAATATTTTCAAATATTACAATTAAGTACAACAAATGAGAAATTAACAATAATTACTTAAGACGCTTAATTATATGCAGTTCAGAGTTATCAAGATTATTTTTAAAACTTGTAACTGACAATACATGGGTGCCAACCCCCTAAGCAAGATGGTGCATACTAATTGGTACGAAGTCCCCCAAAAAAGACAATCACCCAAAAGGGCTAAAACTCGATGGAAACATGCCCCCCAGGGGGTGTCAAAAATTTCATCAAAAAATTTAATGGCGCAGTCTGTGCCATGAACTTCCCTCGTGGACACCCCTGGATAAGAGCAATTTTTCTTTAAATATCCCTTTAAACATTTTTTTTTAGATGATATACTCCTTGACTACAAAAAGCAATGGGTATTCTCAGTCGGGGGGGGGGGGGGGGGGGCAAGACCTTCCAAAAACTTTTTTGTTTTACACGATCGTCCCTCCACTTTTCCAAAGCCCCCTCCTCCACCACTATTTCATTACAATTACTTATGCTCTTATCTGTAAGCCTCCCCCCTCTCACCTCTTTTTCCTTTTTTACGGACTACACTGAATATTCTCAATTTTTAATACCAAGACTTTGCAACTGGCATTTCTTCGATGAAATCTACCAAAAGCTTTCGGATTCTCTGATTTTCTGTAACCTGATTTTAATTAAATCCTTTCTTAAATTAATTTTTCCCCACTTTTAAATTAGAAATCAGAAATACGCTTTAGGGATCATTCATAAATGATGTTACGCTTCGAGGGAGGGGGGGTTCGTGAAATTGTAACAAAGTGTAACAAGGGGAGGGGAGGGGGTAACAAGAAGTGTGACATCAGGCTTATACAACATAGTGTGACATTAGGGAGGGGGTCAAATATATCGGAAAAGAGCGTGACATCATTTATGAATGGTCCCTTAGATAGTTTATTTACTTTTCTACGTTTTAAGACTCTATGGTGTAAAAAATGGGTGTACTCATGAACGCGTGGAGAATCAACAACAAATCTTAGAGGGAAGTCTCCCTTCCTTTTAGATATTTCAATTGTAACCCCTGTTCATGTAGCGCGAGTTTAATTTTAAAAAGGTACATTAGTAGATTTATAATATAGATTCTCTCTCACTCATTCCACTTTTAACTTTATCATTCTATACAAGCATAAGAAATTTAAACGTCTCAGAACAAGAAAAAAAAATATTTAAAAGCATAATTTAGACCTAATATGAAGTTCAAAGTTTACTTTTGAGTGGTAAAAAATTAATGAGCGGACCAACGTTCTTATAGCGCAAGTTGCAAAAATTACTCCATTCACATGTTTTGGAATTAAAAGGAACCCCTTTATCAATGCGTAAAGATTTGACCTAAAAAATGTAAGTAATCCAAGTCAGTGTAAATCACTCAAATTACTTGCATCCAGATGCGTACAACTCTATTCATTGATAAAATAATTCCTCTTGTCCCGAAATATGTTTTCTGAAATTTGGGCTATAATGACGTTTGTTTTCTTATTAATAACCTGAAGTACAAATAAATAAAACCAATGCATAAATAAATAAAACCAGTAAAGTTCGAGACATAAGTGGAAAATGCAAATGTCAGCCCTCACTGGTTAAAAATATCCTCTAAAGCATCAAACTCACGATTTCTATTTGCAGAATAATTGAATAGGTGACATGGAGTGAAAAAACAAATAGAATATATGCATATAAACCAAACGTGAATTTAGACAATCCCTAAAATTATAAAATGTATGCATTCAATAATTTAATGCGTAGAAAAAAACTCTACTGCTTTCTGTCGTTTTCTTTCATTTGCGATGAAAAATTTCTTTAAAATAAATATATATATGTTAGACACAATTAAACATCGGGAGACATATTCCCGATCAGTAATGCATGAACTAAAAATTTACCAAAAAGAAATTTTCATGATTCATGCTGCAAACCCGGCAAAAACAATGCTTTCGTAATGTATTTCCATACAAAACTAGTACATGCTTGCAGCGCACCGTGAGGAAAAAAATAACTATCGTTTGAACGATAAACCTTATTCCTTTGTTCTGGCGCTGCGTCTGGACAGCCGCTATATGATCGCAGGCAGCCATGGTTATAACATTCAAAACAAAAAACTATATCGCAAAAATTCATATTTCCTTAATTTACCATCGCCAACGAATCTAGTTTTTTCTTTTTCCAATTTGAAAGTCATAAGATATTTTCTTTTGTAAACTTAATAATTTTGACGAATCATTATGTTTTCTTCACTGAAAGTAAGACACATAAGGAATTGTGGGGGAGGGGGACATGTCCCCTCCCCCCTGCTTCGCATAGGTGACTACCAAAGTAATGAAGTTTAGTGGCTTTTTTAAAAATTTTGGTGATCATTTAGTTGTAACTATTAATATTGCATCCTTATTAATAATCTAGTTTTTAAAATATTTTTTGCATAGAATTAATTTTTTTTCCCCATCCTCTTAGGTTTGGCTTTTTTTTCCTTTTTGGTAATCATTATATATTGTTACAAAATAGATGAATAAAATTTCTTCCTATTTTCATCGAATATATAACTGAAAAATGAAGTTTCGTCCAGTGCTGTCAAATGAAAATCTAGAGAACATCCTATTGCTCATAAAAATTAATTTTGCTAAAAAAATGTTTCGATCAAACATTTGATGATAAAATTTTTATCAAATACTGCTGTAATGAACATTTTAAAAAAATCTTTGTATAAGTCAGTTTAATTGTTCGTTTTGTGTGTGGGGGGGGGGGGGGCGCAATTGAATTTTGACGAATCATTATGTTTTCTTCACTGAAAGTAAGACACATAAGGAATTGTGGGGGAGGGGGACATGTCCCCTCCCCCCCGCTTCGCATAGGTGACTACCAAAGTAATGAAGTTTAGTGGCCACTGGCCACTTCCAAAATTTCTGAGTCTTGACCTTTACCACCCTATTGTTGAAGTATTCCTTTCTTTAAACAGTTTTTATGAAGCTCCAGTGCACTATGTTTTAAAATAAATATAAACATTTATTTTTTTAGAGTACTGAATGAGTTTCATTCGAGATTTCATCTTTTCTTAAGTGAAAGAATTAAAGTAAACTGGTATAATTATCACATGATACGTAGAGCTTTTATTAGTTGAAAAAGAGTTCTTATGTAGCTAAAGTATTATGAAAAATGTAAATCTCTGTTTAACGAATTTCTCCATTTAACATACTTTTTCACTGGATTTTGCGACTTCGTTAAATAGAGATCCGACTGTATATACTATATTTTTATAACTATTATTTTTATTTATTAAAACTATGTACTAATGCGCGCTTTTGCAATACCTATAACACAATTTTAAATATTTAAAATCTACTACTTTCTTTAAGTTTTACATTTCTACCGTAGCAGAACTATTCTGCCAAACAAAAAGTCCATCAATATTTGGCCAGGCCGAATTTGACCTTAGCAAATATCTCGGCTTGGTGATGAAAGGAGTATTCGGCCAGGCCGAATATTCGTTACATCCATAGTTTTAACTTGCATTTTAATATTCACTCAAGCTGGAATTATCAGGAACATAACATTTCTCCATGTGTTTCTTCATTCGCAGAACCTTGGCCTTCAATTTCTTTATTGCATACTTTGCAAACTGCTGTTGTACCTTTCCTCTTATGTGATTTTATTTCAGTAAAATTAATCCAAATTTCATGTTTTTTCTTGCCTGACCCAGACATTTTTATAATTTAATCTTTGAATTTAGCTATTTGCTTGGGTGAAAGTAAGAGGATTTCAAAGGACAGTAGTTAAAATAAATTTTCGTAACTCCAAAAACATGCATTTTCTAGAAATTTTGTTTGCATTGCATATATAAATTATCGACCCAAACCCCCCGATAATAGATTAATATTAGCAATAACAATATTTAATAATTAAGGTGGGAACTCAAGTCGAACATTTTAAAAATCATTCCTTAAGTATTTTAACAAATTACTAAATTTACTATAATTAGCAACATCATAACATATTAAGCTTTTAAATGAAGAAATCGGAAAAACATTTATAGCACATTTAAATCTGTATTAAAATACTTTAGTTCTAAGTATTCTGTCCTTTTCCATCTAACAATTTACAAAAACAAAAAAGAGACGGAAATCCGTCTATGGACCGAATACTTTGCCCATGGCTATTTGATTCAGAACATAGAATGGATGGAAATTGTTTGAAAATAGTGCTACATGTTCTTGTAGAATTGAGATGTTTCATGGGAGTAGAAGTTCATAAATAAAAAGGTTTTATTTAAAATACCAAAACTATTATAAAATATTCAAAAGATTAATGTGGTTTTTTTGAAACAAACCATTTGGTTTAAACCGTGCCAACCCTGCGTATAAGTATTAAATACTATGATAAGTCACCAAGGAATGATTCTCATGCAAATATTTGTTCTGTTTCTTAAATATTTTTTTGATGATTGAAAATCAAAAAAAAAAAAAAAAAAAAAGAGTACAAACAAAATAAGTCTTGCATTCAAGTAATATCATTAAGTATTAAGTTAAAATTTTTTAGTGTTTAAACATTGAAGATTGTGGTAAGTTTCCATTTTTCTTGATATCTCTATTCTAATATTTCTCTACATATTACTTATATGTATACACAATATGCATATTTGTAAAAGTGAGACTGGGTTTATGTTTTTATGTATAATTTTTGCAAAGATATACATATATGATAATTTTAAATTTAACTTATCTGTAAGAACATTCAACTTGATCGAAATGGATTTTCATCCATTAAATTTTATTGTGTGTGTTCCACAATAATTTATTCAAAGTCTTAGAAAGTGCTTATTTTTAGTTATAAAAAAAAGAGTGGGAACCCTGTTCTCATCCCCACCCTTTTTTCTTCGACTTCAAAATTTGCTATTTGCAGATCGCTGTTTTCTATCTTGCTTAAAAGGAGCATGCAATTTGTCTTTGCAAATAGTTTGCAAACTGCACCAAAATTACGATTTTAAATTCTAAAAAGTTTAAAAGGCGAAAAATAGCAGTTAATTACACTTCTTGTCACTGAAAGCTGCACAAAAATTAATAAATAATTTTTAAAAGAAGCAAAATTTTTAATGCATTTATGCACTTTTTAGGGCTATTAATTGAGGAGGTATTGTAACAACTCTCACTCGCATTCAAATGTTTAGTTTTAAGCTCTTTTCTATCAGTGCACATTCTCTAGTTCTTCAATTTCATTTTCTTTAATTTTACAAGATGTCAGTAAAGCATACTTGCCAAGTCTACTGTTTTTAACGGGAGACTCCCGTTTTTTGCGTCTGTCTCCTGATCTCCCGTTTAACACAATTTTCTCCCGTTTTTTGTAATTTTCGCTTTAAAATAAATAAATGAAGCTTCAATCTTTTTTTGCTCAATAGACGGCACTCGGGTTCGTAGTTATTCGCCGAGTAGTTTTTATGTAATTTTCTTGTATTTCGACGAAATTCCGCATTTTTGGTATTTTTGAAAAGTCAAAATTTCGGTTCCGCGAATATACGTAATTTTGGTACTTTTTCCTTTCTGTAAATGAAAGAATTTTGAAACAGCATGCGTAGATACTTGCTTTACAAAACTTTTACAAATTAGCAGTAAAACTTCCGCATTTTGTCTTTCATATGCTTTCAAGGGTCAGTCCCGATTTTTTCAAAAATCCGATTGCATCCGCTTCGGTAAAAGTCCCTAGTTCTTGTGTACTATCTCATTCAATATCTTGGACATCAATGCCTTTTGGTTTACCATTATTTTTAATATTTTTTACACTTTAGCCTCTGCAGTAGAGGATTTGCACATCTCCTTTTGCCACACCCACTCGAAATTTCAATGAAATATTTTAGCTTTTTTTAAAAATTTTGGTGATCATTTAGTTGTAACTATTAATATTGCATCCTTATTAATAATCTAGTTTTTAAAATATTTTTTGCATAGAATTAATTTTTTTTCCCCCATCCTCTTAGGTTTGGCTTTTTCTTCCTTTTTGGTAATCATTATATATTGTTACAAAATAGATGAATAAAATTTCTTCCTATTTTCATCAAATATATAACTGAAAAATGAAGTTTCGTCCAGTGCTGTCAAATGAAAATCTAGAGAACATCCTATTGCTCATAAAAATTAATTTTGCTAAAAAAATGTTTCGATCAAACATTTGATGATAAAATTTTTATCAAATACTGCTGTAATGAACATTTTAAAAAAAATCTTTGTATAAGTCAGTTTAATTGTTCGTTTTGTGTGTGGGGGGGGGGGGGGGGGCGCAATTGAAAAAAAATCTCCTGTTTTTTTTCCTCCAAGGTTAGCAAGTATCGTAAAGACATATTTTTTTGGTTTATGGTTACCTCTGTTTAACATACAAAATACCTTATTGCCTTTCCAACTTATAGCTAGGAAATTTTACAACTCTCCACCCCCCCCTCCAAAAAAAAGAAAGAAAGTTGTCCCTTTTTTTTACTGATACAATTCCTAATTCGAGCATTTTTCACTTTAGTGTATCCAGCAGAAGTTGAAAACTGGCCTTTTATGCCACCCAAAGAAAGCTCATCCTTTTCGAAGTTAACAACTCTGATCATAACCTCCACTCCCCTTCCCCTCTACCCTTTAATACGACTAAAGATAGCCGAAAAAGTGTACTAGAACTTCAGTTTTAAAGAATTTCCATAAAATAACTGTTGAACCATGCACTTAAGATAGAGTTGCTGTTCTATGCCCCCCCCCCCCTCTTGTGGACTTTCCTTCCCTCAAAATAATAATAATAAATTATAAAATGAATGGAAAAAAAAATAAGAAATGCCATCTAGTGCTAAACGAACCTGTTTTGTTCAACATCTTTATTATTGTAGTGTAGAAAGTAACATGCTTTCAAAGAAATTCAAGTTTTCCACGAGAGAAAAATCTTTTCACATCATTTGGCATACTCAACTTTATACAATAAGAAACAAAATTTTGCTACTTGTTATTATAGTTATGTTAATTTTTTAACTTTTGAATTATATTATTTGTTTTGTAAAAGTACCTCGCAGTTGTGTATGATGAAAATATATTTTTTTGAGCTAAATCAGTAGTAGCAGTCTGTAAAATATTTTGGTACAATCCAAAAAAATGTTTCTTTGTTCAAACTATTTTTTTCAAGCAGATATATGCTGAAATTTTGAATCAACCAGAAACAAAACTAATAATTTTGAAGCAAAATTGTCATTGACCTGATACAAAACTGAGAGTCTGACAGAAAAAATTAAAGCTGACCTGACACAAAACCAATAATTCTGATACAAAACTGGTATTTTTACTGATACAAAACTTAATTTTTGATTTTCCACACCTGTACATTGTTGAAGGTAAAAGTCAAGACTCAGAAATTTTGCAAGTGGCCAGTAGCCACTAAACTTGATTAACTTGGTGGCCACCTATGCATCATAAAGCAAAAGTGCAAAGCTGGGGGGGGGGGGGGGTGAATGGGGCATTAGTGCACTACAATTCCTTATGTGTCTTATTTTCAGTGAAGAGAAAACTTAATATTTTGTTAAAACTATCAAGTCTTCAAAAAAAGAAAAAATGTATATGACTTTCAAATTGGAAAAAAAAAAAACTTGCTTCCTTGGCGATGGTAAATTAAGGGAATATGAATTTTTTCAATAGTTTTTCATGTTTAATGTTATAGAGCACAAAAGATATAAATGCAAAATTTTACTTGTTTCATCATAGAAGCAACAGATAACAAAAATCCCCCTCACAGAAACGAACCTTTTACAAAAACCGCGATCACCAATACGAACCATTTTCGAACACAAGTATAAAAAAATGTATATTTCCAGTTCTAGTTTTGTTCAGTAAATTTAATTTTCATTCTTTTCAAAACTCTTTTTAAAGCTTTCACACTCTTTTCAAAATGGCGCGACACTTGAGTCCGATTTTATAAAGCGAAAATGGCCGATCTGAAATGTAAGTTTGAAATGAATAATATAGGCTGCCTAATTTAGGCTAGGGGTTTGCTGCTAGCCTGTGTATGTTACACCATGTGTATTAGACATAGGATATCAGCTAACCCCAAGCAGCAAATTTAATGTGTCTCCTTTCAGAGCCAAATGGTTCCTCACCCATGGTTTAGACCAGTTATCAAACCGTAAAATGCCAGCGCACGGAAATCTTTTGTAGATTGCAGTGGTACTCATGTGATTAATTTGCACATAATTACACCAACAACTGTTCATTTTCCATATTTTGTTAATATTCGCAATGATAGCTCAGACAGAAAATGAAGAATATTTTGCTGGCATAAATATATAGTACATGAAAAATGTGGCTGCCCACTCACATGTATAAATAACTGAGAACTGAAAAGTTTCTAAATTTTTTTTTTTGTTTTTTTTTTTCTTTCGTTCTTTTCTATTGGGGGAAAGGAGCGTAAGTATCTTATAGTAAAATGTGGAAGAGGTACAGGTGCTCACTGGCTAATAAGTTTGGCGATCTTTGGTTTAGACAGTTGTTACCACCTATGAGGTACACTTGAATACTGTAGTTTTTATTAAGAAAACTATTTAATTATAGCTATGCAATTTACAAATGTTTAATTTTTACCGATTCATAGAAAAGTTACTTTTTAATATAATTAAATAAATTAAACATAATTGCAAATCATCATTTTTATCTTGCTTAAAAATTCAAAAAATCTCGTTCAATTATGAAATTTTACCCTCTTTGAGCTACCTCTAAATATTGTTTGCTGGTGACAAAATTTTATCATAATCTATAATGGAACACATTTAGAGGGTAAGAGGTTGAAAATTTAAAACTTCGAAAAAAAAGCACCAGCCTAATATATATTCTTAATTGAAGGTTGAACAGCAACAAATTAATCACTGTTACATTAATTTTGTTTTTCAATTTTTTAAAGAATCTTCACGCCTCTCTTCTTTTTACAAGGTAGAATTACGCACATGGTAATGACCCAATTTGTAGCTCCCTTGATTTATTATTAGGTGATGATCAATAACGCCCAGGCATCTGACCCCCCCCCCCCCCCAGCTAATTTTCCAAATACACCAGTGCTGTACAGTGAGGAGAGGGGGGGGGGGATAATTTTATACTCTGTGGCTATTTAGGTATCATGATATCTGAATAAGATTCAGATGAAACTACAAAGTATGGATTCCAACCTGTTTTGGTAAAAATAAATTCTATTGTGTGAAGAAAAAAGAGGAAAGGGGGGGGGGGGTGGAAAGAAAGTCTAAATGTGTTATGCTCTCTTTCATGCACTAGCACATTAATTTTTTGCTTTTAACCAATTTTAAGTCTCATTCAGTACTGCTTTTAAATATATGTTCATTTACACCGTTTCCTTTTCAGGATTATATTGCTGTGAAGGAAAAATATGCACGATATTTACCACATTCAGCAGGTAGATATGCCACAAAACGTTTCAGAAAAGCACAATGTCCAATTGTTGAGCGTTTGACAAATTCCATGATGATGCACGGCCGCAATAATGGCAAAAAGTTAATGGCTGTACGAATTGTTAAGCATGCTTTTGAAATCATCCATCTTATGACAAATGAGGTAACGTTTTAATTATTTAAAAGAAGAATAATAATAGTGATAATTATATATATATATTTATTTGTAGTTTAAAATGATTTTACATGTGCTGTATGAAATTAAATTTGATTGCATGATAAACTTGGAAATTATCTATTTAAACTTGATAGTAATTTAGTCAGTAGGTAATAAGAACATATAGTAACTAATACTGTGCATTATAGTGATGTGATGTCAAGCAAAGAATTGATTAAAAGCTAACCTTCTCAATCTGATCCCATGTTTAACCTTTAATAACATTACCATAACAAATCTAACAATGCAGCATATGCTTAAAAATAAGTAAGTGAAGCTAGCATTGCCTATATTATTTATAATTTAACATCTAATAAAATTCTGGAATTTTGGTTTTGGCTAAATTGCAGCACATCTAATTTATCAGCTAGCAAAGTAGGCAACACAATAGGGCCATTCCACCGTCACGTGCGGGACAAATGAACTCGATAGTTTTACCAAAATTTTGTCATAGAGCAGAAGATTTTAAACAAGTGGAAGTAATTGTATTTTTTAATCTTTACTTATGGTGCAATGATGCTTTTGACACATACTTATCTTTCAGAAATATTTTTTTAGTTTAAAATAAAATTAATCTTGTGTCACGTGCGGGACACTTAAAGTCAAGCTCTCTTAATTTTCCTTATGAATCAGCTTGAATTTCTGCTTTATTAATCATGCAGTGACAAAACAAAATATAGGAATTGAAAGCCAAGGCTCCAATGTGAATAAAACATATCGAAAGTTTTGAGCAGACCTTCCCCCAGGATTGAAAAAGGGCAGGGTGCTACTGTAAAAAAAAGGGGCACTTTTCCAAATTTAGGGCATCTTATTGAAATAAAGGGCACACGTAATTTGAAGTAGGGACCGTTCATAAATGATGATGCATTTTTTTCCATATTGGACCGCCCTCCCCCATTGTCACATGTTACGCTATGTTGCACAAGCAGAATGTCACACTTCCTGTTACCCCTCTCCTCCCCTTGTCACAATTTCACAACCCCCCCCCCCTTCTCCCTAGAAGTATGACATCATTTATGAATCCTCCCGTAGTAATACTTTATTATTGCCATAATTTAACATTTTAGTCAAACATCAATATCATCACAGAGAAACTGAGCATTGAATAATATATATAAACTAATTTGACAATATTCATTTTTAAGATCGTTTTCAATATTTGAAGTAAAGCATGAAAAAATTCTGCTTGTATATTCAAGGCAACATCAACCAATAATGATTTAAATTCAATAAAATATCTAGCAAGGATTTTCTGAGTTACACATTTTTACTAATTTATGAGAGTGTTTCTGTTCATTCCAGTACTTCTGAAGATCTGATCACCTCTGAGGAATAATAAGAAAATAAGAATATATCTTTTCTTAATACAATAAAGCTAAGTAATAATAATTGTAGCCCGGATTTTGATGACCTAAATGATCACTGAAAACGCCCTTTAAAATTTTTAACATGTCCAAAAAACAGCAAAATTGCAAAAAATGCCATTATAATTAATCAAGAATACCAATTGAAAGCAATGGTTTAGCTTAAAATGACAATAGTATTTTTTAAAAAAATTAAAAGAAGCAAAATTAATACAATACATTTTCATTAACGATTGAAATAAATGTTTATTAAAATAAGGAGAGAAAAAGGAAATGTCTAATATATGGATTCCTCACACATTGCCATCTCCCCCCCCCCCCAAAGTTTTATTACATTTTAAACTTTTATTTCTTGAAATAACTAGAACGCACCATTAAATTGGGATTATTAAATGCTTTTTCATATTTTGAATGGTAAATAGTTTTTATTTGAAAGAGCCTTCTCTCTCTTACATTTTGGTTAGTTTTCTCAACGTCTGAAGATGTAATAAATGCATATTTGACCCAAATGGGTCCTTTATAAAGATGAAAATAAAAGAATTTTCTTATTAGTCTTTGGGAACCTACTGTTCTAAATTTTATGAGATAGTTTTCAAGAGTTACAATATAATCAAGCACAGAATCATTGGAAGAGTTTCAGTCTACACACAAAAAATTACCCAAAGCCAAAAAAAGAGACATAAAATGATCTGAAAAAAAGAATCGCCAAAATCTCAAAAAGTGCCCAAAAAATCTCGCAACTGTCGGCCATAAAAGAGGTCATTATTATCATTATTAATTTTGTAAAATGTTTAAACTAAAAAAAAAAATCCTTATTTATTTTATGATTTGTGATAATACTACTTCTTTTCAATAATTGTTTATTTAGCAAACAGTTTTCAATAATTGTGTATTGTTTTTTAAAGAAGTTGGATCCAGGTAAATTAAAAATTTTCTAAAAATTTCTTATTTATCCAGAATTTAGTATTTTCTAAAAAGTAAATAGCTGTCAATACTAAAATCAAATTTGAATAAATGAAACAATAATCGTGATTTAATAATGGTGAATAATAGTGATAAATCAAACGCAATTTTCGACAAACACATGTTCAATATCGGCACAGTTCAAAAAAAAAAAAAAAAAAAAAAAAAAACGGCAGAAACTTAAAATAAAATGCAAAATAAGCAGATTTAGGGTAGCATGTGTGAAAAATATCTTCTAATTTAGAAAATAATTGGAATTTGTACCCGATGCAAAAGGATTAAAATCTCTAACGTAGAATCCAATTTTTGGCGAAGCACGTGCACGATTTTGGCTGTTTCTATCTTTATACTTTTTTCTTTTTTAATTATTAAAATGAAGCGACAAATAGGCAAATTTAAGGTAGTGCATGCAAAAAATATCTTACAACTTTCAAGATAATTGAAATAATTCAAGGATGGAAAAAGATTGAAATGTCAAACACTGTAAGCAATTTCCGGTAAAAATCGGAGGAAAAACAGTTTCCGTGTGCCCAAAATATTAACTCCTATTTCTTTCTTCTTTATTTAATTTTTAGTGGACAAGAAAATTTGGGAAAAGGTCACGTGTCAAGATAAAAGTTCGGGAAAGGGTTTTAGCATTAGCAAATGGTAGCCACAATGGCGACTTCAATGAAAACAATGGTCGCCGTTGGCGACTGGCGATCGCAAGTTTTGAGCTCTACAAGAAGGGCGCAATTCCACTAACAAAAGGGCAAGATGGGCGCGTTTCCCGAATCCAAGGGCGGGCAGGGCGCGGCGCCCTCCCGCCCAAGCCTGGGGGAAGCACTGGTTTTGAGAAATAATAATTTTAATAGTTGAAAAAAATTATAATGTATCGTGTAACGTGCGAGACACAGTTGTCACGTGCGGGACATTTTTCAAATGCTCATGTAATACATGTTTTCAGAATGTTGGAAATTAAATGAAAACACCAAGCAATGTATTGGTTATACACTTCAAAACACAAAACATTTATTTAAATAGAATATATGCACAAATTGATCATTCCAAGAAATATATTAAATTTTAATTAGGATTAGACTAAATGAAAATTTTTTAATATTTTTTCAAAATTTGAAACAATTTCTGTTGTTAGATAAAGAGGGAGCTGATATATTTCTTAACATCTTTAAAGAGATAGTGAATTCTATCAGGGTGCTCTGGCCACTTGTAGTATTAGAGCTTTTGTTTCTCTGTTTCGGCTTTAGTCGTATGGTCTTTCCTCCTTTACCGAGTCCATTTGTCCCTTTATTTTCTTCCTTCTGGAAATATGGACCTTTTTTTCTCTCATCTTTTTCATTCTTTCAGCACTTGATTTAGGTCCTTCCATTATCCCTTTCCGTTCAATAAAAGACAAATTTTATTAATGTTAAAAAGTTAAAATATCATGGAAAATTGTTGTGCAAAAAGTCATAAAAGGGAAATATAAATTCAATCTATGTTGAAATAAAATTCTTATCAACATTTAGAAATTGGAGTTGTTTCCTACATGTAATGCGTCACGTGCGGGACAGTTTTGTTTTTGGATTTTTTTACAAGTAAAGTAACTTTAAAAGCTAGAACTAGCATAGGATATGTGTACTACATTAATATGCTTTAGAAATGTCATTTACACAAAATAAATGCGTCCCATTTTTAACCTAAATGAAAATATTCATCTTTTTCGTCACGTGCGGGACACAAAAAATAAGCTCCTTGTGGGTGCTAGTATAACTATTGAGATATCTCCTAGATCTTAAAGCTTAATAAAATCAAATAATTAACTTTTAGACTTACCTATAAAGTTGACATCAGGAGTTTCAGTTGATTTTTTTAATCCAAAACAATCATGCAAAATTCGTTCGAGAACTCCATGAACTTGCTTGCACAAGGCAACCATCTTTAGAATACTGTGTTGCCAATACAGAAATGATAAACTTTGATTTCTTACTCAAAACATAAAATTTGACATTTTATCTTTTAATACATACCAAAATTATCCACATAAATATGATTTTAAAATTGACCACCCATGTACCTGTTTTCATGGAATGG
Source organism: Octonoba sinensis (assembly GCA_038502835.1). Taxonomy (NCBI): domain Eukaryota; kingdom Metazoa; phylum Arthropoda; class Arachnida; order Araneae; family Uloboridae; genus Octonoba; species Octonoba sinensis. The sequence goes on from CM076603.1 coordinate 125,707,745, forward strand.
CCCAATAGTGTCGTATTAGAGTGATTCAATGTGTTCCGTCTAATTGTGACACATGTTTAACGATATTACACAGTTCTCACCACTTTAAGCCATTTTTGATTGAATGGCATACCATGACCTATTGACCTCAGGGTGACTACAGGTCATGAAAGTCCCAAATTTAAAAAGGGATCACAAAAGTAATAAAAAAAGTCACAAAAATTTTCTATCTAATGCAACCGGCACCCTGACCCCTCCCCGCGTGCGCGAAGGCATTGGGATATCCGGTACCCATCAGCTTTTTAAATATTCTAAATACGATCCGGCCATTGCACGAAATATCTGGATGTCTGACATGTCAATCTTTAAACTTACTACATGTTTGATAGCTGTGGGATGTTTAAAAATATGGATAGAATTTACAAGTTTCATACATCAAAGCCAGATACCCGGTACATATGCGTCATACAAGTGACACCGGGTATCCAATATCCGGCAATCTGTATCTGGTGTATCACCAAACTCTAACAAAATTAAATTTTGAAAATCTCTAGCCACCCTGATATAAAGTATAACTCAAGAAAGCAGGTGGAAAGTGCCAAGAGAATAAAAATGTTCGATCCTTATCCCCCCCCCCCCCCTCAAAAAACAGTTCTGAGTGTAAGCTGCATGTAAAAAGGTATTACTAAGATCAATTAAATCATGTAAATTTTGGGTAGGAATCTGCTGATTACTTATGTAGATTTTTTAATTTATTGCAGAATCCTCTTCAAGTTTTAGTAAATGCTATCATAAACAGTGGACCAAGAGAAGATTCTACTAGGATTGGTCGTGCTGGTACAGTAAGGAGACAAGCCGTTGATGTGTCTCCATTGAGACGTGTGAATCAAGCTATTTGGTTACTGTGTACTGGAGCCCGTGAAGCAGCATTTAGAAACATTAAAACCATTGCTGAGTGCTTAGCAGATGAACTGATGAATGCTGCAAAGGTATTTAAGCTTTGTGCATTCTCTCCTCCCCTCTCCCCATAAATTGCAATTACTCATTACTCTAAAATTGTAAAATTAATGTTATCCTACTTGGTCATAAATAGCTTATACTCTTAATTGTTTTTAAGAATGCATAATGTTTCTTACCTACTTGGTCATAAATAGCTTGTAGTCTTAATTGTTTTTAAGAATGCATAATGTTTGTTACTTAATAGTTTTTTTTTTTTTTTAATTTTAAAGACAGTGTAGTCATTAAAGATGTGACTTTCTGCCAGGGTTGGCAGGGTTTTGACGCGTGACAGTTTAATCATGGTTTAAACTGTCACGTCAAAAACCTCCTTGTCAAAAACCCATATTTGTATGTGAAATTTATTAACTAAAATTTATCATTAATACAGTAGTGCTCGGAATATATTACAGAAAAAATTAATTTGTCACCCCTTAAGTGGTTTTAACCTTGAATGAAAAATATGTTGTTTTGTACTTCATATTAGTGATGTGGGTAAGGCAAATGCCCACTGAATTTTCGCAAAGTATGAGCCCAAAATGTGGGCAATTATGAAAACATATTTTCCTTTACATTTCGACATTTTAAATAAGAATTACTGCTTATAAATAACAGTAGTTATTTTAGAATATATGTTTCATTAGTAAGTACAACAGGGACTAAAATTAGTGCTAATTATACATTTGTAGATTTGTCAATGTTAATCATAAAACATGTAATAACTCGTAAATATTTTCAGTATGAATGCTGCTGGTAGAGCTGTTAGCCTATTTATAATTAAATACAAAAGCACAAATCTTCTTTTTTTCAAACAAATTATTTTACCCAAAACCAAAGAACTAAAAAACCATTTTATTCTGTTACTATTAACTTAAAACAAAATCTTAACCTTGAAATAATTTATAATTATTTTTCTAATTCGTGATTCATATTATACAGCACAAAAGTCTTAACATTTTCTAGCAATATTCTAAATATGTCGTCTAGTTTACTCACAATATTTAGTCTATCTAGAAACTTAGCTGAATACTGGGATAATCAGTTTATATTAATGTTATTCAATTCTGTCAAATATCCAAACATATATATATATTTTTGTGCTTACTTGGTTTTGAAATTTCATTAATTTGAAAGGACCGACTGGAAAAATAATATATGTCACAATTAAAATTCAATGCCTAATGTTATAGATGTATTATTTCAGAGAGTTAAAATAAATAATCCTCAAAATTTTTTTATTAGTTATTATCTAAAAATATCTTAATTGTTGTTACATTAATCAAAATTTGATCAAGTTTAACATTTGTTAGGACAACAGTTATTTAAATTTACGTAATTTCTTGTAAAATGTAGGTCAGCTGAAGATTGAGGTAGGTTTTTGACAAATTGAAGTTTTTGACGGGCTTTTGACAGTTTAAACCGGTATTATACCTATGTCATGTCAAAAAAAAACAGTTTTTGACGTCAAAAACCCAACCATGCTTTCTGCAATAGTTTAACTTTTTTGCAGTTCAATATAGGTTGTACAAAGGAAAATGTGACTTTTTCGCAATTGGTTATCCAATAAACCGTGTAAAGTTGACCACTTTTGTCAGGAACAGAATTAATCCTTGTATTATATAATGTAGGTTGTAGGGAAACCTTTCTAACTTGATCACCTGTCTGTGTTGACTACTTATGTGCACCAAATTTGTGTGAGAGTATTATGAAAACTCTTTGCAAGTTGACTGCCTAATTATTATTATATTTTTGTTTATCTACTTCTTTTTATAAAGATTAAAAAAAAAAAAAAACCTAAGAACTTCCTCAAAATATTTTGTATGCTATAATGTTAGATGAGTATTTGTCTGGCTGGATGAAACATCATTCATCCTAAAGTAGTATTCTTTTGTGTATGTATATTTCCTATTTGAATGTATCCATGCAGTTAACCTTTCACTAAGGGACTGAGGTAGCACTTGTCTCAGAAGAGATTCCCTTTTTTGCCTAATGTTGTATGAGTATAAATTTTGGTTTACAATAAAAATATAACAGCTTTGTTTATTAAGCTAATATAATATGGTATGGAAAAATAATCTAAAAAACTGTTAAATTGACAAATGCCAGGAAATTTTGATTCACATGGAAACAATCTTGATATATTTGTGATTTACATGAACTAAACTCAGGAAACCAAGTGAAAATTGATTTTTTTTTGGCTCAGTTAAGTATCTTTTTTCTCTATAAAAGAAACTAAGGAAAATAATAATTATGTTCTTAAAAGTTCGTTCTTCAAGTTTTATTTCCTAGAGGAAAAAAGAAAGAGAAAGATAAGGAAGTTGCTCTATTTGTTTCTTTGTGGTTATAAATGGCGCCTGTAACCCTTGCAATGTGTTCATATGCCTAGCGTTTTGGTTTGACTTCTATGTTAATATTTTTTTAGATGTTGATGTAGCTTTTTTTTTTTTTTCATGCAATTGCAGGTGATAGTGAAATGGTGAACTTCCATATGGGTATGGTTTATTTTTGCTGAATTATATGTTGTAATTTGGAACGTTTTATTAAAATCCATGCATAAGTACTTTTTTGTTTGGTAAAAATACATTTACATATGGGTTTACTTATATTGCCTTTTCCAAAACAAAAATATTACTTATTTATCTACCTGTTAAGAAAACAGCTCAAATTGAACAAGGGCAAATCTACACAACCTTCAAGGAAAGGGGGTAATTTTGGAAGTCTTGGGGTTCCTCTCTTGGTAGTCTTCGAAATACAGTAGAACTTGAATAATTCGAACGTTTTTAATTCGAAGATTTCGCTTTGTCCCTTGAACTTTGTATTCAAGTCAATGTTAAAATTTTCGGATAATTCAAAGTTCAACTGCTTTAATTCTAAGGTTTTTCTCATCCGAAATCGACAAAAGAACATTGAGATACTTTTTTGTCTGCTAAAATTTTATCCTACTTGTTTGTTTGCTGCAAATGTTAGATTAACAAGATTTCTGTCTTGCTTTCTATTGTAAAGGATTATTTCCATTGATCGTCACATTTCACTTTTCTACGGTGAATGTGATGTACAATTTAGATAGCTAAAATTCATAATATCTTTGAGTAAACCACGCATTCCTTACAAAACTTCTGAAAAGGTAGCCGTAATTTGCTAGGTTGAAATAGGTGTGAGGTAGAAATGTGAAATCGCCAACGAGTATGGGATAGCACCTACCACTTTGTCTGCATTTTTGAAAAATAAGGACAAATACAATGTTTAATTATTTTCTATACATGCCTGGAACATTTTACAGAAAAAAATATTTACTTTGTTTTTGACGGAATAAACATTGTCAGGGCATTTGTGGGCCTTAAATTAAGCTACAAAAATTAGACTTCTGTAATTCGAAGTTTTGGATAATTCAAAGTTTAGTTGTGGTCCCTTTAGTTTCGAATTATCCAAGTTCTACTGTATTAAAACTCACTTAGGAGTTTTGACGTAGCTTGAATCAGCCGAAGGGAGTGGGCGATCGCCCTCTCCCCCCTTGATCCGCTATTGAATTTGAAGTAAAATGTGCATATCAGTGTTGATCGTTTACGAAATCCGCAATTTTTGGTAATGTAAATCCACCATTTTGGGTCGGGTTCCAAAATCCAGCTTGGCGCCAGTCCCAAGCATGTTGAATTTAGGGTTCGGTACTGTAGTAGAAAAATGAGCTAAAAGTGCATTAAATACCATGTGTCTCCCCCAGTCAATGGGCTTATCAAGATACTCAGTGTAGTGATGTACGATGTAATTTCAATGAAATTTGGTATGGCATTTAACATTTGATTAATTTAAGGTCTTATAGTGCTGTATATTACTATTGTACATTAAAGTTTGATTTAAAAAAAAAATCACTGTGTTATGGTTATGTTAGTTACAAGTGCAAAACATATCTCCAAATTGCTATAATGGGGTTTTACTGTAATTTGTCAATTCACTATTTATACTTACGGAACTTTTTGAAAGTAAAAAAACATAGCACAATTCCTGTCCTTTAGCATTGCATACTGCACCAGTGTCGTTTATATATATATATATATTCAATATATTAGTAAGAGTAAATAGAATAATTTGAGTTTTGAATAATAATTTTATTATGGTACTTTTGCATTCCCCTTGAAATTGGTTTAGATTGAATTGTTTATTTTAAAAACTTATTTGGACAGTGAAAAAATTACATCCTTTGAAAAGGATAGTATATTTAACCAAAATGTATTATCTAGGTTTTGTATAAATTGATTTCAGAGTGAAGAGAAATTTAAAATCTATCTATGTTTATAATTTTATTTATTCATTTATAGGGCTCGTCTAACAGCTATGCTATCAAGAAAAAGGATGAACTGGAACGTGTTGCCAAGTCTAACCGTTAAGAACTGTTGAATTATATTTGGAAAAAAATGTAATAAAATTGGATTTTTGTTCCATTATTTTGATGTCTTGATTTTATATCATCAACATTGTCGGGAGCAATGAAAAAATCTAATATTATTAGAAAGAATATTTTTAAAATTCATGTGATTCTATCCTCCAAATGCTTGGTGATTTGTTAATGAATATTCACTGTCTTAATAATTGTGGCTAAAATTTGCGATGTTCTCCTTTCCACCAGAGTAATTGTCATATTTACTTTGAAGAGCTTGATAAAAATCTTTACTAAACAAGTATGTTTTCTGAAACATGCAGTCATATGATTGTACATCTAAATCTTTTGTGCACTTTTATTTTCTCTCCTGCATCTAAGTAAAATATTAAAATATCCATAATTTAAAACAATTTTTTAAAATTTCAAAATAAGACTAGGGGTAAAAAAAAGTTTGGCACACTGTTTATACTTCATATTCATCACAATCATGTCTTTTCAGTTCTGAAAACACATGATCGGCGCGAGTCACTTTTTTTTTTTTTGCATTGGTCACTTTTAGTCACTTTTTTAAAAATTGGTCGCTATTTTCACTTTTTTGAAAATATTTTGTTTTCAATTAAGGAAAAGTATCGTTCCTTGAAGCTTCCGCGTATCCGCCATTTTTGGTCATATTTTGAAATTCGGCATGGCGCCGGCCCCGAGTGTACCGAAGTTAAGGTTTGATATTGCAGTGCTGAAACCAGAAGGGGAGTCCTAGAGGGCTCGTGACCCCTCCCCCCATCTAGACTGATGATAAAAAAAATTTTTTTTTTTTTTTTTTTACTTGAGAAGAGCAAATCCTGAGAAAATAAAGCTATATTTAAATTAGAAAAGAAAAATCGAACTAAAAACTTTTAGTGGTTGCAGATTATATCACTCAGAAAATTACCTTATTTTATCTTTTCTTTCATCCCCCCACTCCCCAACTAACTGTTACAATCATAAAAAAAATTTTGGAGCTCATTCAGGGATTTCTCAACAAAAAGACAATATGCATCTTGAGAAAATAAAGTTATATTTTATCAAGAAATCATTAAATAATGATGGAGGGGAGGGAAAATTTAAATTCTCAAAAAAAAAAAAACTTTAGATTTGAAAAATTCTTAGCAGCGGCAGATTATATATATTGCTCAGAAAATTACATTATGACCTCCCCCCCCCCCAAAAAAAAGAATTGCACAAAGTTCAGGTGAAAAAAAAAATAGTCCACCCCCTGTAAAGAATTTTTCGGATTGTGGCACTCATACTGTCATTATGTATGACAGTGATACCGTGTAACTATCACAACTAAAATTATAAAATCAAGGAATTTTTTGGAGCTCAATCAGGGAATTGTCAGTGTTTTTTTTTTGTCTTGGATTTTGTTACTACCATGAAATTACAAAACCAATACCGAATAATCAAACGGTTTGTTTCCTACAATGATACAGAAAATTACAGTATTTTCATTCTTAATAATTTTGATAAAATATCAAATTAAGATTTATTTCAAGTGAAATTATCTAATTCTTGAATAAGTAAAAAATATTTAAAAAGTAGAATTTGCAAAATAAATATTTATTCATTTATATTTTTTAATCAGTAACAATTTGAGAGAGAAATTAATAATAAAAAAAAAACTTTTGTCTCTCTCATTCTTAGCCATTTATGGGTTTTGAAAAAGGTATTTATAAACATAGTTACAGGTATAGAAATTCTTATTTTTGAATAGGCTATGATTTTTTTTTTTTAAGTTGGGTAAAAGCTCTATTTATTCAGGTTTAGTTTTCAAAAGATGTCGAAACTGCTCTTTTTCAAGTTATATTTAGTTTAAATAAAAAAATAAACACATGCATACACACAAGTTTACATTTTAATGGTCACTATTTTGGTCACTTTTTTTAAGCTGTGGTCACCTTTTTCACTATTTTGAAGACTCCAACGTGCGCCTAGCCCTGTGATTGCTACAATAGAAATATTTTCTAATTTAAAGGACATCAGTTTTATGCATTTTGAGGTTTTGATTGTTTTACTACTAATCTGTTAAATTTTTAAGCAAAAAATATTTTACCACAAGGAACAGAATAATGGTGATTCATTGCAGAGGATGAAGTGCCACAAATGATTAGTATTAGTAATTTTTTTTTTATTATCCTGCTTTGTTTAAAAATTTTGACGAGCCGGTCAATATTTATTAAATGTGAACTTTTTAATCTGAAAACATTCTTGTGAAAATTTGAACTTAAAACTTTCTATACAGCTCTACTCACTTCACCACAGCTGCCATACTTATTTTTTCAAAAAATATTCTTGTAAAAAAAAGTACCATATTTTGCTGTACTTTTTAAATTTCTACAACTTAGATTGATGTCTTTGTTTGAATTTGCTTCTAAAATGAAGTCCTATTCCCTACCCCAAAAATATGTAAAAGTAAATACCATTCGCAAGTTTAAAATTCAGTACTTTGCTCTTAATATTTGCTCCCTGACAAAAATAAAATTTGTATTGATGATGTTTTCTAACAATGAAAAATTTGAACGTTGTTTTACAACATCAGTTCCTTGAGAGACATAAACACTGCTTTACTGTATTGGAATGTTCAACTTAGCCTTACTACACATTGAAAAATATGTCATCTTTAGACTGGTGTATTCAGCAATTGAAAATTTTAAATAGCTTTATTAATTTGAAAAAAAATATGTATTGTAATTTATCTATGAGGGTGCAAGACAATAAGGTATACAAAGGAATATGTACAATTGTAATTGTTATACTAAATCTTTTCTTTGCTTTTTTATAGTACGCAACATAATGCAGATTTTGCAAAAATTAAAAACTAATACTTTTCGAGCTCAATCATTTATATTTTATTTTATTAATTTTGAATAAATCGGTGCATTTTGGATTTGATTTAAATAAAAAAAAAAGATTTTTTCGAACCCTGGTTTTGCAATTTTCAAAACTTCCGGGATTTTTTCTGCAACTTCTTCCCTAAAAAAAAAAAATAATAAAATTATGGTTTTGAGATAGGGGAAGTGTGTGTCTCTCCGTTAACCAGCTTGTCCGCATGTTTCATATTTTAATTTGAATAATTTTTCATCCAATTTCGACCATTTCTAAAAAACTTAACACGAGGCTGCTCACAGATCACAGCTGACCTATAATTCCTATATTTCTTAATTTTTAGGGGGAAAATTACTTATTATTTGAAAAAAGGTTTGTCTATCCTAAAAGTAAAATTATAAAATTTTACTTACTTTTTTCCCGACTTCACTAGTATGAGCTATTCAGGAATGAGAAATCGTGGAATTACCAGGGAATTTTAATATTTTGTACAAGTTAAGGAAATTTGCTTAAATAAAGTTATTTATATTTCTTCCAATTCGTACTTATAGAAGGTTAATGACAAATTAATGCAGGCAGAATTCATTAATTCTAGAATGGGGCATAATTTTTGAAGAAGAGTGATTTATATTTTTCTGCATCTTCTCTGGCTAGCTGCTTTCCCTTTTTAATATTCTTTTTGCAAATTTATTTTATTATTTCATTTTTACCGTCCTTGCTTGACTTGTTGAAGTAAAAGTATTGTTTCAACTAAGATTAAAATGAGGACCCCCCATGCATATTTCAACCCATGCAAACAACTTAGTGTTTTAACAATCAGGGGAAATGTAAACTAAACTTCATTAAGACATTGTTTGCTCGGATATTTTCCCTATTAACACACCTTGTATGGATTTTATTCATACTTCATTTTGTATTGGGATTTAAAGAGGGTCTCTTCTCTCGAAATAACGCCCATTGAATCAGCTATTTTTTCGGGATTATTTGTTTTAATTCGATCATTTTCAGAAATCGGGTAGAACAAACGTAAAACATTTATGACAAACAGAAAGAAAGATACGTATTCTATATATTGTCGGTTGGGGGGGGGGGGGGGGGAGTTTGAAATAATGACCACTCAGTTGAAATCTGCATTCGTAAATTCAATATAGCAAAATTTTGAAAATTTGTTTTTCATCTGTAATAAATTTCTTTACGTTAAGATAGCAATAATGAAATAGTATAGCTATAATTTTTGCTCATAGAAGAATTTTATTCCCATCAGAGATTATTTACAAGATGTGTCTTGTAATTTATTATTTTACTAGCTGCACCCGGCCACGTGTTGCTGTGGCTCAGTCTGGTTTGATGGAAAAGCAAGAAAAAGCACATTTCTAATATGTTTCATTTCACAATGCTTGCTGTTTCATTGTCTGAAAGTATAGATTGTCTGATTTACCCATTCTAGAACACGCAATGTATAGTTGTACATATGATAAGATCTAAACTGCTCAATTTGATTGATTGGTCTTGAGCTTGATGTTTTTTCACAATGCTTGAGGGCAATTTTTTTTTTTCCAATGTCTGTGAAAATTTTGATATTGTCTGGTTCGGCGCATTGAAAAATTCCAACATAAGCCTTATCCAAAGAGAAGAAACACAAACACAAAAATGCTAAGTAAAAAAATTGCCGTTCAAAATAAATAATCTGTGTTTTAAAGTTCCCTTAATCGTTAAGTTCAAAAATATTAAAAAAATACTTCAACACAAACAGAAAAAACACAAAATTTTAACATCAGAATGAAAATAGCTTAATGAAACTGTTAACATTCAAAATAAGTAATATTTGTTTTAAAGTTCCATTTAATCTTCGAGTGCAAAAATACTAACAAATACTTCAATACAAACAGAATAAAATAATGTTTGGAAAAAAAATCGAATCGACTTCAAGTTATAAATTGTGCTAAAAAGTGAAAAATAAATTAATTCTTTAAACAACATCGATGTGACTTTTAAACATAGTTTTAGAAGTCGGTGCAAAATTAGGATAGGTAAAATCTTTTGTTATTATGAATCAATTAAATATAAATGGCCCAGAATTAGCAACAGTTCCAATATGAAGTAGCACATGGTGTGACAGTAATTAGACCCATAATTTTGCACCGACTTCTAAAACTATGTTTAAAACTCACATCGACGTTGTTTAAAGAATTAATTTATTTTTCACTTTTTAGCACGATTAATAATTTGAAGTCGGTTCTATTTTTTTTCCAAAAATTATTTTATTTTATTCTTTTTAATGCAGATACATTTTTTATATAAATATTCTATTAAAAAAATCCATATCAAACGGCAAACCTTCATTGAACGAATGGCGCAAAAACTAATCGTTTGTTTCATAAATTCCGTTTTGAAATCAATTTTGCCAAATAAACTGATTGGATTGAATTTTTGCCTCAGAGAAGCCATCAGTCACACTCTTGCTATAAGTGCTTAATATATATCAGCTTAATGGCAACAAACTCTTTTTATTTAACAATGACTATTATATTTATTAATAATTTTCCCAAAAAGGAAAAATCAAATGAAGCCTTTCCAGTTAAACTAAAAGGTACTTATTTTTCACCCGTAACGTTTTTTCTAAAAAAAACAAATGTAGTCAAATGGGATGTGCGATATTTGAGGTTAGACGCCCCTCTATCGATTAAAGAAAAAATCATCAAAATCGGTTCATTTAGTCAAAAGTTATGAATGAAAAAACAAAAAAAATGACCACATTTCTGCCCACAACTTTTTTCTAATTATCGAATATAGTCGAACGAAGGTACGGGACCTATGGGAAACCACCCTCGATCGATTAAAAAAATTATGTAAATCAGTTCATCCGATGAGCAGTTATGAGTGGACAAACAAACAACAAAAACGACATACATACAGTTTGAATGTATGTATGTCGTATGTAAACCTTCTTCCTTTGAATTCGGTTAAAGACACAAAATTTTAAAATCAGAATGAAAATGGCTAAATGAAACTGTTGCCGTTCAAAATAAGTAATCTTTGTTTTAAAGTTCCCCTTAATCTTCGAGTGCAAAAGTACTTCAGCACAAACAAAAAAAAAAAAATTAAATCAAAATAAAAATAGCTGTACCCTACCAATAGTTGTTAACACTCCTCCTTATTATTATCTTTGTTTTGGTGCTTTATAGTTTGTGTTGTCAAAATGGCAACAGTTGTATTTTGTTAGTTTTGTGTTGTGTTCCATTAAAATGGTTTTTGATTACTTAGCATAGTTTTCTTGAGTTAATTAATCTTCATGAGTACTTATAATTTTAACTTATTAGGAAATAAAGCGAAAGGAATATTGTGAGATAGTTGAACTGAGCAATTATATTTATTTAACTTCTGATTCGATGTTACCGTTACGGGACATCTGGCGTCCACGACAGGATACGACTGTTGATTATTGGGTGAGTTTCGCTTTATTTAATTAACTTTTACAATAATGGAGGCTGCTAAGAAAACAAGAACTCAACAACGGAGATTATTTAGTAAAGCATGTAATGAGTTCGATGCTGAAGAATCGAGTTTAGAAATTTCTGATAAAATTCTTAAATTAAAAGTTATTGAAGAAAAAGCTATGCTAATGGTAAATTCTGAAGAGAATGTTAAACAATTTCTTTTCCCTGAAAACGTTGAAGATAATATTCTAGAGAAAGAGATCGATGAATCCGAAAGCTATATTGACCGTTGGCGGTTATTACAGTTTAAATTAAGAGAATTATCGCTTGTGGAAAGGGAAGATGTTCTTTCCAATTGCAGCGCTACTCAGCAACATACATTATTGAGGTACCCTGAAATACAGTTACCTACATTTAATGGAGATTTAAGGAACTGGGTTAGATTCTGGGGTCAATTTGAAAAAGTAGATAACGATCCAAATTTAGATCTACATGATAAATTCGCTTATCTTTCTCAATGCATGGAGAAAGGAAGTGTTGCTGAAGAGTTAATTAAAAGATTTCCACCTGGTGGGAACAGTTATGATAAAGCTGTAGAACAATTAAAATTGCGTTTTGGTAGAGAAGAATTACTTATACAAGTGTATGTTAGAGATCTTTTATCATTAGTTATCCAAAAACAAAATATGCCTAAGAAATCTTTGAGAAATCTTTATGATTCGTTAGAAACGAAACTCCGTGCGCTTGAAGTATTAGGAGTAACCAGGGATAAATACGCATCCATGCTTTTTCCACTTGTGGAGTCTGCGCTAGCTGAGGACACACTTCTAGCCTGGGAACGATACAGATCTACAAACCGCAGGTCGCATGATGAAGAAGATCAAAATGTAAATAAAATTAATGTTAAGACTGATCTCGATTCAATTCTTGATTTTCTTCAAGATGAAGTACAAGCTGAAGAGCGTATTATTCTAGCTTCACAAGATTTTGGAGTAATAAACAAACATACTTTTAACTTGTCCAAAGAAAAGAAAGTTGTAAATAATGAGATAATATGCGGAATCTCGTCAAATAGCTAGCGCGGCCGATCTTTTAACTTCTTCGAGGGAACAGAAGCAGTGCATATTTTGCCACAATTTCCACGATTCTGCTGACTGTTTGAAGGCACGAAAAATGTCAATGAGAGATAGAGAAAATCTTGTGGAGAAGTCTGGATGCTGTTTTCTGTGTTTAAAACCAGGGCATCAAGTTCGTAAATGCTATTCGAAGGTAACTTGTTTAGGCTGTGGGAAGAGACATAACATATTACTCTGTCACAATATAAAGCAGCAGGTACACCTACCCATCGGGAAAACAACCGCAGAATTTGATGATATTCCGAAGGAGGATCAAGCACTCGCTAATATATCCAAAGGTCCTAGTGTTATGTTACTGACATTAACAGTTTTAATTAGAGGTGCAGGTAGAAAACGGAAGGCAAGAGCCATTATCGACACTGCATCACAACGTTCTTATATCTTAAAGGACACTGTTAAAGAGATGACATATAAAAGAGAAAGCTGGGAATATCTTCAACATTCTCTGTTTGGTGGAGAAAATACTGGAGTATATAAACATGACGTATTTACCTTATATCTGTCAAGTTCCGATGGGTCATATAATTGTCATTTCAAAGTATTGAGTCAACCTATTATCTGTGAAAGTACCCCACCTACAATTCCTGTGATTCATATAAAAGAGTTGCTTGACTGTAATATACAAGTGAATGAAGATTATAAGGGTCCCATTGAAATTCTAATAGGAGCTGATGTAGCTGGAAAAATTATTACTGGTGGCTACAAGTCCTTACCTTGTGGTTTAACAGCAATGGAAACACGGTTAGGGTGGACTGTAATGGGACGTATACCACAGACTTTATCAGAAGAGAATGAAACCTCAGTAGCTCATTCTATGCTTTCTACTACCAGAACAATTACAGAGTTATGGACTCTTGACAGTCTTGGAATTACCGATCCATCTGAGAAGAAAACTAAAGAAGAACTTCATGAATCCGCCAGAGAGCACTTTATTAATACAGTTCAGGTTGACAAGAAAAATCGTTTTGTGGTACACTTGCCTTGGCTTGCCGATCACTCTTCACTACCTGATAATTTTGACTTAGCTGTAAGGAGGTTGGACAAAACCGTACCAGGGTTCGCTCTATATTATTATTTTTTGAAATCCCACTCAAAAAAAATTTGTTTGCGCTTAAATTTTAAAAATCCCACTTAAAATTTTGGAAATCCCACCTTGTAGTTTTCCCCAGTGTGAACCCTGCGTACGAAAATTAAAAGTAGAAGATTTGTATGAAGATTACAATAAAATATTTGAAGAATGGACAAGAGGAGGAATTATTGAAGAAGTTCCTAAGCATGAGATTGAACTATCATCTCATTATTTACCTCACAGACATGTCGTCAAAGAAAATAGCACAACCAGAATCAGGCCTGTGTTTGATGCTTCAGCGAGGATGAAAGGTTCCCCAAGTTTGAACGACTGTCTAGAGAAAGGAGTGAATCTTGTTGAGTTAATTCCTACTATATTAACACGTTTCCGAATGAACAAATTTGGAGTTTCGGCGGACATCCGTAAGGCATTTTTACAAATTCGCCTACAGGAAAATGATAAAAACTATTTGAGATTCCTTTGGTCTAGTGAGAACAATGAACTGAAGTACTTTAGACATTGTCGTGTCGTTTTTGGAGTTTCTAGTAGCCCGTTCTTGCTTAATTCTGTTATACAATACCATCTAGAAAATATTTTGGAGGAGGCACAACTCGGGAACTCAAAATATCCTATAGATGTTGTTCAAAAACTACAAGGCAGCTTTTATGTAGATAATTGTTTAACTAGTGTAAAGACCGAGTCAGAATTGCATGAATTCATTCAAGTAGCTACAGATATTATGTCAGAAAGAAAGTTCGACCTTAGAGGGTGGGAGCACAATTATTCCCATTCGTCAACAGAAGGAGCAGCTAAAGTCGTTCCGGTGTTAGGCCTGCAATGGGTCTTAAGTTCAGACACTCTTTCCGTAAATTTGAAAGAAGTTAATGAAGAAAATGAACCTGTTACTAAGAGAAGCATACTGTCAGAAGTTCATAAAATTTTTGACCCAATCGGGTATACTTGCCCAGTGACTTTATACCCGAAACTAATGTTGCAAGAGTTTTGGAAAATGAAAATAACGTGGGATTCGGAATTACCACCAGCTATTTCTAAGAAATTCGTTAATTGGAAAAAACAGTTGGACATACTTAGAGAAATTACTATTCCAAGACGTTTGATAAAAGATCCAGATCATTCTAGCACTTTGAGTATACACGTGTTTTGTGATGCAAGCAAGATGGCTTACGCTACCTGTATATATTTAAGGAGTGTAGGAAAAAACTTAGCTTCATGCCAATTAGTTCAGGCACGGTGCAAAGTAGCTCCACTAATGTCTATTACAATTCCTCGATTGGAATTGTTAGCTTGCACTATTGGCTGCCGACTGTTGCAAAGAGTTGTGGCAGATATGAAATTGGGAAATACTCCTACCTTTTTTTGGACAGACTCCAGTAACGCTTTATGTTGGATAAAAGGTAGCGAAAACTGGACACCTTTTGTATATAATAGAGTGCGAGAAATTAGACTGGTGAGTGAACCAGAAAACTGGCTTTATGTACCTAGTAAATTGAATCCCGCAGAATTACCTTCGAGAGGGTGTTCTTCTAGACAATTGTTAGAGTCAGAGTGGTGGTTAGGCCCTCCTTGGCTCTGTTCTCTAGTTGATGAATGGCCTAAATTTAAATTATCTGTAAATAAAGAGGAAGTATTAAAGGAAAAGAGGAAAGAAATAATGTCAGCAATGGTGAACTTTCAAGATGTGGACAATTCCTTTATGCATAAGTTCTCGAGCTATATCAAAACTATAAGAATTACTGGTTGGCTGCTTCGATTCATTAACAATTGTCGTCTTATGAAAGATAGTAGAAAATATGGTGTCTTCGATTCCGAAGAAATTTCTGTAGCCGAGTATAGAATTATCAGAATGATACAAGAAGAAAGCTTTATTGATGAGCAAAATGAGAGGTTAAAAACTCTGAGAGCCCTCAAAGATAGCCAAGGTATAATCCGTTTGAAAACAAGACTTTTGTATCGGACAGATAGTGAAGATTTTAAAATACCTGCAATTTTACCATCTGAACATGAAGTTGTAAAGCGTATGGTGATGTACTATCATGTAAAAAATGCTCATGCCGGAACTCAAATGCTGCTTAGCATCTTAAGGGAAAGGTTCTGGATCTTACATGGAAGAAAGACAGTGAGATCCATCTTATCAAAATGTGTTGTTTGCAAGAGACATTCTGCGAAGAAACTTGACGCTATCACTGCACCTCTTTCAGAAGACAGTTTACGTGAAGCTGCAGTATTTGAAGTATGCGGTATTGACCGAGCCGGACCTTTGTATCTGAGAGATAATCGGAAATCTTGGGTTTGCCTTTTCACCTGCGCAGTGTATAGAGCCGTACACATTGAACTAGTTACTTCTGTATCTACGGAAGCCTTTTTACTGGCTTTACGCAGGTTCATAGCTCGTAGAGGACGATGCAGTATTATCTATTGTGACAATGGCTCCAATTTTGTGGGTGCATCAAATTTGTTAGGTGCGTTAGATTGGAACCTTATTGTGAGTGAGACTGCTTTTCATCCTATTTAGTGAAAGTTTAACCCACGGACCGCGTCTTGGTGGGGCGGATGGTGGGAGCGACTGATCGGTGTTCTTAAAAGATTATTAAGAAGAGTACTAGGCCGATCTTCCTAACTTATGAGCAAATGATGACGGTGTTGTGCGACTGCGAATCCGTAATTAATTCACGACCGATGACGTATGTTGCGGATAATGAAGCAGAATTGATTGCATTAAGTCCTTCAATGTTTTTACAAGATATCAAAGTGAGTGGTGTTCCTGACTGCGATATAATCGATCTCCAGAGTCTTAATCAACGTGTTAAAAAGGGAATGTTTAAGAAGGGAGATTCAGTTACTCTGTATGTTGGGACTAACGACGTCGGTAACAGCACAAACGAGGAGTTTGTTAAGGATTGGGAGAGCCTGTTGGATAAAGCAACTAACTTTTCGACAGATGTCCAGGTAGTTGGTTTGCTTCCCAGGTATGGGGTGCATAGGGGCTGGTTAAATCAGCGGGCTAGGAGCATGAACCTGATTCTTAAGAAACTTTGCATAAAGCATTCAATCAGGTTCATTGATGTTTGGAGTTCTTGTCAGCGTGATTGGGTTGCGAGGGATGGTCTGCATCTTGGTTCTAGGGGTGTAGTTTAGGTTAGCGATCTGATTTTAGAGGCTTCAGAATCAAAAAACTAATTTTGGATGGGGGGGATTGGAGAATGTCATGGTGTGGACTTCTGTTCTGGAGGTTTTAAAAATGAGGGTAAAATATTAAGCAATAGTAACATTAATAGTAGTGATTTGAGGCATCATAAAATTTTAAGATAAGCAAAATGGGCATGCTCAGGTTTCTATATACTAATGCTCGCAGTATCAGGAATAAGATGGACGAGTTAAATAGTGTTATCGCAGGTGAGGAGTTGGATATTATCGGAATTACGGAAACATGGGTTACTGATGATGATAAGGATTTAGTGAGCATTGCTGGATACAATTTGTTTAGGCAAGACAGGCTGGGTAAGAAAGGTGGAGGGGTTTTATTCTATATTAAGGACACTTTTATTTGCAATGAATTGGTCATTAATGATAAGCCTAATGATATTGAAATGGTCTGGGTGGAGTTGCTGAGCAATAAGGGGAAGAAGTTACATTTGGGAAATCTTTACAGGCAGCCTAATGTTAGTCAGGATCAAGACGAGGAGATGTATAGTGTTATTAGGGACATGTCTGGTAAGGGCTCGGTCATCATGATGGGGGATTTCAATTTCCCGGGCATAGACTGGAATAGTTTTTACACTAGCAATGGTAGGGAAGAAGATTTTCTGAAAGTGATTGGGGACTGTTTTTTGGATCAAGTTGTTACCCAGGGCACTATGCATGGTGCTGTTTTGGATCTAGTTTTTTGTGATGTCGGAAGTTCTGTTCAGGGGTTGAGTATAGGGGAACATATTGGAGATAGTGATCACAATACTATTACGTTTTGGACCAGCTTCGATGCTCACAAATATGAAAATTCCAGATTTGTACCTAACTTCAGGAATGTTGATTTTGTTGCACTGAGGCAGGGTTTGAAAGAGGTTTTTTCTTCTGGGTTTTGGGAGAATAGTGAAGTTGATCTTCAGTGGGAAGAGTTTAAGGGGAAATTGGAGAAAAGAGTGATGGATTATGTTCCCTTTAGAAAAAAAGGGGACTTCACGACAACTTGGCCCATGTGGTTCTCTAGGGAGGTGAAAGAAGCACTCAATTATAAGCAAAGCCACTTTTCGGCGACTTAAGCGGCCTTTACACACACGTTCTTAACCGCGGTCCGGACGACGAGCCATTCAGATCCGCGATCAAGAGCGTGCGTGTAAATGCAATTTTAGGACGCTCAAGAACGCGGTTAAGAACGACACTCAGATGCGCGCTCATGATCGCGCTCCAAGAAATGATGCATTTTACATACACGTTCTTAACCGCGCATCAAAGCGGGAGGATTGGACAATTCTGCAGGCTGTGGCTTCTGTAAGGGGACTTCAATGGAACGCCCCGCATCTGAACGCGATCTTGCGCGCGGTTAAGAATGTGGTGCATTTTTCGACACATTCTTGAACGGCACGGTTTTACTCGCGTTCTTGACCGTGGCTTGATGCGCCACGTTCAGTTGCGCGGTTAAGAACGTATGTGTAAAGGGCGCTTTAAAGAGACTGGGTGCCATGCTGACAGGATTTTGTATTGTGAAGCTAGACGTACTTTCAAGTATTTGGTACGGAATAAGAAAAGGGAATTGGAGCAAAAGCTTGCAGATATCATCGAAAGGAATCCTAAGAAATTTTTTGCTTATGCTAATTCAGGGAAAGCTCGTAATACTCAGGTAGGCCCACTAGTGGATGAGAACGGGAACTTGATTCAAAATGAGGGAGATATTGCTGATAGTGTAAACAATTTTTTTTCCAGTGTATTTAACAGAAACTATCTCAACAGTTGACATAAGCGAGACGCAAGCTAATACACAGCTTAAGGATTTTGTATTTTCTAGGGATGATGTGTTGTTTCATTTGAAAAAGATTAAAGCAAATAAGGCTCCAGGACCTGATAATGTTTGTCCAAAAATTTTAGTATAATGTGCAGAGGAATTAGTGGATGTTGTCTCGACTATTTTCATATCTTCATATAACTCGGGGACTGTGCCAGTGGATTGGAAGCTGGCAAACATAACGCCGCTCTTCAAGAAAGGGTCTAAAACTAAGGCAAGAAATTATAGGCCTGTGAGTCTTACTTCCGTTCTTTGTAAAATTTTTGAAACTCTGATAAAAATCAAAATAGTGAATTTCCTGGAGGCAAATGGAGTGTTGACTGATTTTCAGTATGGTTTTAGAAAGGGTAGGTCCTGTACAACTAATTTGTTGCATTTCTATGACAAGGTTACCATGGCATTAGATAATAAAAAGTGCGTAGATGTTGTTTACATTGACTTTCAGAAAGCGTTTGATAAAGTACCGCATGAAGCTCTTCTTGGCAAACTTGCTTATATTGGTATTGGTGGAAAAACTTTAATTTGGGTTAAAAATTGGCTGACTGGGAGGAAACAGAGAGTAGTAGTGAAGGGCAATTATTCTCAGTGGATTGATGTTTTGAGTGGGGTTCCACAAGGTTCAGTTTTAGGGCCAATATTATTTATTATTTTTATTAATGAAATTACTCGGAGTATTTCTGGGAACATCAATATTTTTGCTGATGATGTCAAAATCATGGGAATTGTGGACACGGAGGAACAAGTCAATCAGTTTCAAGAGGATTTGAATCAAATTTCTAGGTGGGCAGTTAAGTGGGGTATGTCTTTTAATATTGGGAAATGTCAAGTGCTTCATTTTGGTCATGGGAATAAACATGCAACCTATTATTTACAAGGTTCTGTCATTAGGGAAGCAGAAGCAGTTGTTGATCTAGGACAGAGGTTCCCAAATTGGTCCAGGTGGACCAACAGTGGTCCATAAGAGACCACACGGGGGTCCACGTAGACGTGAAAAGAAAACAGGGTTTCACAAGTTGTAAGTGGGGGTCCACGAAAAATTTTCTGGTTTTCATAATAAAGAGCAAAAACTAAAGGCTAATCGATATTTAATGTCCTGAGTGATTTTTTTACAGAAACATCTATTCCATTTACAAACATTATTTCGGTGGCAGCAGATGGAGCTCCTGCTACGTTCGGGCGATATTGTAATACCAGGACTAATTGCAATTCACTGTGTCAGTTGCAGTGGGGTAAAAACTTTTAAGAAAGCTCTTGATGTTCATTGGGGACTGCTGAATTGACTAGGACCTGCCTAGCTGGGCCTTGAGCCTGTTGCTGGTCGTCACTTTTGTATTTGTATTTGTATATTACCCGGAGTTCAGGAAACTGCTAATTATTATTTTTGGATCAAGGTAAAGCTTAAGAAATCGAACTAAAAAGATTATAGCTGGCGTTCTTACTGACTTAGAAGCTTCGAACAAATTCCATCTTGTACAGAAAAATCAGTGCGTTGAATCGATATATATTATATTAATATGTGCAAGGTTTTTTTCACCCCCATATTGGGGAATTTATATGGAAATTTGCGTAAAATTGGAATAAAAAAAGGAACTACCTGTCGAATTTTTTTATAAAGGGTCTATAAACCATCCTCTTGAATCACTCTGTCTATTGGCGAGATTTCAAAGCAATGGGTAAAGTACTTTCGGAGATTTGCGGCTAGGAACAAACGAACACTTACATTTTTATTTATATAGATTGCTAGTACTGTGACTAAAACTTGTTTTCAGATTAACTTGCAGTTGCACATGTACACAAGAATAATTTCCTCTTGCAGAATTTTACGAAATTATTCTGGTTTTACCAGTTTAAGGAAAATGTTTCTAGTTAATATTTAATAATCTATATTGGTATGCCAAGTTTGGAGTATATTTTTATCTCTAAAAAGTTTTTCCATCGAAAACCGGATTTTCATGCCACCATTCCTATTTGACTTTCTAGCAATGCAAATTCACCACATTCTTTGTAGTCTGACTAATAATAATACTTAGGAAGAAAAATTTACAGCGGTTACAAGAAAGCAATAGATAAGACCGAAGTACTAAAGGAAATATCTATTTCTGAAGATAAGTATCGTTCACCCTTAAATCCTACTATAAATTAAAGTGATATCTAATTTTTGAGAATTAACTTGGTTAAGCCTAACTTCTAAAACATAAATATGTTTTTAGATTGCAGAAATGTAGTGAATGAAACTTT
Organism: Octonoba sinensis; assembly: GCA_038502835.1. Classification (NCBI taxonomy): domain Eukaryota; kingdom Metazoa; phylum Arthropoda; class Arachnida; order Araneae; family Uloboridae; genus Octonoba; species Octonoba sinensis. The sequence goes on from CM076603.1 coordinate 125,728,854, forward strand.
AAATTTTAGGTATCGTAAAGATGTTCTGCTATCGTGCAAATTAAATGCTAGGCTTTTGTGACACTGGGGTAACGATTACGAATGAAAAGTACCTAACTGGCATTTATATTTGGCATTGAAATTGGGCTGTCTGTCATTAGATTCCTGGTGGCGAGATGAAAATGCTTAGTAGTACGAAATTTTGGTTATAGATACCTTTGGTTGTTTTTCCCTCGACGGCTGAATTTAAAAAATTTATTTCTATTTTAGGTAGCAGGCGATTGGAATTACTTGAACTTTCGTTTCATCCTTTTTTCTTGGCGATTAAATATTTATTTCTTACATTAAACCGCTACTCTTTTAATTTTTAGGGACTTTATGTTGTAATGGGGGTTTTTAGGGTGTGTTGCTGCTAACATGAAGGACTTATGATATAGTAAGGGCTTATGTTCTAACTAATATTTGTATACTTGTTATTTGTTAACAATATTTTAAGGAACTGTTGACACTTATTGAAAACTGTAAAATTTAATTTTATGGCGATTTTTAGGTAATATTCTGATTGTAATACTATGGAATTTTAGGGAATGCTCTCTTCGTTCTAATAGAGCTCTTTCAAAGACTATTGTCTCTAGTTTAATTGGGAGTTCTAGAAGTAAATGTTGACCTCATTCTTATCAGGAGATTTTCAGGCTGCCCAGCCGTTCACATCCTCCTGTTCCGTTCACAAAAGATCATTTTTAGACTGTGGTCATTGTTTAAATAACTTCACTGTCTCCCAAAGAAAATCCACGTGTAAAATAAAATGGAGAGAAACTGCAGCATATGTAAAATAAGTAATTTTAAGTAAGATAAATAAAAACGTTCATTTTATTTTCAAAAAATCTCCTCCGCCATATCTTAAATTGTAGTGTTCCAAAGAGTGCATAAATAGAGTTGCAAAAAACCAGGAAATTTTGAAGTGAGGGAAAAAACCCGGGAATTTTCGGGAAGGAACTGGGAAATTTGGGAACATTGGGAATTTTGAGGGGAAAAAACAAACTTAAGCTTTTTCCAAATAAACATAAATTATTTATACTCAATATAAAAATTTTTCGTTATTCAATTATAGTTATATATAAATACATATATGTTATGCATAAATAACGTATTGGTGCATGTAGCATTGTGACGTTATATAATTTCAATTCTAGAAATATGATCTAGAGTCAAAATCTTTTTTTATATCACACCTATAATTGATGAAATTAACTTGTAAATTTAATAAGCTTTTCTGTTGCAGTATATTGCTGTTGATTCTAAAAATGTAATTAATTTGGTTACTTGTGCAGAAAATAAGATTAACCTTCAAAATCGGTTTGATTCTTTATTCGGTTTGATTTCATAAATTTCATATTACTATAAGAAATAATGCATATATACATAACTTATCTGTTTCATTCATAGCATTTTATTGCAACTTTACCAACACATTTGGAGGAGTAATTTTTTATGAGAAACACTACGTTTAGTTACTATTGTAAGCTCAAAATAGTCGGAAGATTTATTAAAGTTATTATTTCAGAAAAAGTCGAATATTCCCAGTTTTGGGGAATTTTCAAATTTCCCGATTTTGCTTTAAATTCCCGGGGAAAAAACCGGGCGTTTTGAAAGCCTTGCAACGCTATGCATAAAGCTCCTCTAGTTTCCCTTCTATCCGCATAAAAGTAACACTAACAAACTTCTTAATTAAAGGGCATTACTTTGCTGCAATACACAAATGCTAAACTAAAAAAAGAATGGAATTTGATTAAAAAATTACTTTTCCTACTTAATAATAGCAATAATACGAACCGATTATTTCAGAAAGGGCATAAGTCACATTTTTACAAAATTCAGTTCGTGGTGGTTTTCCCCTATTTTTATGAGGAGAAATTGATTAGTGCAGAAGGGTAATGAATTTCGTTACAATTAACCACTTTATTTAGGAGTTACGATATTCTTTTAGCACAGAAGCGGCATTAAGTCCGTGACTTATGCCGTTTCTGATCTCAACGCCAATAATGAAAGCCATCACATAAGAACCAGGTTCAACTAAATAGAGGGAAAGCAAGCATTTCCGACTCTGTAGCCGTTAAGTAGGATCATAATTCCCCCTCAAATCCTATTTTATTTTTTCAAACTATTTAAATTATTAAGAAAAATGAATGACATACTTAGTCTTTTTCTTTTCTGGTTTCTGTTAGAAAAGATTTTAAAAGATTAATGTAAACAAATCAATAATTAATAAATAATCTGAAAAAGACAAACTTTTCCCGTATAAACATCGCGTCTCCTCTCTTTCTGTTGTCGTTACACGGTTTTATTTAACTTGATTTGTCACGGAAGTTTGTCACGCGGTTTTTGACCACTATTACTGCATAAATTATCTTCAAACTTTGCACACAAGCTTATCTTCGATGACAATACAATATTCCATCCATTTTATAATATATCTATATAAATAAAAATGTAAGTGTTCGTTTGTTCATAATATCAAATCTCCGAAAGTACTTCACCGATTGCTTTGAAATTTTGCCAGAACATGTGTTTTTATATATCACTTTTAATTAATTTAAACTTTCATTTAATTATTTCGTTTTTTAATGTTCTATTTCGGAGAATGAGCCACTGCAACGATTGGCAGGGTACAGCTATTTTCAGTTTGATTTAATAATTTTTTGTTTGTATTGAAGTATTTTTGCACTTGAAGATTAAGGGGAACTTTAAAACAAAGATTACTCATTTTGAATGGAAACAGTTTAATTTAGCTATTTTCATTTTCATTTAAAATGTTTGTGTTTTTTTTTTTTTTTTTTTGTATTGAAGTATTTGTTAGTATTTTTGCACTCGAAGATTAAATGAAACTTTAAAACAAAGATTACTTATTTTGAATGTTAACAGTTTCATTTAGCTATTTTCATTCTGATTTAAAATTTTTGTGTTTTTCCTGTTTGTATTGAAGTATTTTTTTTTAGTATTTTTTAACGTAACGATTAAGGGGAACTTTAAAACACAGATTATTTATTTTGAACGGGAATTTTTAATTTAGAATTTTTGTGTTTGTGTTTCTTCTGTTTGGATAAGGCTTATGTTGTAATTTTTCACGAATGGAACGAAAAAAAAAATTGTCCTCAAGCATTGTGGAAAAACATAAAGCTGAAGACCAATCAATCAAATTGAGCAGTTTAGATCTAGACACGGATTGCTTCTCATGTGCACATACTGTATATTGCGTGTTCTAGAATGGGTAAACCAGACAATCTATATTTTCAGACAGTGAAACAACAAGCATTGTCAAATGAAACATATCATAAATGTGTGCTTTCTCTTGCTTTTCCATCGAACCAGACTGAGCTATAGCAACGCGTGGCCGGGTACAGCTAGTTATATAATATAATCATATATATATATATAATGTATTATTTGTTATATTTAATTTGGAAAAAATAATAATTTTGGCTTTGTGGAAATTATTAGATTTATTATTTGTCGAATGCAACGATAGCTATGTTTGGATAATGCAACGACGTTTTTAATTTAAAAATATTCAAATTATGGCGAAATAAAACTGCGACACGGTAGTTTTTAGTTCTTTAAAATAAAACCCTGCAACTTAAAACATTTTATGTGCAATAGTTTTCCTAATTATTTTTGTGAATCAAGTAAAGTAGTCATTGAAGAAGGTGGTACAGTTCTTTGACCATAAATATATGAATTTCACATCATGCGTCAGATTTTTATGAGGATAGAATCCAGAAGTTGGTTGTACGACGTAAGTGCCTTAATATATGTGGTAATTTTGTGAAAAATTATATTAGGGTACAGATTTTTTATTTTTTTAAATCAAAATGAAATAGTTGAAAGAAGTTCATTTTTAAAGAATTTTTCAATATAAAAACGGTACGCACTTAAAAGGTATGCTTCGTGCCTGACACATTTCTTTAAATTAATTGAAGAAGGGTATACAATTAATTGAAAGTGTGTAGAACGTATGTGAGTGAAAAAAATTTATAATCTGGAAAAAATGCTCAAGTTACTTGTGGCATCATCTTGTTTACTTACAGTTCGACCAAGGACTTTTGATATTTGGACACTTCTGCGCATGGCAAAAAAGAACGAATCCATTCGAGTTTTAGGGAAGATCGTTTTGCCGCGTTAATTTAGTACCTGAATCAGAATGCTTGCTTCCTGTTTGTTGAAAGCAATTAAATTTATAAACTGGCATATAGCATCAGTTCGGAATAAATTAAGTATTCTAAACGAACTAGAACGAGAACAAAAACGGCCCATTTCATGTACCAGTAGCTCCTCCCATGAGCATGAATGGATTCTTTTTGTCACTCTGCCAGGCAGATTGCTTTGGATGATGGTAGAACTGTAATACGTTTACGCCGGCGCGTACCACCAGTGGTTACGTTTTACTCTCGACATCGGGTGGTGCTTACCATCGGTGAGAAACTGAACTAGAAACAATTGCTATATATTTAAAAATTAATAATAACAATAATAATTATAACGAATTATTATTACACTATCTTAAAATAAAAGGCCAATGTATTCAAATAGTAGCCTTTAGCGTTTGAATACTCCCGCCGCCTTATTGGAGAAACGCCATTACTTACCCCTCCGTCAACATGCTAGTAAACGTATAACATGTTTTGGAATATGAGCATGAAAACTATCATATAAAAGAATGGAAATTTTGAATATATATTGTTTCTATTATTTGGTGCCGTTGACAGCAATCTGGACTACAGCAGGGGTCTCCAATCCTATGCCCGCTAGCACTATGGCGCCCGTCGATCGGTCTAGGTGCGCCTGCTGGTTGCGCCCAATGACAAAAATTTTCAGTTTTATGTCATTTTAAACTAAAGAGCATTTAGAATCTAGAGTATACAAATCAAGGGCCATATAAGTATGTGTAAAGGACCATGGAAATTTTGGATCTTCAGAATGACATTATCCTCAAAACTATTATATCAGATGAGAAATTCTGGAATATAGTTGCCAGAAATAAATTTCCATTCTTAAAAAGAGCATCAAATAAAATAAAGTCGTTTTTTGGTTCCACATACTTGTGTGAATCATTCTTTTGACAGTGAATATCATAAAATCAAAGTATAGATATCGACTTACAGGTGAACACCTTGACGATTGCTTGCGAGCAGGAATTTCAACATATTCTCCCACTTATGGAGCGCTGGCCAGTGAAATGCAATGCCAAAGATCACATTGATTGTATTTTTATATATATTTTAAATAACTTTTATGCTTCGTATTTTTTGAAAGAAATTTAGTAATCATTTATTTCACACAAGAATATTAATACTAATTATATTCATATGTTAAATTAATTTTTGAAATTTATTGCGCATTATATGTAATGTATTATTAATTATGTCCACACACCAACTATAAATTTTTCTTGAAAAAATAAATGGTGCCCGCCATTGGACCGGTGTTCTGGTATGTGCTCTTAAATACAAAAAAGTTGGGGACCCCTGGCCTACAGTGTAGCCACAGTTGTGAAGAAGATTGATTGACATTATTGACCCACTCAGATTGTGGGAAGTTCAGTTTCGAAACTTTGAGGTTTTCTACACTGAACTATTTAAATCTCCAATTCGTTCAAAAGTAGCCTTTTCTAATCTTATGTAGCATAGAGTCACATAAATAACCACTGTTATTAAAATTTCGATACGAAATGAAAAAATGATTTATTGAACTCGTACATCAAGAGAAGTGGAAACATTTTCACTTCATCGCAGTTTCAAATACATCTTTATAAACAACATATTTTTAAAGATATTAATTTGTAAATTGTTATAAATTTATATCAAATTATTCCGTTTCATTTTTTATCACCTCAAACTTTTCAATGGAGCGGTTGATTAATAGCATGTATAATTTCGGTTTATTTGTAGACATATTATTTATCACGTATTCTATTTATGTAGACAAGATTTCTGGCAGTTCCATCATAATCTTTCTATTAAAATAAATACCCAGTGTCCCCAAACATATCAAACGACGATAGGATTGATTTTGATAGGCATCATACTTGACTGTTTTTCAAAATCAGTTTATCATTTTAATTATAATTTTTATGTGATTGAAACTCGAGTTTATTGCGTTTTTTTATCAAGAATTCTAAGCTAAAATAATTAGATTTTCAACAGTTCCTGAAAAAGTTATTCCTTTTATGCCCTTAGTTTTATCATAGGTTTTACATAGAAAGAAGATGAATTTCATAAATCCTTGTGATGCTTAAAAATTATCTTTGATGTACTAGAAATGAAATTAAATTCCACTAAATCAAATAACGTGTTTTAAAGATTTATTTTGCAGTTGTAAAAGGAACAGGTAAGTTAGCAACAAAAATAGTAAAGGTAAAATAAAGTTGAAAAATCTTCGTTTCAAAAATCTATAATTTGATAAATAGTATTAAAAAAGACTCTTCGTCGCTACGTTCTATCAGATCCTACTATACCAGAATATCTGGCGGTTATAGTTTTACCCTTAGGGTGTTATAATGTACATAATATATTCTATGCTATGAGTACCACAGCATCATTTTTTTAAAAATGAATTTGGCGTATGTTTTTTCTTACTCTTCGTACTATTATACTCATTTTTCAAAATGTATACATTTTTGTCGACTTACAATAAAGGAAAAAAGTACAGTTATATTAAAATAAAGTACACAAAATACAATCTGGTGAACATCAAATGCATTATTTGCACAATTGTTTTTGGTCATAAATTGATATGCATGAACTACTATTTCAAAGTGAGAAGTTTGACCGATGTGCAATTGTAACTCCAGAATACAGTGGCTCATAAAAAAAAACATTACTCTTCATATTTTATTACATTTAGAAACATAATTGATTGGCAGGGCATGTTTGTAAGTCACAGGCGTGGAATTTCTATTTACTACTTCGTTGTTTTTCTACAAGCTCATAAAACGGAAACATGGATTTCCCATCTTGTAGCAAGTGGAAGAATACATTAATTGCTTGTGTATCGACAAAGTTCATAAAATTGAAGCATGAATCTCCCATCTTGTAACAAGAATAATACAATAACTTCTTCTCTGTCGACAAAGCTTATAAAACTGAAGCACGAATTTCCCATCATCAAGCAAGTGGAAGAATACTTTAATTTCTTCTCTTTCGATAGTACGTTATGAGCTGATGATGATTTCTCATTTCACTTTAAATGCATGTGTGTTGTGAAACAACGTTTACTAACAACCTTTTAACACACGACTTTATAACAATAAAATCGTTCGTGACTTCCGATATACAGTAATTTTGTATTCGTTCTTAATAGAGTAAAATAATCTGTGTCCCACACCGCGCTAAAATCTGAGTTCGCAACAGTGATTATAAATCAGAGAAAGGCACTTATTGTAATGTTTTTTCTTGTCCTAATATTTTTAAAATGTTTACATACAAGTATTAAGTCGTTAATGACATAAATTAAACGCATTTTACGCATATCATTCAACACGATTCAATATTTTACCGAAAAGTTGCAACATTTTCATAAGCTATATTTAAATATGAAATTTATAGCAATTTAAACCGTAAGATACAATTTTACAACCAAAAACAAATTGTATGAAAAATTTGTGTGCAGAGAAAAAAAAATAAAAATAAAATACAAACGATCATGACGTAACTAATTTTTAACTACGGTTTGAATTCTTATTATAAGCAATATTGCTCTTAAATATGTTTTAAAATGAATAGATATATTAATGACATGCTAAAAAAATATAGTTAGAAATAATACTGATCAGCTACAGAATTGAATCTACTTTTTACTCGTGAGATACTGACAATACGGAGTTTTTACAATGAATTACCAATCTTACTGATAATTTCAAACATTTCCCTTGGAATTTTTTACTTTCTCTTGGATATACAGTATTTCGTGAAGCTGAATTTTTTGTGGTCCACTGTATTCTTTAGCCTTCAGAATTTTTTACACATAATGAGGAGAAATAAAGATGAATATTATCTGGAATACATTTAATGACTCATTGAAAGTCATTAGAATGAGTGTGAATGTCTAAGAGTGAATATAAAAATCGTCGTTAAAATTGCATAAAACTGATACATCACAGAGCTTTCCATCCAAGTATGTATAAGACACTTCAAATTCCGACGTTTGAAGCACCACCGGAGGATGAAATACTTTTCTCGATGACTCGATAAACAGTGTGGAAAAGATGCTATGATAACCCTCGACGAATTCCGCCGCTCATGGTCTTCCTGAATTTACGGTTCACTCTTCTGCTTTTCTTCCGTCCGACGTCACTATTCCTGGGAGAAGAAGAAACAAAAGAAGTGTCATGCTAGTTTAATGAATAGTGCAAGTTAATGAAGTTGGGTATTAATAAAAAGTAAAGGAAATAAAAACAATTAGGGAATAGGAAAACGGTACTTTTCCGTTTCGGGGGGAGGGGGGGTGTGTTTAGCTTTGAATTACCGAAAAATCATGCCAGCGACCCCTGAAAACGAAACACTGAAAAAAAAAAAAAAAAAAAGTGTTGAACGAGGAGGGGGTGGAGGAGAAAAAAGAAAATTCTCCTGTCAATTTCATATATTTTCCGATATTACATACAAAGTGATTCAAAATAGGCGGGAAATCAGGGATTTGGAGTGGAGTCAGTGAAGGAGTCATCGCGGAACAGTGGAGCAACGACAAATTGTGCTCGAAACTGGCGCGAAGCAGGCGCAAAAAAATTTGTTGTGCTCCTTTGATCTGATTTTTTTTTGAATTACTAATAAACTTAAAAATAAATGAATAAGATTTTTTTGTACCTAACATTCAATTTGTTTCGCAATGCAATACGTATAAAACATTACATAGTATTTGTTAATAAATAAATGATCGATTAGTCACTTTTTAACTTTCTTTTCGCATTAAGAAATGAGTTTAAAAAAAGAAGATAAATAAGTCAGTCAGACCTTAATATGAGGCCACCCCTCGGGACTTCACAAAAATGACCTTATAAGCAGGGTGACCTTATAACCGATTCATACATTTTTGAAGGTCAACGAGCAGGGACTTTAGAAAAGTGACCTTATATGCAGGGGACCTTATATGCGGGTGAGCTTATATCGATGTCTGACTGTATAATCTATTAAACTATTCGAAGGACGGATCTGAGCCGGAACAAGTATCTTGAAATCGGAACGGATCGACTCAAAAAAGTGACTGTTCCAGATCCCTGTGAGAAATACTCGAACAAGTGAAAATACTCGCCAATTCGAACAATTTTCAGAAATTTGAAATGAAACGCAAACGCGTTAACGCAACTCCCGAAACTGCCGCTTTAAAACATCAAAAAGATAACCCTATTGTAATTTATCAGGAGAAAAGGCGCACCATACATGCAAATGCAACCTGGGGAAGAAGAAACTGCATGACAGTGATTAGAAGACTCGTGAGGCGCGTTTGCGTTTCATATTAGACCATTCACTCCGAGATGAAAATCATTTCTATTGGTGTGTGCATCACTTGCCATCAAGTTTCCCTCCTTTTTTCTGAATGGCTCTGCATTGCAGTGCGACCACGGAATTTTGTAGTTCGACGCTTCTGCGCATGGCAGAAAAGAACGAATCCATTCGAGTTTTAGGGAAGTTCGTTTTGCAGGTGCGTTTTGTTCAGTACGTGAATCAGAATGCTTGCTTCTCTGTTTGTCGAAAGAAACTAAATTTATAAAATGGCATATAACATCAGTTCGAAAGAAGTAAAATACGCTCAAGGAACTAGAACGAGAAGATAGAGGCACATTCTTTATACCAGCAGTTCCTCCCTTGTACATGAATGGATTCTTCTTGGCACTCTGCCAGCAGGCTTGCTTTGGTTAATGGTAGAACTGTAGAATTGCACTCTAGTAAAGTACTAATATGTTATTGTATATAGAGGCTTTTAAAATGAGGCACTTTGCAAGTCCATTAAGTAGAATGGTTTTCCTTTAATTGCTTGCTGTCTTCGCGTGCTTTAGCAGCAAGCCTATCTAGCCAGCAAAATAATTTTAGAAAATACGATTTTGTAAATGTGCTCAATCAGGGAAGTACACCTTTTCAACTCAAAATAGGAAGCGGGTTTAAAATTTAAAAAAAAAAAAAAAAAAGATTTCGCGAACAACAATTACATGTCAGTTATTATTATCTAGAACTTTTGCTTTAATTCATTAGTTGTAAAAAATTAGACATTCATTTAAATTTAAAATAATGAAAAATGTGCAAACACACTTAAACTTTTTAATAAGCATGTGTAACATTATAAGGAAAAATAACATTACGTTAAACTGATAAATTAATAAATAAACATACATGAAAAACGCATTTCTGGAATACGTTTTCTGAGTATATGCGCTTGTCACGACAACGCTATGGCAGGAATACTTTATTTTAATTGGATCAATAAAATGCGCTTTTTTTTTTTCGGAGGGGTGCGGCAGGGGATATTTCTTTCTAAGCTCTCAGCACGGGGAACGCCGTTGAGGGAATACATTTTCTGTACATAATGGTCTATAACGGGCAACGTCGTACCGGGAAATACTTTATTTAAATCAGTGAAACAGGCATTGTTTTTCAGGTCGGAAAAGGAGGAGGGGAGGAAAGGTGAATGTGATCGCCCCTCCTTTGCCTCTAAGTGTATTTGTTATCAGCAACTTGTTAATACTTTGAAACGTAATATCAATTATGGCTAATAATATGGATATAATCGATTTAAATTCTGTTGATTCTTTTGTTTTTCGTTCATCCTCTGACAATATATGTAATGTAAATTTGTGTATTTCCGATTTTAATACTGCTGCTCCACCCACTTACTGTAAGTCGACGGCCCCGGCACTTAGTCTTCTCCAAATTAATTTGCAGCGCGGTAGAGCACCAACTTCACATGTTTCTGTAGTTGCTAACAGGGACAAAGTACATGTAATCTTGGCTCAGGAGCCATACCTGATGCACGGTCAGGTCTCTTGTATTCCTTCTGGCTGGGGCCGCTTTCTGTCGGGCAGTGGTCGTGCAGCTCTGTTTTTTCCCTCTGGTGTGATTTGTCCTTATTCAACGTACCAGGCACATGACTTCGTCGCAGCAAAAATCATGGTCAAGGACGGCCCTCTCGTATTAATTTCGGCATACGCTTCCCCCCTCGAGCCCCTGGAACCTCTTTTGTCGGACCTGAACACTTTCCTTCTGGCTCTTTCCTCTGCGCCTGTGATCCTCGCGGGCGACTTTAATGCTCATTCCTGCAGTTGGGGATACAGGAAAAATGAGGAAAGGGGAGAGAGTCTTCTTGATTTTATTGCTTTACATAACCTAATGGTTTTAAATTCACAAAATTTTCCCCCGACTTTCGAGACGCCCCATGCTAAGGGCTGGCCCGACTTGACCCTGGCGAGATTTTTGCCTGTGCCGGTGTCTTGGTCGGTCTCTGAAGAGATCTCACTCAGTGATCACAAGTTCATTAAAATTGTTTTAAACGCTCCGTTTTCACATTCGCGGTTTCTTAAGATATAAGACAAATTATAATGCAGATAAATTTAAAAAGTTAATATCAAATAAGATTTATCCTTTTGTTGCATTGTTAAATTCTGTTAAAACTAGGGAAGGCCTGGACAGGCTGTACACCGGCCTCACTGAAAATTTACAGGGCTGCGTGGATCTAACTTTTAAGAAAAAAAATTTCGCACCACATTCCCCGTCCACCTGGTGGAATGACTCTCTAACTATTCATAAGAAGAGGGTCTACGCTGCTCGTAAAAGATTTCAACGATGTGCGGACCCTCTACTTAAGCCAGCCTACAAAACGGCGTACAGCAATGCCCTGGCCATCTTCAAGAAACTAGTGAGATCAACAAAGAGAGCGGCCTGGCAATGTTTCTGCACAAACTGCTCGGAGTCCTTTGGCAAACCGTATCGCGTATCTGTTGGCAAAGTCTTTACTCCCTCAGCAATCAGGGAGCGTTTTCCTTCCTCAACCCCAGAGGAGACTTTTTGTAAATCTGTTCTAAATCATTTTTATCCTGCTCCTACTGTTACCCCTAAGTCACTTCAACCAGAAATCAGCACAGCGAGGGTATCCGCACCTTTTACGCAGCCCGAGGTTGACAGGGCGGTCCGCCTCCTCCCACGCAAGAAGGCCCCGCGTCGTGACGGCTTGGACGGAGTTATTTGGTCAACTTTCCATTCGACTTTCCCTGATTTCCTTTGTACCTTATTCAATTTATGTTTACAGCTTGCCTATTTCCCTCCAGCATTTAAGGAAGGTGTTCTCATTTTATTTTTAAAGAATGGTAAGGACCCTTCGAGCTTTGCCTCCTACAGGCCTATAGTCCTTCTCCCCACAATCTCAAAGATTCTTGAAAAACTAATGCTTTTTCGTCTTCAGAGCCACTTATCCCTTAATAACCTACATCATCCACTGCAGTTTGGCTTCGTACCTCGGCGCTCGACCGATCACGCTCTTCTTCACTTCTACAATAACCTATTGCAAGGTATCAGCTCTGAATCCCTAATGGCGGCAGTGTCGGTTGACATTGTGTCGGCTTTCGACAATCTCCCTTGGGTAAAAATTCTACAGTATATGTCTTCGTGTAATTTCGACCCGGCTGTCCTTGAACCTTTTTGACAGTTTCTTATCCGAACGCACAGTTTATGCTCAAACCTCCTCCGGCTGCGTTTGGACATCACAGTGGAAGGGTTGCCCGCAGGGTTCCTGTAGTGGTCCGGAGCTATGGAACTTGGTGGCAGCATCGCTCCTTTCCATTGACTGGCCCGGTCACACTAAAATACAGGCCTTCGCGGACGACTTTCTTCTGCTAATTCATGGCCGCACGAACCAACTGCTGGAGACTAATGGTCGCTTTTCTCTTTCTTTACTGGATGCTTGGTTGAGAGAGCACGACCTCGAGGCCTCGGGCAGCAAGTCAAGGGTATTGGTTTTCAAGGTACCGCGGGACCTGGTGCGACCACCACACTTACGCATCGGTGATTTATCAATTAAACGAAGCCCTACTTTAAAATATTTGGGCGTGGTATTTAACCAATTTTTGACTTGGGATGCACACATTGATTACATAAGGAATAAAGCAATTTTCATTCAAAGTGGTCTCCAGCGTCTCGCGGGGGGTAACTGGGGCTTGAAAATTCTCCAACGGGTTCTCATCTATAAACAGGTCTTTGAGACGTCTCTCCTTTATGCTACGGGACTGTGGGGACGCACTCTAACAGTCCGCCAGACTAAAAAGGTTCTCACTCTCCAACGCAGAGCACTGCTCTCAGTAACCGGGGCGTACGCAACGTGCCCCCACTCAGCACTATACATTCTGGCGGGAGTGCCCCCTGTAGACCTGACGATAAGGGAGAAGATCTGGCTCACCCAGTTCTATGTAGAGAGGAGGACCATCGTTTTAGATGGGGTAACATTCGATCCCTCTTTGTATGAACACGCGGCACCAAAATGGTTTCAGCGTGGGTGCAAATTTCTGACTATCCTTGCAGTGTTGACCGTGACCCCCCATCTTTATCATTTAATCGTTTTTACACCGACGGATCCAAAACGCTCGTCGGCGTGGCTTCGGCGGTGGTTCAGTACAAGGGACACCGTGCAGTGGGGGAGTGTGCAATGAGGCATGCTGTTGGTAATTCAATTTTTCAGGCGGAACTTTTTGCTATTAAGTCAGCGGCGAACCTGTCGCTCACAATTCCATCCTCTAACGTTCAAATTTTTTCAGACAGTCAGGCTGCTATCCTTTCTATCAAAGACCCACTTCAGCGCAGTCCTCTAGTAAATTCAGTACAAAGCATGCTAATTTCGAATCCTAGAATTTCAATTCACTGGGTCAAGGGTCATTCAGGGAATGTGGGAAATGACAAAGCTGACAATTAGCTCGTACGGCAGCTGAGGATCCCGCATTTTTACCCTACACGGCCCTTCCCCTTCCTAAATCCAATTTCATACAACAAATTAGAGCCAAAACTAGAGAGGATTGGCAGTACCGCTGGAACGAGGCGGATACTGGTCGCCGGGTTTTTGAATTCTTTCCAATCGTTCGTTTTTCTCCAAGGGTCAGCCAACGTTTTGAAACAATCCTGGTTTCTGGCCATGGCCCTTTCCCGAGCTATCTTCATCGCTTTGCTCTTTCTGATTCTCCTTATTGCTCCTGTGAAGCGATGGGTACGCCTGACCACTATGTTTTTCATTGCCCTTTAACCAGTAAGTATCATATTCGGGCTAGCAGCCAAATTTCACCCATTCAAGCTATTCGTAACGCGTTCCAGCATCCCCATGCACGCTCCCTCCTTGCTTCTTTGTTTTTGCGTTTATCAAGCGAGGGGTATCTATTTCAGGGAACTTAGTGTTTGTCTAAGTTTTGGCTATTATCTTCCTTTGTTTTTGTGTATATTTTTGAGTGTACCATTTCACATTGTTTTGATATTGTATGATTGATTTTGGTACTATTTTATAGTGTTGCACGGTTTCTCATTGTTGTCTCAAGTCATATAGCGCTTAATGCATACTCTTAAAGTTTTGCATTCTACTGTGATTTAATGTTTTACAATAACCTGTATTTTTTATGTTTTTTTAATTTCTTTTTTTTTTTAATGGTTTTCATAAATTTGCGGTTGGTCGAGCTCTCCCGGAACCCCATTTGCTCCCGAGGGCTTGCACTCGGGGGCATCTAAAAATACGATAGGCCAGAAAATGGCAGGTGCGGGGGGTTTCTGGGCGCACTGTCTTTCTTCAACGGCGCTGCAAGGCGGCTCATTTTAAAATCTTTGCACGACATCGTGTGTGGATGTACTATTATATTAAATAAATATAGCAAAGCAACAAAATACAGCCTAATTGGAGCTTTTCCCCTGTGTCGCATGCGGCAGTTCAACTCTCTCAAAATATTAGATTTGCAACGTACGATCGATCACAGATTTCTTTTTTATTTATTTTTTGGTTCAAAATTTAATTTCTTAAACCATACATGCTATGGAAACTAAATAACTTGCCTAAATGGATATGCGTTTTGGTTATTCAGAAAGATCTTATAGTGAACAGTAATCTTAAACTACTAAAAACAAGTTTTATCATTCCGATTTTTTTAATCATTGCCTAAAGCAGTTTATCTTACTTTTAACTATTCTGTCTGAATGAGGAAAAAATGGTTCACTAACGCCGAAATGAAACATTTTGATAATTTCTTCCATTAGCATTGTTATTTCATCGATATCCCTTTCACTGCGCAGTAGGTTATCATTGGAGTCTTTTCAAATGAAAAGAAAAAGCTAAAATCTACTTTTCATTGTGGAAAGATTTAGTGGAAGATCATCGATTATCGATTTTAGATGTTGCCATGAAGTTTATTTAAAGAACAGTTTAATATGTGAGAAAGTTTTAGGGTGTGAACATTTATTTAAACTATCAAACGTTCTCGAATCTGAAACCTTTATTATTATTGTTATTTCTTTGTATTTTAATCTTTGAATCGTTATTAATAGTTAAACCTTGCTATTCCCGACACCCGCACTAAATGTCACTCTAGTTATTTCGTCCGTTTCTAAAATGTATAGACGTTTGAAATACGAACTGCTATCATTAATGCACTTTGGATATTTCGCCAATCCTACAAGCAAATTTAGACATGTCGTCGCTTTCTCTTTAATTTTCATCATACATTTTTCTTTACTCAACTCTAAAATAATAGAGATTTCCCTTTGGAAACAATCACTAAAACATACATTCGAGATCTTGAATTCAACAGGGTGACAAACTAGTCAGATTGAATAAGGTGTGATTTCTTTTTCTAATAGGCATTCATTAATATGCTGTTCTGCACAATTTTTAGGGAGAAAAAAAATATAAATCTACTATACAAATTTAATTGTCGATACTACTTGGTTCGAGCCCTTATACTCGTATTACTTAAAATCGTTGTTATGTAAACTCTACTCACAAGGCTTTAAAAACGTCTGCTGCTAGTTCTTTCTCGCATTTTCAACAGGTTTTCTTAAAAAAAAAAAACACATTACGTTTATTAACTAATTTGTGAGAAAGAAGAAAGGTTTACTTAGTAAAAAATATAACAACGACATGTATATTTTATTATATTTTCCATAAAAATAATTGAATTAATTCAGCTAATATTATGGCTGTTATTTTTATGAGAATAGTCTGAATTCTACATTCCAACTTTAAGGATTATAAAAATTTGTAACTGATACGGTAGCAAATTCCTCATTAACTGTGTAAAGATATTACATTTCTAATCTGCAATTACGCGCTGTAAAAAATGCATCTATTATTTCTTATTTATTTATTTTTGTTATAGGAAACCATTTTTTGCTTATAATGCATTCGGACCATGTATAGAGAAGTTAATTCAAATCAAAGGAATGTTAAAGCTTTTTAATTATGCATTATTATATATCGATAGGTATGCGAATCAGAAAAAATAACACATTTTAGCTATAACAGAACTAACGATTGGTAGTTTAACATTTAACATCTGACAGTCATTTCATTTTATCCAATCAATTCTTTACTATAGAATTCTGCATCATGTCAAAGCCTACTGTTACAAATACCAAGCAACATGAATTCAGCTAAAAAGTAAAATCGAAAAAGTAATCAGTTTGTTTGTTTTAACAAAAAACAAACAAAAATTCAATTCAATACAGCGTTTGGTGCAGAGCTCAACTTTAAGAATGCAAAGGTGAACCTTTATCTAAAAACACTACAGGAGTGGTCCTCAATATCACGTCCTTTAAATTACATCAAGTTGAACACGAAATCAAAATCAAAGCGGTTTTGATGTGAAACGTCGAAGCAGTTTCTAAACTCTTTTTTGAATTCTGTAGAGCAGACATGACCTTCTGCACAAGCACAAAATTCGGAAGAAATCACTTCTCGAGTTTTGTTTTGCAACAGACACTATCTGTGACAGCAACACACCACACAAGATGAAGATTAATGCGTTTCATTCAAATTACTTGATAGCAAATTTGTTTTAAGTGGGACAGCTTTTTAAACCAGTGTACCCCATACACGACATTCAGCAGAACAAAAAATGCGTCAGAAAAATTAACAAAATTAAAAAAATATATATTTAAAGGGAGGACGGCAGTTGGATATTCGGGAAATTCTCTTAAATGACTTACAAAGTAATTACGGAGATTGTAACAAACAATACACGTTAATATTATTTAAATTAAATTATTATAAATAGTTCAAGATTCCACTTTTTATATTTAGGAAACAATACATTAAAAATTAAAATCTTTTTTGAGATTCGCACGTAAGTGCATAAGGAGAAGTTAGTTATTTGCTATTGAGAACCACTCGTTATGAAAGAAAACACAGAGGTTATACCCAACGTACTCTGGATAAATGGCAAAACCGCTGGGCCAGATTATGACAGATCTCCAAGCAGCTGCAAGAGGAGACAAAGCAGCAACAGACACAGGAGAAACTTAGCAGTTAAGGAGAAAGAAAGATCACACATACAACACACAAGGAGCACAAACACGATAAGAAAAGCTCATTAAACATATGTCATTTAAAATGATAATTAGAAAGGAAATTAGTGAGCTAGTATATATAAAATGCATATTATAATTATGCCTTAAGGATATGGGTATGAAGAGATGATTATTTTTGAAACTGGAGAATTTTTCCTTTTGTAATTAATTCATTTTAAATATAATTTTCTCTTTTCTGGAATATTTGCACAAATCGTTCGCATAAATGTGAAATAATAATGATTTTCATTGTTGCTATTATCAGAAAGAGGAAATATTTTTATAACAGATAAGTAATTTTAAACCATAGAGAAAAAGTAAGTTAATTTTTTTTAATCGCAGTAAAATTGTCAAAGATAAAAAAATCTAGAGCATTGTTTTCTTTGCTATTGTTGTTCGGGACTTTGGTAAACTATGCAATAGTTTTATTATAAGTTACTATATTTCATTTATAAATAACTTTGTATATCATTTGCTGTATCACTAAATTTGTTTTTATTAGTTAAAATTTGCGTTGTTTTTATTGAAAGAACCAGTGTGTAAAATCTTTAAAAGATCCTAAATTGATAAGTGAAGTGAAGTAAAGGGATACTGAGGAAGGAAAAAGTCATGCTTAAAAGTTTGTAGGGGCCTCAGTGGCTGAGCGGTCTAATCGACTGGCTTCCGGTGCCTCCCTGCGCGGAGTGATAGAGGCGTGGGTTCGGTTCCCATTTTCCTCTGGGTGCATTTCCTTCTTTGTATATTAAAATCTGTTGTGCTGTCTTGCTCTATCTGTCATATTAGACGAGAGTTTGAGGCATATCCTTGAGAATAGCCAATAAACTCGAATATTTATGTGACCTGAAATGGTCGTAAACAAGCAAAAGTTTGTAGGGACAACAAGTAATTACACTCGTTTCCAATTGTGCAAAACATTTGAATCAAACTAACATTATTTTCTTAAAATATCTTTTTCGCTCGTTTGGGTGGCAATCACTTATAAACATATGGAATTAATATTGCTGTCTTAAATACAACATTACATTTTTTTTACATGTATTAGAAATTTTGCATGTTGTGTTAATGATTTCATTACTTTATTTTAATCGTATCTGCTTTTTATATGCTCTGGAGATTTTATTTTTGCAGATTTGTATATTATGATATGATATGTGATTCCCAAATTCCTCAGATTACTATAATTTCATTTTCGAGGCTCTACAATTCATACGAATGTCTCACCACTATTACTGAATCCTCGAAGGCAATTTGTTTAATGCTGGTGCTTAAATCCGAGATCCCCCTCACCCCTCCATTCTTTCCTTGTTGCCGAATGTCGCTAAAGAAAATGTTTCCCGTTGTTTTAGACTGAGGCAGTCAACTTCAGAAAAAATAAAAAAGGAAAAAAAATTAAAATTTTGTCCGCAACTTTTACTTTAACTAAATTTATGAATTATTCATGAAACCGAAAAACAAACAAATAAATAAAATGCATACCTTTTTCAAAGGTTCTTTTTGTCTGCAAATGCACTGCAGTACTATTTGTAACTTAGAGATAAAAGTACGATTTCTAACTTTCTTGGAAAATGAGTTAAACAAGCAAATAAGTTAAAAAATAGACTGTGACTACCATAATAAGAACACAAACGAAATATGTGACATGATTTTATAATGAACGAAAATTGGGGATTAAGTTCTTAAATTGTTTTAGTATTTTCTCATAAGGCATTGTGTGAAATTTAATCAAGGTTAGAATAATTTAATGTAGTTTTTGCTTCTTTTTAATCGATAACCTTTATGAGCAGTTCATCGAGATTAAGTGCAATAGATACATGAATACCTCACTTAACGACTAATGGTTCCTCTAAAGTCCCGAGTTAAATGCATCCATATTCAGTGAAACATTATTTTCATAGGAAAATAACTAATTGGTTCCTATTGAAACTTGTTAAAACAAAATAGTTGTATTTTACCCAAAATTAAAAATAATGAAGAGATGAAAGTAAAAATAATAGAATTTTTTTACTGCTTACTGTTTTTAAAGGGAAAAAAAAATTTCTACTAAACCAGCCAAAGTTTTTGCACTAATTTTTCTTTTTTTTCTCTCCCTTTTCCGTGAATAATGCGATGACACAAAACATTATTTTCTATTATCTCCTTTCTTCCAAAGCCCCCTTTTGATTTGGATTATTTTCTTCAATCACTTCACGTGCTCTTCCCCATAGCATAGAATATTCCTTCAAGATTATTCAATATGATTTTTTTTTCTGTTTGCAAATTTTCTTAAAATTCCCTTTCTTCTTCATGCTCCGTTCTTATATGCTTATAGATGATTTATTTTCCGTTTGAAGAGATTTCGTGACAACTACAGCATGCAGTGAGTTACACTCTAAATAATGTCCAAGATTCACAACGTCTGAGATTGTATTAATTTGAAGACCAAGGCCGGACAAAAGTCACTAACACACACAAACGGTTTTCATGTTACTTTTATTCAATATTTTGTTCAAAATAATTTTAACAACCAGGTGAAAAGGCGGTGTTGGAACAAATTCGAAACATAATTTTACCACAGAGTTTCTTCAACGTGCATTCCATTTGCGTCAATCACATGTAGAAAGAGTGTTAAAACGTGTTCAACAGCAGCAAGAAAAGTTTCTCTTTCATTTGTAAGCCTTACCAATTTTTGAAAATCAATATAATATGGTGATATTTACGTAACGATATACCGCATAGTCACAAATACTTTTTGTTTTGTTCACTGAGAAAATATTTCCCTACAATATTTGAAATTCGAGAGGCTACTACAACTCTTTCGTATATTATTTTCTTTAATAATAAATTTCGCTTCTGTTTATGTTGTGGTAAGATACTTTATGACCGCTAACTTTATCTGTTCGATTATACTTGCAAATATAACTGATTATATTTGATTGAATATAATTTTTGGTAATTCTTAACTCTGTATCATTATGAACACAGATAGGGCTGTAGCTTCAGGATCATAATGTTGTAAATATAAACGGAAAATTAATGCTTTCCAACTAATACAGATTAACAGAGGTGGAAATACTGGCGATATAAGCCGCCGATAGAGCAACTGTGTTTGTTGTGCCAACTAATGGTTTGATCACTCCTCTTCGACTAAATTAATTTATGGAATTAAAATGTTCCAGTTGCATGACAGCTGATAATGTAGCTGAGTGCAAAGCGTAATGCATGACTTTAAAAAAAAATACAAAACCTTTTCTACTCAGAATCGCCTATCCGTAAAGCTTTTATTTCCCCGGAAGCCCAATCAGCGCCTAAATTCACTCTGACAATATTACTGGTTTGAACTCACTTAAAACTATTCATCAAATGTTTCCAGAGTTACGAAATTATAAGTTAAGTCCCGTATTTAAACGTGTTATTTAACATAGAGATTCTTTTCTCCCTTTAACCCTTAAAAGCCCGATTTCTTACAACATTTTTAAACATGATTTTTAGTTTTTATTCTTGGTTTTTATTGTGTGAAAAAAGCTCAAAACCATGTTTTTATCTAAGTATGGTCAAAGGTTAAGAACTGCTTGACAACACTGATCTTAAACTGATAATACAGCAAAACAACTTCACAGTCAAACATTCAAACACATTGATATACTTTGTAAAAATACCTTACTGTTCAAGTATAGTAATTTTTTATTTTTCACTTTCATTTCACACTATGGGCAAAGAACTACACGAAGCACGGAATTTTCAAGCGTACGAAACTAAATAAAAAGTGCATGTAACAAATGGTGAAAATATAAATTTATCTTAATTTTCCAACAGCCACTAGTTCTGATATCTACAAGTTAAAAGTTGATTTTGTAGTATCTTCAGTGTGTAACTTATGGGCAACAATTGGCACTAAAGCTTCATTTCTATTCTTATAGGGTTTTAGAAGATCACAAAAGGTCGTTTTAGAAGATAGATATGTTGCTAAAGGGAATCATGGCAGCATTTTAGGGTTAAGTTAAATTGCTATGGGTAACAGATTCACTCATTATTCAGAGCTAGTGCATATGCATGTAAATCTTTGATTAGAGAACTAACTAGTATATGTTACAAAAAAAAAAAAAAGGAAAAACAAAAACTAATACATCGTCTACAAAGCGTCACAGCATTAATAGCATCTAATTCTAAGTGAAACTAGAAATCTACAACGATATAAATGAATGGCACACAACTTACGGTGCATCGTAAAATCCTTTTCCTGTTTTGTCTGTGTTTCTCGTTTGTTGCATTTACCAGTGTACAAAGAATTCTCCCGGAAGTCCTCTGCGAAGTGCATAAATTTCTTTATACTTTTGCAATGATATACTTTAAAATCTACTTCAGATTGCTACGATCTACTTTATGTTTCCTTGCACTTTGCAGAGTCGTAGCCAGAGAAGGATATCTCATTTAACATATGATTTGCTAAGGAAAATGCTTACGCACTGTTTTTTTTTTTTAATACCCCGGGGTTTTTAAAAATACTCCTTTTTTTTGTAAGATATACGTATTTAACTAAAGAGTTACATTATATAAGCCAGAAGCACAAGTATCTTTAATTTTAGTCATTGCAAAATAAATCAATTTTTCATGTTTTCATGACGGTACAACGATACAAACTAACGATAAGTACTTATAAAATTTTTTAAAATGCGTGTACTTATATATATATACGCATTTAAACCCTTTTACACCTTTAAACTAGCCTCTCTAGATATTTTTAAAAGATTTTTTTGCTTGTTTGTTTCAGAGAACGATTTTAGGAAATTGCTTAGAGCTCAAATTACACACCAAAAATTGAGACTGAATAAGCTAATTGCGAAAAGTATTATATTTAAGGCATTCCTTTAAAGCTTAATGTTAA
Source organism: Octonoba sinensis (assembly GCA_038502835.1). Lineage (NCBI taxonomy): Eukaryota > Metazoa > Arthropoda > Arachnida > Araneae > Uloboridae > Octonoba > Octonoba sinensis. Next base: position 125,751,255 of record CM076603.1, read on the forward strand.
GCGCCTTAATAGAATATCGAGTAGAAATATTTTCAGTTTATAATTTTGGTTCGGAAAGAAGTTAGGTATGCTACTTATAAGCTAACTATAAAAATATTTCACACTCCATGAACGTTAAATATTTCGCGTCAAACGACAAAAACTAATTTTAATATCGTAAATATGCAAATGTTTTCATCACTGAGAGAAATTGCGAGGTTTTTAGAAGAAAGACCATTAAAAGTTCAAAAAAAATTAGGATATTATCATTAAACTTCACTTAATCGTTGTGCATCAGATTTCAAATACGAAAAAAACGTACAATTAAAGAATAGTTTCTGTGAAAAAAAAGAGAGAAGAAAGAATGAAAGAAAGAAAGAAAACCTTTCGAAAGTTTAAGAATACAGCGGAAAATATTTAAAATTTGCACGAAAATATTCAAAAATATAAACACATATTATACACACACGTAAGGGGAAAAAGAACAAAGGAAAAAACGATGTTTGTTGAAAATGAACTAAATGTTCATTAATAAAAAAAATAGCCATTGAAATATTAATGGAAGAAATATATATATATTTCTTCCAAACAATGTTTTATATTTCGGCAAAAACTCCTCCGTGTTTCCCTGTCATTGCCTGAGCACCATCAAAACAGAAAGCAACGCAGTGCAGTCTATCTCTTCTTCTTTTTTTTTTTTTTTGCCTGTACGCATACCACCTGGATAGGGTACCACAGTTTGGGAACAGCTGCTCTATGAGAACCAATTAAATATGCCTGATAGGAAAAACTTTTTTCTAAAGCGTGCAGGTTTACAAAACAAAGTCTAAAAATGCGCGATTCGCTACTGTTGTTCAAAATCACAACATTTTAATTCTTTTACATGATCAGCAATAAATGCTTTAAAAGATGCTGAAGAAAAAATTAGTTATAACTTTAAGAGCAAAATAAATCAACCAAGCAGATATTTCTAATTTAAAGAATCAATGCTGTAACGGCAGAAGTTACGTCCTCTTTAAAGACACACAAATGTAATAATAATTTACCTTTTTGCAAGTAAACAGTAATAGAAATAAAATTTCACGTTAAATTAAAGCACAAATGAGCATTAAAACGCAGACATATGTTTCGGGATTGCTTGGAATCCCTTTTTCAATGCGACAGACACAAATATCTTTATTTAACTCCCATCTTTACACTCACCAAACTAAAATTATAGTTTCCTTTTCAAATGCGCAAAGGTTTTCTACGTTCGGTGGCAAACTGAATCTGTTTTTAGCTTTCCGCTATGGAACTATGCCTGTTTTCTTATTTGGGATTTTTTTTTTCAAGTTTTAGGAGTTAAGTAAGAAGTGCATCCAAATATTTGCAAACAACAAAACTTACTTTTCTTGTCAATGAAGGGAAGATCTTCCTTCTTCTTAAATTCTCCGTTCGTTTTGACTTCTACGGGTCCTCCAAAGTCGTAGCTGTCCACGGGCCAGTGTTGTTCAATGAGTAGCCTGTAGGCCCAAGCTCCGATGACAGCACCAATGTGGGGGCCGACTACTGGCACCCAGAAGTAATTGTAGTCTCGGAAACTACATGGGGAAGAAAAAAAAAAGGATTATAATCAGAGGAAAGTTTGTTATGTCTTTCAAGCCTCGTTTGTTATATCAGGATAATTAAACTCCTGGGAGCTTCCACGCTCCCTGTACTTATTTTCTTTTTCATTGAGTTTCTGCAAAAAGAAAATTTTGGTTGTTGCTCTTTCTCAAAATTCTTAAATGCCTTATTGAGCAGAAAGGCGTGCATAATAATTGAAAAATAAAACTAAAACTCAGTGGCGCGACAGCTCACAAAGACCACCCACGCCCTGCTGCGCCCGTATCAACTTACGAGACCGAGGGCCCTGGTGTGCAGGAGCAGATGTTCCGGTCAGGTGGTCAACCCTACGCGGAACTCCCTCGTATTCAGTTCCCAAGCATGCTTGGTCCTTATTTTATTGACCCACTGAAGAGATGAAGAACTGAATCGACCCGGCCCGGGAATTGAACTCCGCACCTGTGGCATGGTAGCACAGAAGGTTACCACTCAGCCACTGGGCTTATGATTACAAAATATTGAAATGAAAATAAATAAGTATTTAAATTCATTTGCATATTTTTCTATAAAATAACTAGTTATAATTTCTTTTAAATTAAAAAAAAACCCCGCTTAAACGTAAGTTTTTCCTATCTTAAAAAATCAATTCTCCTCTCTGTAAAAATAAATTCAGAAGTCATCGAGGCAGAAATATTTTACTTTGCGCTTGAAACTAAATACTGATTTAACTGTTTAGTCTGTAAGTTTTTACAACTTTCGACGAGCCAGTTCCATTTAAATTTTATCATTTATCTTATTTTAAGGCCTGTATTATTCTATACATATATGTATATCTAATATGCATACCTACACTGTAAAAAATTCTAGTTCAACCTGTCACCAAAAACATGGTGAAAATGTTGAAATTTAGCTGCAACCAACATTTTGGATAAAAGTTGAACCATTATAATGGTGAAGTTTAATAATGCACCATAAATGGGAAACAAGAAACCATTGTAATGGTTCAACTTTTATCCAAAATGTTGGTTGCAGTTAAATTTCCCCATTTTCACCATGTTTTTGGTGACAGGTTGAACTAGAATTTTTTGCAGTGTATACACTCGTCCAAAATTAACAATTTAACGACGAACCAATAAGAAACCAAATGTTAACGGAATATTCATTGCTTCCCTAATTCCAAATATTTTTTTCCGAATTTAAGGCAATTTACAAGCCCCATTCCCATTCATTTAATTTTTTTTAATCTTGGAAAATGGCTGTCAAATTAAAAAAAAGAAAAGAAAAATAGTTCGAAAAGTTTCTTTCAAGAATAGAATGTCATCTTTGCAATGCGCGCACCAGAATTTTATGACTACTTATAAAATTAATGACTGTAATCTCCCCAGTTTGGAGTTTACTTTTGCAAGTAAATACGTTTGCAATATTGTATCCCTTTACATCAGTTGTTCCCAACTCGCAGATGTATGCAGACAAGTGAGCTTAAAAGTGAATTATTACGGACCACCCATTACATAATTCTTATTAGTATTAACCAAGTTCAAAGGTGATTAAGTACAACAGTTTTTCAAAAACACACTACCATCGTTATTAATTAAGAAACCGTTATGATTAACAATATTACAAAAACATATAAATGGTAATTTGCAGGACGTAGGCTACACTGTATGGCACATAAAGTAAAAAAAAAAAAACTAACCGTAAATTGTCTTTTAATGAAATAAAGAGATATTTTTGAATTTCACAAACCAGCTAGTCTTCAATATCAGTGGACATAATATCAATCCGTGGCTTTTCTCTGTATTATTGGACAAAGGAATATCTTGAATTTTTTTTAGAAGCTTATGATTGTGTTACAGTATACTAATTATTAGCAAATAAATATTAGGTTAAAGAAGATTCAATAAATAGCTGATATTTGTCAGGACGAATATATTTCCTTAATCTTGTTCAACGAAAACCATGATTTGGATTTAATCACTCGAAAATATTACTGTTTTTATAAGTAGTCACCGAACTCTCCCACGGATCACTCCCGATGCTCTCACGGACCTGATTGCGGAGAATATATTTCAGACTTTCGTTCACTTAAAGAACGTTTCTGTTCTTATATTTTCCAAAACAAAATAATAAATTAAACATTTTTATTGCTCTAATATTATCGCTAATAACTATTAAACAATTACATAATTTTTTCCCCCCATTAATTTTTCTCCTCTGGCGTCGTTTCTAAATGTGTTCTATTTCTACGCAAACACTTAAGATCCTTTCTAAAACAAACAGTTACGAGAAAGCTCAGATAAATATTTCTACCTCTCACGTCAAACAAAAAGATCTTCAACGATTGAGGTCAGAGCGGTTTATTTTTTTTTTTTCTCCTCTCGAAAAGGCAATTTATCCAAGTATTCGATAGGAAACATAAGAAACCGATTTCAAACTGTTTTGAAAACTTTCACCAAACTGATAATAAAATTTGCAGTGATGTTGAAGATTGAGATTATGCGCTGTTACTAAATGGTTTTGTCAGAAAATAATTTATTTATGCGCAATTTACAAAAGCAAATGTGAAGTATTGTTGGTACTGAGACTCGGAAATACTTTTAATATAAATATTAACTTGAAATGGCAATAGAAGTACAGAAACGTAGCATAACTAATGTCTAATTGTACACTTGAGTATGAAAAAAATTCCCTAGACCTTTTTACCCAAAATAATGTTGCCTTTTAGAGTTATATATAACATTTAGAATTTAAATTCAGTTTCGCTTTTAATACATAAAACTTTAATACAGGTTCCCCAGCCTGAGAAACTAACGCGGGAAAGATTATGTAGCGAGAGTTAAAAATAGTATTTACAGAGCTCATCCAATCAGAAAAGGCGTGCAGGGTCACGCGGACCAAGATCTCGAAAGATTATAAAAACAGTTTCGCAGAAACTATAGGGATTCACGATGTAAATATTCTTGTATAAACGTTGATGTTTGGTGTTCGTCTTTGTGTTGTTTTGAACGTGTATTTCCTATGATGAAACAAATAAACCAATGATTAAATAGATTCTGGTCACGACTGCTTCCCACGATGGCTTCATAGACGGACATTACATTAAAATAATGTGTTGATGTAACCGTGATGTTACACACACACACACACATATATATATATAAAGTATAAGCATCAGTTTTTTTTAAAGTTTCAGTAGGAGCAGAACATGAAAAACTCTTTCTTAATACTTCCTTAAATAATAATTTTTTAAAACTTACTTTTGTCTTGACGTCTAACTAAACTTGTTTTGAAATTTTTGAGTTCTTTTTAAAATCCCCTAGGTGATGCGCTATTTGGCACCGACTGATAGAAACCCACTGATACACTATTTGGCATCGGTTGATACACTATTTGGCATCGGTTGATACACTATTTGGCATTGACTGATTCACTATTTGGCAGCTACAGATGGGTTCCAACTGTTCAGCTGTCGTGGCAAACGTAGGCTTTATTGCTAGAATTAATTTCGAAATCGTCGACATACAGACATGATACAAACATTGTTTTTTCTTAGGTCATAATATTTATCTATATATAAATAGGCAAAGACAAAACAGTTAAGGACCATTTTCTCCTCTGTTTTTCAACCAATTTTCTCACTTTTTTTTTGTTTAATAGGTACTGACGAGTTTTAGTGATATCAATTAAAAGTTTATTATTCGTTAATTATTTCTACTTTTCTTTCGTCAGGCAAGCCTCATTATAATTGGAATGCTATATTCTTATAGATAGCAGATGGCAACATGTCTTATTGAGTAAATTATTAGGTAATTAATATAAAATTCATTGCTAAAAAGAGTTCGTTGCCATTAAGCAGTAATATTAAAAGCAAACACAAGAAGAGTTTAAATGAAGGGTTCTCTGAAACAATGAGATGAAAAATGAGAATAGTGTATGGAAGCAAAGATTTAACTTTTATTCAACTGCTACTCAACTTAGTACGAATTCGGCAGAAGTACGAACGGTTTCATTTATGTGCGCAATTTGGCCCTGTGGCGTTGCTTTTAGTGAGGATGATGCAATAACTCCACGTTATAATCTCCAAATCTGATGAATAACACATATTTATGCAAATAGCATAATGTTTTTAATTCTAAATTTAATGATTACGGTCGAATTTCGACTGTTGGGCGAACTCTAGTAGTCCTAAAAGGGCAAAACAGTCTCACCTGAAGACATGCTTGCCCCATCCCGCTAGAGCAGTGAACATCCTGGGGCTCAGATCTCTCGCAGGGTTGAGTGGGGCTCCACAGTTCCAGGCAAATCCGAAGATGATGGCTGATAGGGACAGTCCAATGTATAAGGGATAGCAATTTTTCGGGATCGTCATGTTATGCGGATCTGTGACAGCCACGATAGCAATCATGAGCAGCATGGTACCGACGATCTATAGCGGGAAAGAAAGCAAAAAGTGGAATGAGAACAAAACTTGCGCCTGACGCTATCCTTTCATCTCAACACTACTGATTTCGGTAAGATTTTGAACTTAGGACTGTATGGCTTGAAATTTTGAAATGTAGAAGAGAGGAGGGCATTATGGAATACTATTTTTATTTGTGAATTTTCCTCGATATATAATTGCTTTAAAACCTCAAACTCAAAGATGATACCATCTGCAACTAGTTGTGGTTAATTATGTTTGTTCAAAAGTAATTTCTTGAAGCTCTTTTTCCCACTTATTATTATTATTATTATTATTATTACTTTTTTGCGCGTTCAAGAGTGTGAGTGTAAATTCCATTTTGGAGTGCGCTAGAGAATGCAGTTAAGAATGACATTCAGATGCGCGTTCATGATCACTCACCAAGAAATGTTGCATACGCATGCGTTCTTAACCGCTTATGAAAAAGGAATGATTGGACGATTCTGTAGCCGGTTGCTTTCGCAATAAAAACATTTTGTTCGGGTTTTGTGTTTTAAATCTCAAAGAGATGTGTGCATTATTATGTGTTTATTATTGTTATTCATGTTTATGGTTATTCATGTTTATTATTGTTTTTCTCAATGAATTACAGTTTGGAATATTAGTTTGGCACGTGGAACGTTGTTGCATCTGAAATTCCATATGCCACTCTGTAGTTGATTCTAATGAACGACCCGCATCTGAACTCGTTCCTGCACGGTTAAGAACGTGGTGCATTATTGTGACACATTCTTCAACGCCGCGGTTTTACTCGCTTTCTTGAGCGTGGTTGGATGCGCCGCGTTCAGTCGCGCGGTTAATAACGTATGTGTAAAGGGTCCTTTACTATCAACTCCTGTACGTGTTCTTTTGTTTGCAGTATTGCAGTTGATAAAGTTCTTTTTTGTTTTCTCGAGTATGTTTTTGAAACTATATATAATAAAGATCACGATTTTATCTTTATTACAATTGTTTAGTCTGTGAAATAGGTACTAATAGTACTTACCTGGTCTCCCAGTGCAGAGAAGACTCCGACGTGATCAGGTGCAAAAGTAGCGAATATCTGGGCCGTGGCTGAAGCATGAGGGGGGATTTCTCGACTACCTCCATCAAAATGACTGAATGATTCTAGAAGAAAGCGAAAAATTGATGAGTATATCGATTGCAAGGTTAGATTTGAATATTGCAAGTAGACAAAGGTTTCTGAAAAGGAATAAAGGTAGTAAAAACTTAAAGGTTGTTTGAATGTCGTAATCCAGTAATGTTTCTCATGTAGTTGACCCAGGGTTTAATTTGCATGCGAGTTATATGAAGAATTTCAAATTATTTTACCGTTTTCAGATCATTTATGCATGAAAATCAGTTTTTAAAACCATAGGGCTACCGCATTTTCTTTAAAGGAAAAACAAGTAATTATAAAGGGCTAATAAAAAGAAAGCTAATTTGTGAGACACACCACTACAAAAAAAAAGTTTCCTTAACACTCTATCAGAAATAACTCAACATGTGCGAAACAATACGTCGTCGTTGAGTACGGTGAACCACCGTCACCGCTGGGGAGCATGGATCGTCCTGACTGCAAGCAAAGCACATCGAACGATCAGGGAGACAGTTGGATTTTATAGCTTCCAAACGTACAAGCTGCGAGTGCTAAAGTACTTCCCTTCCAAATTTCTTCATAGTCTAATCCAGAAGAGCGTTAATTATACACTCGTCTATTCTGCTTTCTTGCTTTACTGCTTCCGATCCGAATCCGACGAATTACTCATCTTGTACTCTTGCTCTGAAGAAACGAAAAGACTTCTCGCATTCTTGAATACTTCTGACATATCGGTTAATAGTTCCTTAATTCTGATACAAGTACTATTGTTCTAAAGAAGTAATTATTAAAAAGAAGCCCTGAATAAATTATGAAAGTAAAGTTGTTCTATACATTTTTAATTTATTGCAGTAAAAATAAAATAATACTTTTTATTCCTATAATTAAAAGTTATAAGTTCGCATCGGTACTTGAAACTGAGAACGGAGCTCGTTCATTTTTAAGTCAAAATTACATAAAAATAATAAGCAGGTATATTTTCTCATTTTTAAGTACATGATTTCAAATAGTAAGGGATTGTTCACAAATATGCAGAATTTGATTATGAAAAATTATGAGCACTTAGTACTCTAAATTATAATTTTCTGTATAATTTCGTCCATTTGTCTGATTTGTGAACAATCCTTTCTATTCATTTCATTTTGGAGGTTTATTGGAATCTTACGTATCTTTCTGAATTTACAGATTATTCAACTGCATTTTTAACAAGCTGCCATCTGTGCTTGGGCATAAAATTATGAAAGTTGAGAACTGCTACCTTTCGCGCTTGCGCAGTGCAAAATCAACTCCTTTAAATGCTCATAATTTACCACATAGTCAGTATTTCTTTTCTTCTTCTTTGTTTTTTTGAAATTTCAGCATAATGTTTCTTTTCTATGCCTTAAACTTTTCTGAATGTTTGGTAAAGTTTTATAAAATATTTTGCGCAACGTGCAAAGGAAATTGGTGTTTTTGAAATAAGAACTTATATTTCCGAGAATATTAGCGTTTTTTTTTTACGTAACTGCAAAATAATTGTTAACAGAAAGTAAACATTTTTGTGGAATTTACAGCTTATTTGCAATTTTTTTACGATGCAGAACCACCAAAATCTTTTTTTTTTTTTTCTCTTTTGCGATTTTTTGTTCGTCCCCGAAATGCAGTGATTGAATTTTCACTCGAAAGTATGAGCATTGTAAATAAAAACACCATCAAGAGAATTAACAAGAAGTTCCGTCTAGAACTATACGAGCCTATTTTCCCGTATTCACCAACTTCAAATTTATAATCTAGCTATATCTCTCTCTCCCTTTCTCATTTAGCTTTAGTTCTCAATTACTTCAAATATACCTTTATCAACGGTTAATACATATTCAGTTATTCACTCATTTATTCGTACATTTATTTATTTATTTATTTATTCATTCATTCATTTACTCATTCATGTATTTATTCATTCATTTATTTATTTTTTCATTTATTCACTCATTTACTCATTATTTCAGCAACTCATTTTTTTATCCCTTCATTCATTCAAAAATATTCTTAAATATTATTGAATTGAAACATTTGATCTTATTCAGATCAAATGTTTCAAGAGAAAAAAGGCTCGTTTAGTTTTATATGAACTTCCTATCTGTACATGTTCTACGTCTTAAGAGTTTTTCGATAAAATTTGTTCCGAGCAAATCCGTTTCCCAAACCAGGATTTATGTATTATTGAAATTTCCCTGTAGCCGCTAATGTTATTTTTTTTTTGAATTGTTCAAAATTGAACAAAAATTGTTCAAATCAAAAAATATTTAAGCGGAGAGGTCTTTTAATAAACTTGTCTGAAGGAACTTGGGTCGTATGTACAGGGTTTATGTAATTTGCTTTACATTTCCCCAACAGTGCTAATATTAAATTTTCTTGAACCGTTCCAAATTGAACAAAAATGGTTCGAATCAAAAAGTAAAATATGGGAACGAGATGTCCTTGCCGAGATCTTCGAATATTTTTTTTTTTGAATCGGACAATCCCCTTAAAAGTTATTAGGGGGACAGACAACATATTTTTCCCCATCTCAAAACCCTACTTTCAATGTTTTTCTTTTTTTCAATCTTTATTTTATTACTTCACTTCTTTTTGACTTTTTTCATTTTTAACGATATTTTAACAATTAATTAAGCCTTCTTTCATACCTTATTATTTATCAATTATTTACTTTTACGGGAAAGTAGGCTAAAAAAAATTTCGCATCTGACTGAGTGTTAAACGTGTAATTTCGAAAAATCTATGGTGAGTCTAACAATGTAGCCAGGTATTAAACGTTTATAAAGTTTAAAATGTGTTATATTCAATTTTAAAAAGAATAAGATTCTAAGAAAATCAAAGGAGAAAACGAGAGAGAGAGAGACAAAAAGATAATTTTTTTTTTCTTTTCCCTTTTACTAAGGCCATCGTTTTCCCAAGTCAAACAATAAATTATATATTTCTCCGCATTGTCTGAATGCAGCGATAATTCTGTCTTTGAAATCACTTAGAAGTACCGTAATCTGACGTCTTCAAAGTGAAAAATTTTCGCGAATGTCATTAGAGCCCGATTCCTATCCAAATTAGATAACAAATTTGATTTATCGATGGGCAAATCCAGTTATAAATAAAGAGAACACTGCTACCAAAATCGTTTGTTTTTAGGTCAAGTCTCACAGCTCGGTGGGTGAAAAAATGGTACAAGATGGAGGACCTGGACTAGGTCTTAAGAGCAGCGAGTCAAGGTCGTGGAAAGGATTTGAGGGAATCAACTACCCGTGAGGTTTCGGGATCAAAGCAGCTAACCAGCTTGACCCGCTATCATGGCATCAAGCAATCATTTTGAAAGGTTTTGTCTTCAATGCGAAAGAGATTCGCGTGATTCATCGGAGATTGTGGATAACGAAGGATGAAGTCATCCTTGAATATCAGAAACTAATGAACTGTGCAACAAGTTGATTTTTTTCCTTCTTTGTTTCGACTTGAAGAAGAATGGGATTTAAAAGATCAAGATTTTGAAATGTTTGCATATTATAGTGGAACTGTATTGTTTAAAATAATGTTTTCGCGTGCAGGCAGTGGGAGGGATCGAATTACTCCCACAATGCCAAGGATATCATGATTTGGCATGATTAGAGTAATTGAGTTAGGCAATGTGATATGGAATTTACTGTGGGCTATTGTTTTGCATAGATAAAAAGCTGGAGTAATAAAATTCAGAAAAAAAAAATGATTTTAAACCACTTGTTGGGGCAGTTTAAATGTGTTTTATTTTCGCTTTAAGTAAAATAAAATCTTCCCTGCTTCAACGTAGAGTTTTGTATTTCCTAACTATTAAGAAAACATTGTTCTATATGCTTGATTTTTCGGTTTGTGTCAGTAGCAAGAAGGTTTTTCTTTCAATATGTAACAGTTCAATAAACGTAATCATCGCGATTTACACAACATCTGAATAACTACATAAGAATGCATTACCGTTGAACTTGTTTATAGTGACGACTCTGCTATAACGTCAATCAATTCAACTCCCTTCATTCATCAATGAACAGGAATGATGATCGCCTATAGCGTCACTTGGCTATAGCATCAAAAATATTCCGGTCCCTTGAGTGACGGTATAACAAAGTTTCACTGTATTCATTTCAAGTGGGAAGAATTTTCTTTATTTTTAGCAAACATGAATGAAAAAATTAAACACAATTATTCATTATAAATGATTAGCTTTGCGTCATCTTGAGGTTGTCCATTAACAGCTTATTAGATAAAAATGTCTGAAACGAAAATTGTATTTTTGGGAGAGGCGCCGGAGATTGAGAGAGCACTGGCGTGAGACTGTTCTTGATAAGGACAATTAGAAGAATCAATGCTTCTTCAAGGATAAACGACGTTTTATTGTCCCCTGGTTTGTACCTGGTACCAATAATGGTACAGGGGGTACCAGGTAATAACAATTCAACTTAAATTTTTACTAAAATTCTATAAACAAAACATTATCCGATTAAAAAATATTGAATTGTCCCTTATTTATTTCGTACAATACTTCTTCAGAACGGAACTTGTACGAACAACTTTGGTGCACATATGAAGGCAATTTCTACATAAGACTATCTCTTTATTCACTACACAAAGGCAAAGATTCTTCCTTTAAAATATTTATGTGTATTATTTTCACATGCCATAGGAAATATTATGTGCTTATTGTTTTGTTTCCGTACTTAGAAGCAGAAAGGATGAAAAGTGATTACACTTAAGCCACCATTTTCTTCTTAAGCCCAGTGACTAAAATAAAAGTGCATATTAATTAATAATGTATATATATTCTGCCCTAATATAAGGACTATATCGAAATTTCGAAAAATCAATGAAATAACATTACAAAATGAAATAAAATAAATAAATAAAATAAAAGGCAAGTCGAGATAAAATTTTATAAACTGTACATACGATTTCAAGTAGAAATTTTAGGAATCAATTATGGTAAAATAAATAAATAAAAGAAAGAAAGAAATTAATTAGAAAAAAACCTACGTGAAGAAAACAAATGTTTAACAAGTACATAACTATGTAGGAGATCCTTGGATATTCTTCCAAGAAAAATATGCCATAACTAACAAAGAAATACGAATACTATATTTTGTTCAACTGCAACTATTTTACGCGTGTGAGATTCCAAGATAATAAAATCAATAAAAATAACTAATCTATCTATTCTTAGAAAACGATGCAATATTTTTAGTGGTACCTTAGGAAAAAAAGGGCGATTTAATTAATTGACTTTGTTATAGTTTTTGCCAATCTTACCAAAGTAAACTGCATACAAAACTATAGATGATACAAAAGCTCCAGCATACTGGGCAAACATGTAAGGAATAACTTTCTTCCACTCGAACTTTCCCACTGTTGCGAATGCTACTGTCACTGCTGGATTTAGATGAGATCCTAAAAAAGAATAATCCTATTTTAAATAAAATCTCATACGTTATTATTTATGTTTGTTGACACAGTTAAAAATAACTGCTTTACCCAGAGAATTTTACTATTTTTTTGATGGAAAAATGCACGTTTTCTTCTATAATTTCATTCATTATTCTTGCCCCCAGCCATTAAAAGATTGAAAGCGTTCGGAAGTTTATTTTCTAGTCAGTTGTATATTGAAAACTGGTTTTACAAATTAACTTAAACACCAACTCACCATTTTTTTTTAAATCACATATTAATAGTAAAACATAATATATAATATATATATATGACGCTAAAGAACATGTTTTGATAACAACAACAATAATAGCACTAGTAACAATAATATTATTAATAGATGATGTTGATACTGTTCATATTTCTCCCAAAATCCATATTCCTCAACTGTAACTGTCGATATCTACCGCAGTTAAGGGAGAAGTGGATACTTGGCTCATATGTTTTTTTTTTTTTTTGTATTTATACGATTTATGGTGTTTTTAAGCCAAACTAAATTTTCACAATGTGTTACAAATACACGAATGAATATTTTCTGGATAAATAAATGATTAAATCCTCAAATGTTTACCAGTTATTCACTGTTTTCGTTAGGGGGTCGAGGTGTCCCAGAACGCCCCCATGTTGTGTTTATTAAAAAAATTCTCATATGAACAACATGTGAATTCTTTTAAGATTAAGCAATTAATAGACACCAATAATACTGTGAAAGGTGTAATGGAGTGCATTATTTTTGTGAATATTTTTTGTTTCTTTCTTTTATCAGGAACTGATTACGAAAACTTTGTTGTGTAGGCAAAATCACTTCGTCATAAATACTAATTTTAAATAAAACATTTTCAATAGGAGGTTTTCCTACAATGCATTAGACCTTACATTCCGTTCCACTCTGATCATATTAACTTTGTATTAAAATTGATATTCCAATCCCGAATTTAAGGCAAACAATGAAAACTGAATAGAAACATATAATGCTGAAAGAAGTCTTTTAATATCTGATGACATTTGATTCTTTTCTTTTATTCAAAAACTTGCTACAAAAATGCTAATGATGAATGCGACTAGAAAACAACATCATCTTCAAACAGCGGCAGTTCTATCCTTGAACCACCTAACTTAGATTAAAAAAGAAATCTCTTAACGATGCGTTGTGACGTACGTCTGAAATACCTTGAAATTACAGATTATAAAGCTCTATAATTTACTTTCATAAAACTCTTCTGTACGATTTTTTCGTTCAAGTTCCTTTTGTGTTACTAAGGCGTCATAATAGGAAGGTGTTCCCGAGGAAAGCATTTTGTCGCGCTGAAAGCTTATTTCTTGTTGGAAACATAAAGGCAATGATGGGTGAAACGTTTATGTCCTTAACGTGCTGCAGATTTTTCGAAAACAGTAAACACCCACCCGTAGTTTCTTCTTTCCTTTTCTAAGCATCAAAGACTTTAGTTTCGCCCTTTTTCTTTAATTATTTTACCTACCAACAAGGAATTTTTTTTGGCAGTGCGTTTCATAAAATCATTTCGTGCAGGAATGAAGTTTTAAGGTCATTTTCAAAGAATTTTAACTGTATGTGTCTGCTGAGAAATTATTTATATTGTACGAAAATGTTTCTCATAAATGTTTTTAAGCAATGTTATGCGTTTCAGCTTATACACAAACTACCAGAACTTAAGCGAAGCTTAGAAAAAATTTAAACCCAATTAGAGAGAGAGAGTTTAATACTTTATACCTTTGTAAATATTATTTCTTACAATTGTAATTGCCACCATCTTAAGAATAAAAATTACAATTCTAAAACATCAAAATGGCAGTTTGGATTTGCAATAATCTATCTCATCAAAAGAAAAGTTTTTCTTTCTGGGGGAGGGAATGGGGAGGGAGGGTAACGTTTAAAGCTCTTACTTTTGATGTTTAAAATATTCAGTTTCTCGAATTTCAAATTTACAAAGTTTTCAGGTAAGTTGTTCGTTGTTAAATTCTTAAAATTCATTTCACAAAGGTCTGAAAGGAGCTCAACATTTTTGCCGACATTTTACCGGAAGGTAACCAATTAAGTAAGTAGCATCATGTTGCAATTAAAATTAATTTTGCTAAAGTTGTTAAAGCTTAAAATGTCAATGGTTATATTTGATTAAATGATAGCTAAAGGGAAAAATAGTGTGCTACGATACAAATTTACAATGGAATTTGAACACTTCTTTTTAAGAATTTTCAAATGATTCCATTTTCAAAATATTCTAATACAGGTTTGTCTTATCTTTAGAGCCGCAGCACGTTATTATGGCATTATTATTATTTTTTTTACAAATTTACAGATAAAACGTGTACGTCTTTTGAATGTCATCAATAAAAACAAAACCTTCCTGGAGTAACGATATTTCTTATTTAGAACATAATATAACATGTGAAAAATCAGTAGAAAATATCTCGTGTAAATATAAGTAATAAAAAATCAAGAAAAACAAAACAGTAAATTAAAGCATTTGAAACATTAATAAAAAAAATAATAGGGCAACAGGACGTTGCTTTATTTTTTAAAAATTTCTTCTACTTTGTTGGTATTTACATTGAGTATTTATTGTTAGAGTATGACATAATTGAAATCTGTTTTCTATGCGGCACATTTCACGGTATTTAGGACATGATATAGAGTACGTAATATTGATGTATGTTTTTGCATGTTCTATAAGTTTTTTAACAAATGTAAACATTTTTTGGTGTTAAGACATCTACATATCTTAACACCAATTTTTTTTCAGATTTTCTTAAAATTGACAAAAAATACGAACATATATTTACATGTTATGAACTCTAACTTATGTCGCAAATAGCAAGAAATGCCCATAGATACTTGAAAGGTTTCTAAAATCAGACTTCATTAAACACTAAGGAAAGGGCAAAAAGTATGAAACAGTACCTGACACGCCTCCTGTGACAGCGATTGAAAGCATCAGGGCTAAGCCCCATCCTAAAGGTCCGGCTACGGATCCCACGTGACCAGCGTCACTAAAAACGAGAGAAGCAAGCACAGCATTGCCGAGGAGCTGCAATAGAAAAGACGCATCATAAGCAAATTACAAAAATTAGGAATTTGTTTACCACACTTCATAATTTTTTTGCGGGTCTTCGGGTACCGAACAACGGATGGTTGGAATCACTGCACTCACTAACATAGGTTTAGTATGAATTCCTTATTATTTTCGGTAATAAAGCATTAAGACAGTATTTTATAGTATAACAAACTTTTCATTCGGTTTCAAAACTCTCTCACACGCAACATATCGAATAAATTCACTTTTGAAAATTATTTTGTGAAAAGAAACATTGAAGTTTTCCTTCATTCTACATTAAGATAGAAAGAGAGAGAGAGAGTAAAGAATTACCCCTCTTTTTATCCTGCTTAAGTAATTGTTACAATTCAAAATCCCCAAAAACTATTAAAATTTTTTGAGACTATACTATTTGTTAAAAATAAAAAATAATTTAACTTTGTGCAAGTAAACAATAATAATAAAATTACACGTTAATTTAAAGCACAAATGAGCAATAAAATGCAGACATATGTTTCGGGATTGCTTGGAATCCCTTTTTCAATGCGACAGGGAGCTTCTAGATGCAAAACATCCAATGAAGCTTCATTTGGATGTTTTGCATCTAGAAGCTCCCTGTCGCATTGAAAAAGGGATTCCATGCAATCCCGAAACATATGTCTGCATTTTATTGCTCATTTGTGCTTTAAATTAACGTGTAATTTTATTATTATTGTATACTATTTGTGTTTTACTTTATTCAAAACAACAGTATCCAACTCTCGCTACGCGTACGATTCTCGTAGAATTGCGTCAACTCGGTTTGTGTGTCAATATATTTTTTGACAGGAGAAAGAAATTTGCACAGCTCTTAATCACATTTAACAAAATTTTTATTCATTATTGGATATTAGACAGATACATTCATTATGCATTATTAAAATTATAAATTAAAATGCTCTTTTTTCGCGAATGTTATGATATTTTGATGTAAAAGCGGACCCTCAAAATATGTGACAAAAATTCTAAACGTAGGTATTTTCGCTTATTCGATATAAAGCACAGCTTTTAGTTCCTATTAAAATTTTATATTGAGAGGGCAAATTTTTTTTTCACTGTACCCACCAACTGAGCTTTCTTATATGTGTGTGATGATAAAAATAATATTAACTATATTCATTATTATAAGCCGGCACGGTGGTGGTGTCGTGGTAAGGCGCGAGACTTGTCGGTCATAGGATCGAGCTTGGCAGTGTCGGTGGATTTTAAAGATGCAGGAAATCGTCTGCGCCCATGCCGTATGATTGTGCGGCATATATAAGATCCCTTGAGCAGACATTTGGCTTAGATGCTCTCGGCTGAATTCAATTCCAAGTGCAATTTCGCATCAACAGAGTCTGGGTGCTCACCCTTTCAGGTGAAGAAACTGGACGATAAAATTCTCATGTGACGATAGTACTACACTCATTTTAGTGCCGCTGAAAGAGATGGTACCAATCTCTGGGGAACGCACTAGGTCTGCCATTGGCAGAAGCTAACAGCAGCCCATTAGGAAAAAATATTCATTATTATTTTCGCTAATAAAACATTAAGATAGTATTTCAACCCATAAATGCAATTCTTATTTTTCACCTTTCCTCTGCTGATAAACATTTTAATTTTCAGTCATAACTAATTAATCACAGAATGCTCTCCTACTTCATTCTTGCATTAACAACTAAAAATATAAATTTACCTTGCTTCTGTACTACTGATTGTGGGAAAAGACCTTGACAAAAATTCATCACTATATAGTACTCAATCGTGGAAAATTCGAGATTAAAATAGACCATCGATTATAGCTTCCTCTGGAGGGTTACAGGAGCCTCTGCGATTAATTTCCGTCTGTTTAAGATTTGCGATGTCACATTATTCGAGAGCTGGGAAGGACTTCTATCATATTTATGAGCTCATGCGACGGATCCATTTATTACTTTTTTAAAACATGAATTCGTGATATTTCCGTAATGTAATATTACTTTTGCACATTGTACTGCCTTGAAGCATTGTCGATTATAAAATGTTCTTTTCAAATACATTTTCCCCCTTTATCTAAATATATATATAAAGTAAAGCCGCGATTATCCGAGCCCCGACTAACCGAGGTACATTTAGTCCATGAAAAACGCACCATTGGCGTGGGACATTTTTTCTGGCGAGGGCCGTCACTGACTGACGTCAGTTGCTTTTTCATTTTGGTCGTGAACAGTTTGCCTATTTTCTTTTGTACTGTACTGTACTTGTTACGTGATGAGAGCAAAACGCCAAAGAACTATTGTGTCATTGGAGACTAAATTACAAGCTATTACAGACTCGATAAAAGAGACAATTAAAAAAGTAGCTTCAGATTTAGGTGTGAGAGAATCATCCTTTCATAATTATCTGCAGTAAATGCTGTTTTTCGTTGACGACATTTTCATTCATTTCACTCGTTTACCCGCGTTTCCCTCTCGATTTGAACAGAGTCCGTGTTATCCGATTTTTCAATTATCCGAGGTACCCTCGGTCCACATTCCTTGGATAACCGAGGCTCTACTGTATAAAAATAGTTGACTTTATAATGAAAAGCAAAATGAAATTGAAAAAAGATATTTTATCTTCCGGAAGAAAAAAAAGATCGAATGAAATGACACTTGTACATAATACGTAGGCAGGCTGAAAAGTAACGCACGTGCACAATCTAAAATCGATAGCAAAATCGGACCAAAAACACGTTAAAGTGCAATTTTTAAGCTTCAAACTCCTGCACTTATTTTTCAACATAATCACCATTAAGTCGAACACATTTTGGTGTAACGTGCAAAGACTTTTTTCATTTCGTGACTGAAATTTTTTTCCGATATTTTTCGAAACCAGGACGTGGTATCTGCTTTCACGTTGTTGTCCGAGGTTTAATGATTTCCCTTAAAGTCTCTCTTGAGTAGAGGGAAAAAATGCATATCAAAATGCACAAGATCGGGGGATTAACCCTCCGTTAGGCGCGCGAATCTGTCAGATGCATTCATACTTAAGTATTAAGATCACTTTATTGGGGAGATTTGACCTTAAATAGACCCTGCGTGTTCTATCAACAATTATGGCTTATAGGCATGCAAATGCGAAATTCTATTACCCATCAATTTACAGTAGACCAATGAATAGTAATGTTCTAGTCAAAAGCCTTTAAATAACGATGAATCTCCGTGGGATTCTCTTTTTTAGCAGTAAAAAAAAATTCGATTTTAGCACGCTGTTTAGCTTGCGTTTATATAGTAGTAGAACATGCCTCCGTATTTGCACTGTTAAAAATATACAGGATGAATGCAACTTCAATCTTTCCGTACATAGTACTGAGGAGGAAAGCAGCTTTCACAAGCCACGGGGCGCGCTTCTGAATGCCATTTCGCCTGCGTTCTGCAAGCAGTCGTGCATAACTTTGCAGCCTACCCTCGTACTTATAAGGATTCAGTTTATTAAACAATTACGTTATTTACGAAAATTAAGACTAAATACCGTACAGGTGGTTCGTCAGATTTTGCAATGCCAAAAGAAAATCTTCTCTTAAAGATATTGCTTTCAAAACTGTCATTTTCCTATTTAAACTACAATAAATAGTCAATTTATGTTAAGAAATTGTCTCACGTATTTAGTAAGATTTGTAACAATGGGTTACATGGTGGAATAAAAGAATACGTTGAAAAGACAGCACATATCGTCATTTCAGAGTTGCCATTATAGGTAATACAGATTTATGAAAAATGCTATTTTTGTTTTTGGCAAGATTATGGAACTCAAATATCACCATAATCGTGAATTTCATAACCTTCTTTAGTATAACAGAGCCTCAGGAATTTTTTTTTTCACACCTTTGGTAAGATAATGGAACCTAAGTGTTAGAGTTACAATGGAATTATTTCAAAATTATCAATGGAATGATTTCAAGAGTCAAAAATACAATGGAATTATTTCAAGAGTAAAATACATATTAATTCTCCTTTTTAAACATATTACGTTTCTTAGTACTCATATTTAACCCACATACATTTTCATATAACTATAATATTTGTCCATTTTCCCCTGTCTGGCCTTTGGTTGGTGCACATTTAAACCAAACACCCACTTGACCCCTCCGCCGCATGTTGGTTTTTGTTGAACCAGCACGCAAGGAAGGCGAAGTTGACAGGTTAGCAACTTACACACGACCTCTCAGAATTTTGTCACACCTTTTTCGGTCTACTATCAGTGGAAAGTTGTTATATCTTCCTAGAAAAAGTTTTAAAAAAATGAAGAGTTGATTCTTACGCAATAACGATGTCCACAAACGGGGTTGTGTTGATTTTTCGGGCGGATTTACTTTACTTAGTGGGAAAAATCTGGAGAATAGCTGTCTAATTTACTTAGCGATTTCACTTTTGTGCCCTTAATAGCTTTTGAATAAATTTTGAAATATTACAAAGTAGCTTTTAAATTGCGAAACAACTATGATAAGTAGTTACTTTTAAAAAAACCTGAATTTTTGAATGGAGTTAAAATATTTTCAAAGCACTGAAAAAAGAAAAGGCACCTACGCCCCACGGAACTGGAGCAACAATATTTTTGAGTTGCTCCGTTTTAACCTTTAAATACTCGCTCCACGTCTGCTCCAGCTGGAGCTCAAGCTACAATTCGGAGCACTCCGCGCTCCGAATTGTTTTAATATGAGTTATACTATTTATCATCCTTTATTTAAGTTAATAATTTTATTTATGTTGGGGATACCAAATTTAAATTTATTTTTCAGATGGAAATTCATCTTTCATTTTGTGTCATTGTTCACTCAAAACTATTTTTGATTCGGATAAACTCAGTGTTTTAAATTTTAATGAAATTCTAATTAAAATAAATTGCAGCAGTGGAGCAGGGCAAACTTCCGTGCTCCAACTCCGCTCTGCTCAAAATAAAATGTCGTCGCTCCACTTCCGCTTCATATCTTTGTTCTGTACCCACTCGCTCAGAAACAGATCGTGGACAAGTTGGCGGTTTGAAAAGTTATTTATTCTTCTCGTTAAATAAAATAAATATGAAAAACGCAATTAACTCTTATAACTGAAGCAAAAGTATTGACGCTCAAAATAAAATGTCGTCGCTCCACTTCTGCTTCATATCTTTGTTCTGTACCCACTCGCTCAGAAACAGATCGTGGACAAGTTGGCGGTTTGAAAAGTTATTTATTCTTCTCGTTAAATAAAATAAATATGAAAAACGCAATTAACTCTTATAACTGAAGCAAAAGTATTGACGCTCAAAATAAAATGTCGTCGCTCCACTTCCGCTTCATATCTTTGTTCTGTACCCACTCGCTCAGAAACAGATCGTGGACAAGTTGGCGGTTTGAAAAGTTATTTATTCTTCTCGTTAAATAAAATAAATATGAAAAACGCAATTAACTCTTATAACTGAAGCAAAAGTATTGACGCTCAAAATAAAATGTCGTCGCTCCACTTCCGCTTCATATCTTTGTTCTGTACCCACTCGCTCAGAAACAGATCGTGGACAAGTTGGCGGTTTGAAAAGTTATTTATTCTTCTCGTTAAATAAAATAAATATGAAAAACGCAATTAACTCTTATAACTGAAGCAAAAGTATTGACGCTCAAAATAAAATGTCGTCGCTCCACTTCCGCTTCATATCTTTGTTCTGTACCCACTCGCTCAGAAACAGATCGTGGACAAGTTGGCGGTTTGAAAAGTTATTTATTCTTCTCGTTAAATAAAATAAATATGAAAAACGCAATTAACTCTTATAACTGAAGCAAAAGTATTGACGCTCAAAATAAAATGTCGTCGCTCCACTTCCGCTTCATATCTTTGTTCTGTACCCACTCGCTCAGAAACAGATCGTGGACAAGTTGGCGGTTTGAAAAGTTATTTATTCTTCTCGTTAAATAAAATAAATATGAAAAACGCAATTAACTCTTATAACTGAAGCAAAAGTATTGACGCTCAAAATAAAATGTCGTCGCTCCACTTCCGCTTCATATCTTTGTTCTGTACCCACTCGCTCAGAAACAGATCGTGGACAAGTTGGCGGTTTGAAAAGTTATTTATTCTTCTCGTTAAATAAAATAAATATGAAAAACGCAATTAACTCTTATAACTGAAGCAAAAGTATTGACGCTCAAAATAAAATGTCGTCGCTCCACTTCCGCTTCATATCTTTGTTCTGTACCCACTCGCTCAGAAACAGATCGTGGACAAGTTGGCGGTTTGAAAAGTTATTTATTCTTCTCGTTAAATAAAATAAATATGAAAAACGCAATTAACTCTTATAACTGAAGCAAAAGTATTGACGCTCAAAATAAAATGTCGTCGCTCCACTTCCGCTTCATATCTTTGTTCTGTACCCACTCGCTCAGAAACAGATCGTGGACAAGTTGGCGGTTTGAAAAGTTATTTATTCTTCTCGTTAAATAAAATAAATATGAAAAACGCAATTAACTCTTATAACTGAAGCAAAAGTATTGACGCTCAAAATAAAATGTCGTCGCTCCACTTCCGCTTCATATCTTTGTTCTGTACCCACTCGCTCAGAAACAGATCGTGGACAAGTTGGCGGTTTGAAAAGTTATTTATTCTTCTCGTTAAATAAAATAAATATGAAAAACGCAATTAACTCTTATAACTGAAGCAAAAGTATTGACGCTCAAAATAAAATGTCGTCGCTCCACTTCTGCTTCATATCTTTGTTCTGTACCCACTCGCTCAGAAACAGATCGTGGACAAGTTGGCGGTTTGAAAAGTTATTTATGCTTCTCGTTAAATAAAATGCAATTAACTCTTATAACTGAAGCAAAAGTATTGACGGAAGTTAGATTATTTTAAAGGCTTGGTTTTTAAGCACCCGTCCCGTTCCATCTTATCGCCTCAGGCAGCCCTGAAGCCATACATTCTCTAGAGCACATGCTCTGGAGTATAATAATGTTAGATATGTATGTAACATTATAAAACTTAATATCAGCAAAATTAAATATCAAAAATATTTTTCTGAGATATTTTTAGTCTAAAATATATCAACCAGATAATTCGTCCCAATTTTGTGTTTTAGGAAATATTCTTTATTGATTCCGTATGTTATGAAACAATGAGTACACACAGTTGTAATTGCTGTTTTCATTTTCTTTTTCTGTTTATGTATTTTTTCATTTAATTATTTTACATTTTGTTTTCCTTCATTATTATAATACCCGTTTTCTTCAAGGGGGGGGGGGACCATTTCTCTTTGCAGGGCGTAAGGTTTATGTGAATTCTTTGTCTAATTAGAGGGCGTATTAGTCTTTCACTTTCTACTTAACTTCTAATCTGTGACACAAGGAAGGTAAGAATACCTAAAATTCAAACGGAAGACGCAGAAAAGAAAACGTGAAGAAATAATGACAGTGAGGAAAATTTTGTGTGCTGTTAATGTTATTTAAAGAAAAGGGCTTATTTTCTACGTTATGAAGCAAATCTGGTGACACACACACACAAAGAGATATTTTCTAGTAACGGTCAAAATGTGTTCAGCATTTCTTTAAAAAAAATAAGATAAAATAAGTAAATAAAACGTGTAAATCCATCAAAATTAGAAAGTTAAAATTTATTATCAATTTAATACTTTGTTCTATATACTTTGAGTTTAGAATAAAGTAAAAATAAAAAGCCAAAGTTTGTACATGTAAGCTAATCGTAAATGAAGAGTATGCTGCTGTGTTCATTCGTAAAGTTAAAATTAATTCGTAGATACAGGCAAATATACGCACAGCCATCAGATCAATTGCAATTAACGCATGGTTATAGCAAAATTTTGCACAAAGTAAATTTTGAAAACTACATTTTCATACTCATCCGTGATATCACAATTGCTTATAGTCAACAAATTTCTTCCTCAGAAATCCCTCTCATAAATTTTGCTCGACAACAGAAAGCGTGAATGTTTCAAAATTTATATCTATCCTTGCTTTATACGCATTGCAGTTCCCCGACAGGTGTCATGTCAATCTAAGCTGTAAAATATTTGTTTCTTCACTTTATAACGCGCAAATCATTTCAGTTAAATTGGCAATTTAAAAGGATGGCCTTTATGTTTAAAAGATAGTAAAATCCTACATCTGATACAGGATTTCAGATGTTTTTCCTTCCTTTTGCATAATTGAAAAATTCAGCTCTAGATTTGCTTTGAAGCTCATTTTCATACACATCTAGATATTTCTCAGCGCTATTTATTGGTGTTCCAACGCTTTTCCCCCTTCATGTATGCGCCGAGGTGCAACGAACAAAAAACTACCCGCAAATTATGCATGCATTTGTATTATTTTTTGTAATTTTGACCCCCCCAAACAAAATATCTTACAAGAAAAAGTGAACCAGAAAGAGGTCAAGGAAATTGGTATGAAACGAATATACTTGATACACAATCACCTTGCTACCCGTTATCATCCGGAATCCATAAATTTCATTCAACAGGTCAAGATAAAGTAAAAATAAATAATACTCTCGCACTCACACAAAAGCACAGAACTTCACCATTTTACATAATCGGAGCCCGGGTGGCCTATTTCTGATATACGTAATGCGAGAGATATTTCTCTTTGCAATTGTCGAACTTCATTGTTTGGGCCATTTTAAGGAGCCTTCTGCCTCCGAACATAATGTCAGGCAGATTTCTTTTTTCTTTGCCGTGTGCCGATTTCAAGTTTGTTTCCGTGCTATCTCAAAGTGATATACAAGCGTTTTCCTGTGTCATACCTGATGCGATATGATAAACGAGGTGATACATTTTTTGGGGGGTTAAATAATGGTAGAGTTTTTTTTTTTTCTGCTTTCTTTTCTTTTCTTTCTTTTACTGTTGTTAAAAATACTTCCACTGTAAAAGTCAATGAGCCGTGAACAAGAATTGAACTTAGTTTCATTGTAGTCAGATCATCGTTTTTTCTCCTTTCAAGGGAAACAAAAAAAGTATTGGTTGTAACATTTCTAGTTTAGCTCAAAATGGCGCGTCTTCATAAAGAATGATGAATTGCCCATACATTCATATTAAATTTTGCACGAAACATTATAAATAGTTTATGAGTAATAAATATAAAGCTACTGCTTTAGATTCGGGTTTAAATCTTAAAAAAAATTCCTGGTGAATTCTCTGAAAGTTCTAAGTTACATTAATCTTTTTACTGATATGATCGATGAATTAACTGATTTTTAGTCTCTTTCCTATTCGTGCTAAGGAAATATGTATTTTGGGACGGTTAATTTCCAAAATAATTTAAGAAATGAATGCGCATTATTGTAAATATAAAATCCAATAAATTAGTCAGAATTTCCCGATTGAAATTTACAAATTTTTTAGAACATTAAAATCTAGAGTTTGTAAGCAAATCATATAAATTTTAGGCGTTAAAATTGAGATTAAAATTCGAAACTCAAAAGGAACCTTAGAAGGTCAAAATTTTGCTTGAGAATGCAACTAATCAGAAAAACCATGAATAAAAAATAATAAATGAAAATAAATTTTCTTTTTTATAGGATAAAATGTAATAAGATTAAGTTGAGTTCTGGTAAAAATATAAATGCTAGTATTTATCATTTAGCAACTTAAAATATGAATACGTACAAAAAAGTTAAAAAAAAAAAAGTTGCTCAAATTGGTTCTTTTCTTAAAGAGACGTCTATAAGGCACATTACATACAATAGTCCTTCAGAAACAAAAAAAGTGCAGACAGACATAAGTAGATGTCATATCAGCTGCAATCAAGACAAATGTTTTGTTTTTACGAAAATTGGATGGATGTGCGGAAAAAACCTTTTTGAAATGTAAAATGGAGGAGTTGACTGACAATGATAAGTTTTCAAAATCCTAGCGGTAGTTATCCTACCTAGGGGCTACTAAGTGAAAGTGAACTTTGACTAAGTCAACAAGTTGCATTAGTTTTTTTAATTCCATAGCTTTTAACTACTTTCAAAAGAGAAAACAAAAGAAAGTAAAATGAAATATAGAGCAATATTAAACATATTTTATAAAAACATTTTAATTTGGAAAACCGGCCAGGGCTACGATTATGAGTTTTCAACATGATATGCCCGTTTTAATTAACACTAATCGTCTGTAAATGATATAATTTCCTAAACTGCACATCTTACAGGACATGGATGAAACTTAGAGTGAACATTTAATGGATTTTGTGTCAGTCAACGTGGTGTTAAAGTATAAGGAAGATATTCCAGCGAAATATTGAACGGCGAAAACCAATAGTTAGTGGGTCGCTTGCGGCGCTCGAAATAAGTAAGGGTACTCTTTCTTACGCTGTGCAGTATTTGAAACCTCGAAAAAATGAAAACTTAAAAAACTTGATTTTAAAAGCAAAAAAATGCTTAAATTTCGCCGCAGAAAAGTAATGTTTTCTTCTATAAGATTTGGTTCTTTTGATAGGAACTAAGAAACTTTCATACAAATATTTTCCTTTACTAAGAATTAAATAATACGTAATAAAAGCAGTACAACCCTTTATGGTGCAATAATTGTTCAGAAAACAATTCACACGACTAAGATATTTGTTTTGAAACAATTAATAAAGTAAAATCTGCACATAATTAACCTGCTTTGCGTATTGTAGGATTTTAAACTTATTGAAAAGGCACGCAAAAGTTTCTAAAATGTCGTATAAATGTTAACTTTCTACCATCCTTCGGGCAGCTATTCACCAGTTTTTCATAACTCCCACAAAACTGTGAAGCGTCTAGCATACCTTCTCAAATTTGTGGCACTTATCAGCAGCAGTCAGAAACATTCGCAAGTAAGTATGATTTAAAGCAAGTTAAAAGTATAGGCCATATTTATACTCTGGCATTGTTTAAGAATAGAACAGTTAATTAGTGTAAAGTTATCGATTGGTTATATTAAATGTGAATACGAAATATAGTTCAACGTCACGCCCTTTAGTTCAAATTCCTTGTTGACCGCTGGTAATTACCCGTTAAAGAAAGATAGAGATCGCGTTTTGCGTGTTTGTGATGGCAATGCAATTTGTTTACGCTTCATTTGTTAGACAAAATTTTAGAACTACATGTGCGTTTTACTTCAAACATCGCATGTTACCAATTACCTTAAATCATTATCTGAAGGTTCACATGAGAGACACATATCCTCTAAACCTATTAATGCAGTAAGTAAAACAATAATAAACACTTAATGTTTTGTATGGCTTGGAAATTTAATATATTATGAGCAACTTTTTTTTCGCTCACAACGCTTGCCAATGTAGATCCACATGCGTCTCACTTAATTTAGAGCACTTCACAGTGACACTTATAGAGGACGATTATCCAACGATGTTATCCACGAACTTTGAAGAGGTCGTGAACCATTTAAACAGAAGAATTACTTATAACATAAAAAATCTATTTACTAACTATTTACAATTCAAACAAACTAAAAGTCAGAAAATCATTAAAGCAGCCTGCCGCCGCTGCCGGCACAGAATCAAGCGAGAGAGATGACAAGTATTAAATCGACTCGCTTTTAAGCACATAACAACTGCTATTACCACTCGCTCGATGGTCGAATGTTACAATCGCTCCGGAACCGTACCTGTCCAGTATTTTTCAGAAATTTTTCCTTTCCACGTTAGTGTATATAGAAATTTTTCTAAAAATTGGAAGAAAAAAAAATAGCAATAAATGCGAATTTTAGAAAAATAACTTCTAGATGCACACTATCATGAAAGTTAGCAGGGGAAGAAAATGTATGGTTTCAAAATTTTGTTCAAAATGAAAGTAAAAGTGATTCAATTGCATAAAAAGTTTTTCTAATGATTTATAAATTTTTCTCACACAAACATTAAACTCAACTCGCATATTCTCCGTTTTAAACATTACGCTCAGAACATCAGCCACGAGTTAAACAACAAAAAATGATCGGAAATAAATGAAGGATATATTTGGAAGCTTGTTATGTTACTATTTTTACTGAAAACTACATACTGCGCAGAATCTCTTACAATACGCAGATAGAAACAGCCATCGTTTCAACAACCATTTATGTTTTGAATGAATCTCTGCTTAGAGGATCAGGTATCAAGGGGAAAAAAGAAAAAAGCACCACTTCTTTCACAAAATATCCTTCCAACATTCAACCTTATTATGATAACGAGGTAAAATATTGAACATGGCAACCTTGCTCGTTGTTGAATTTGAAGCTATCACCTGACAGTCCCCCGGGACTCACATAACAGCAAATACACGTGATGTGCGGCTCCACCGCCGTCCTTCCACTTTGAAATAAATGTAGCTGAAGTGATCGAATTTCGAATTTCACGGGACCCAATAATGGTTTGTCAGGAAGAAGCGACCTTTACACTGCAATCATAAATCAAGCGAGGGCTTTCACGCTTAGCGAACGTAGGGTGCGGTCCGGTTTTCATTACCTTCGAAGTTTTTTCACATTTTGAAGGTGTTTGTTATTTGTACCCACACAAGAAGCCGTCCGTCCTTTATTCATTCAAACAGAATTTAATTTCTCAGAAAAGATCTCGAAATTTAATGAAACACGGTTGCTCAGAAGCAACATGAGTTGCATTGCTTTTATCAGAGATTCATAACTCCACATTACTGTTATTCGACATTGTTGCTGTATTTTTGTGTATATAATCTATGTATATAAATAGGCAAAGACAAAACAGTTAAGAACCGCTTTCGCCTCTGTTTTTTAACCGATTTTTTCTTACTTTTTCTTTGTTTAGTAGTTATGATATCAATTTAAAAAATTGGAAACAGTTTATTATTAGTTGATTATTTCTCCTTTTCTTTTATCAGACAAGCCTCCTTTGCAATTGTAATGTTATACTGTTATAGATGGCAGATGGCAACGCGTCTTCGTTGGGTAAATTATTAGGTAATAAATATAACACTCATTATCAAAAAGAATTTGCTGCCGTCAAGCAGTAATCTTAAAAGAAATTATAATAAGAGTTTGAGTGAAGACTTCCCTGAAGCAATGAAATGAAAAATGAGAATAGTGGGTACCCAAGTCAAAATTTATGCTAATTTTGCTTTGCTAACTAGCATAAAAGATGCTACTGATAGCATATCAAATTAGCATGAGATGCTTAAAATATTTGCTAGTTTAGCATGAAAAACCAGCATGAGATGATTAAAATTCGAACACAATTTATGCTTATTAGCATAAACAAAAAACCATAGAATGCTATAAACTGTTGCTTATTCAGCATAATTTTATAGCATCACATGCTATAAACTGTTGCTTATTTGGCATAATTTTATAGCACCACATGCTTTAAACTGTTACTTATTTGGCATAATTTTATAGCATCACATGTGTAACGGTGCGAGAGTGGCTGTAAAGCGCCGGGAGTCGAACCGAGATCGTTTTGGTGGTCATTTCTTTACCGCGATCCCAAAAGGCGCGCCCCCTGGGCAGGAGCAAAGAGGGCTATTTGAAGCACTGACTCGCACCGCTACGTACTCCGCCCCCAGTGAACGAGTACGGGAAGAGTGAACGATATTTTACCACAGATAGGTGCACCAGCGCGAGAGAAAGGTTGCTGCTTGAGTGAGTGAAGTTTGGGCCTGTTTCCTCGGATCCGTGGCGGGGCTCAAGTGCGAGCAGCAAGTCACCTCGTGGCGCCATCTGTGGAGTGTTCGAGTATCCATTGCTGCGTGCGTAAATGCCGGGTCACCAGATGTAACGGTGCGAGAGTGGCTGTGAAGCGCCGGGAGTAGAACCAAGATCGTTTTGGTAGTAGCCGCATTCTTTACCGCTTTCCCAAAAGGAGTGCCCCCCCCCCCCGGGCAGGAGCAAAGAGGGCTATTTGAAGCACTGACTCGCACTGCTACACATGCACGTGCTATAAATTGTTGTTTTTTTTTAGCATAGTATTAAGCATCATATCTTATCTTTGGGTTGATTTTTTAGCATAATATTAAAGCATCAGATGCTAGCTTTTTTTAGCATAAATACTGGGATAACCGCGAGCTATGTTGTCCAATAGGAAAAGAAAACCCTTTAAATTATGTATATTAATGTACTACATCGGACATTTATAAGTGTTTTAAACTAACACTTATAATAATGTCTGATAAAACAAAAAAATATTTTTCACGTCATGAAAAGGCCACTAAAACCTCATTAATTTTTGTTTTTTAAAAGCTGTATGAACCATGTATGTAACTCTCTTGTATGCTAGTTGTCGAGCATTTTATGCTAGTTAGCATAAAAAAGCAAAAAATAGCTTGTCAAGGTAACTACCTCAGCATGCTTTTGAGAAGCTTGCAGTGCTAGTTAGCATCATATGCTAGTTTTATAGAAAAAGATGCTTTTTTTCTGTATGCTAGTTGTATAGCATTTTATGCTAGTTAGCATAAAAAAGCAAAAACTAGCATGTCAAGGTACTACCTCAGCATGCTTTTGAGAAGCTTGCAGTGCTAGTTAGCATCATATGCTAGTTTTATAGAAAAAGATGCTTTTTTTCTGTATGCTAGTTGTATAGCATTTTATGCTAGTTAGCATAAAAAAGCAAAAACTAGCATGTCAAGGTACTACCTCAGCATGCTTTTGAGAAGCTTGCAGTGCTAATTAGCATCATATGCTAGTTTTATAGCATGAAATGCTTTTTCCTGTATGCTAGCTTCATAAGCATGGCATGCTAACTAGCATAAGGAAGCATATTTTAGCAAAAAGTTAGCATACATAGCATAAACATAGCAAAAACTAGCATATGTTTTATGCTACTACTAGCATAAATTTTGACTTGGGTATGGAAGCAAACATTTAAGTTTTATTCAACTGCCACTCAACTCAGTACGAAATCGGCTGAAGAACGAGCGACTACATTGATGAGCGCAATGGAGGCAATTCACCGCTAGAGGGACACATGAGCGATCATCGTTGTCATTTGATTATCTGCTCTTTATTTACTAAGATTTTCAATTGAGTTCTACGAGGAGTTCGCTGGCAAAATTAGTTATCTTAAAATTAATTAGACTATTTTCACAGCTTTTTCTGATTATAACCCAGTATTTACATTTAATTTGATCATCATAAAAGAAATTTATTAGTTATTACAATAGTTATAGTGTTTTATTAAGTGTTAATTTTATAAAATGTAGGAGAACTTGATTTAGACCTAGTTTTTAATTAGATTTGTCGAACTCGATCTAAAGCGATGCTACGGCTTCCTTTGTTTACATTGCTTTCATCAGTTCCCCGTGACCAATGACGTTGCTTGAATTGGCTCCATTGGCCCTGCGGCGACAGTGATTCAAAATACGTTTGCTTTAAGTGAGGATGATCAAAATAAAGTCGACGTTATGATTGCCAAAATTTGATGCATAATACTTATATGATTATGTAAATAGCATAATGTTTTCAATGCTAAATTTAATTATTACGGTCGAATTTCGACTGTTGGGCGAACTTTTGTAAAAGTAAAAATTTAAATATCCATTTTGAAACAATTTATCTGTGAAAATACATTTGAAAGGTTTTTTTTTCTTTTTGCAGCATAATTAATAGCAGAATTGGAGTTTGAACACTCTTAAATCTGACAAAGAATCACAATAAAATAAATGATTGCATTGAAACTTCTCAGTTAAGTCGAAAGTTGCAGTCCAATATTAAATTATTCGTAGTGTTCCCCGTTAGGGTTTAAAGTCATAAAGTAAAAGTTAATATGCTTGTCATATTCGACAGTGAGCCGAGACGATGTATTCTCCTAGTAGGACATTGCATGTAATCTCATGGCTCCCTTTCTGTAGGCCAAATCTGAGAGACAAGACACCATCAAATAATCATCGCGCATTTAGAGCAATCTTGAATTATCACATGCATGCATCTGTTATGTCAAGCGAGAGAAATGATTCTTTTTCAACCTGTTCAGATTTAAACGTTATGTTATTCGAAAGTGCAGTTACTCAAGCGAACATGTTGCTATTTTTAATTCATGAAGAGATGATATTAGTCTTACGAGGTATTGTGCTTGAGGTACGGCGATGCTCTCGTGCAGAGGAGAAATAAAAAGTTTCATCTCTTTGTAGAATGGAGGGTTGGGGTGGCAGAGTGAGATGACTGGCTCGGTCATTACCAAGTGATTCGCCATAACATTTATTCTTCTTGACAAAGAAAATATATTGGTGGAATAAATGAAACTGGATGGGTTGGGAAAAAGTAGACATTTCTCTGGTTGTCATGCAAAACAGTTATGCAGTTATGCACGTTTTATGGCTGACACTTTTATCTGACACCTTTCTTGGTGAAAGTCATGAAGTTATAAAAGTGATCTTATTTGTTTTATCTGTTTCGACGGCGTCTGTGCGGTAAGGAGAATACGTAATTCTAAGTTCGGCAGCGAAGTCTGTTTTTGCCTAACAGTTATTCAAAGCACTGTCCCTTCATGCTTTATATAATCACGAAGTATCCTTGAGAATTCAAAGGTGGGATCGACCATCAACCTAAGGAATTTGTTTTAGATTAGCGGTATTTTTGGACTGTTAAATGTGTTTCCTATGGCTCGTAGCTCTTTTGTCTACAATGCGCTGTGCGATCAAAATATTTTTGTCACGCTGAGCTGACAATGGAGCTTGAGTCTACATCAAGATAAATGGGCGATATGTAAATATCTTTTGCATTTTTTAAATGTACTACACATGGGAAATGTCTTAAAAATATCGAGACTAGTGTGGCAAAATTCAATAGCGTCAAAGTCATTCCATGCATGAATAGCAATGCGTTTGGACGTGATACAAGCTTGATAACGGAGATGAAGCCGACAGCTTCCCGCATTTTTGGGACCGTTCATAAATGATGTCACACTTTTTTTCAATATATTCGGCCCCCTCCCCCTTTTTCACAAACTGTCACATTTCATCGTACCCCCTTACCCTCTTTGTCATATGTCACACTATATTACATAAGGATAAGTACTTGCAGTTCAGTAACAAAGCTCTGCGTTAGAAATCACGCTTTTAATTTCATTTTTGATCTTTTAATGACATCTGTGAGCACAATAATAATAATGGCTCATGTATGCTTAATTTTTATAACATGAGGTTAAGGTTTTCAACACAGAAGATAATTAGAATAGAACAGTAAAATATATTAATTGTTAGAATTATGAAAAAATGACTCACGCAATTTTATCTTAAAAGTAAATGCCTAAGAAAATTTCCTTTTAAATTTTTAACGAGAAGTAAATTTAAGCCTTCATCAGCGTCTTTATTATCACGATACAAAATGATCAATGATGCTATAAAATCAAATTATGAAAATTAAAAAAAAAAAAAAAAAACTTTTAAAATAAATTTAATTTGATGATATTAAATGTTTTTATAGAAACAAATGCGCCAAATATTCAAATAACTGGTAAATTCAAACAACTGGTTTTGCATCTGTGTGGGGGTTACCTTTGCTTAGTCTTGTCTTTCTAAGCTAAGGAGCAATTATCTTTAAAAAGAGAAAGATAATGATTAATAGAGATAAAACCAAGACCAGTGCTGGGACAATTTTCGGAAAGTAGAATTAACTGGTTTTGCTTCTGCTTCTATCAAGTAAGCATTTGAAACGCTCATTAAGATTTAATAGCTTATAAGACCGTAAATACTGTACAGATGGATTAAGCTGGTTTTATTTTAAAATCATAAGATCATGAAAGATTTAACGGGTTTTCGAAGTGGGAATATATTTCATTGTGGATTTTCGACCAGTTCGACCTATAATTTTTCATCATACCATCATTTGGAAATAATGTCTCATTAAGTGGATATTCAACAGCAACCACTATCACGTTTTAAAACTATCGATTTAACGGGCTTTGTCATTTGCCTACGCAAATAAAGAGTGCCAAAAATAGTTAATAAATATCGTAACTATCGATAAATACGACCGCTGGCGGTTTTCCAACTAAGCCAGAAGCAAGCACCCAATGTTTTTCTTTATAAGTTATTTTATCTCATTCTTGTGCTGTAATATAATGTTTATCAACGGCCTGAACCATAAGATGATCAAAATTTACAGAAATTAAAAGTTATCAAACATATACGGAATATTAAAATCGAACTTATCATTTCGGGCAGTCTAACACTAAAGGCTGAAAATTTCAGGAAAATTTCACTTACTTCGGAGGCAGTGCAAAAAGTATGCATAAAACTTTTCAATTTGCGAAGAAAATAATGATTCCTAGGGATTAGAAATAGAAAAAAGGGCCGTGTACAAAAAGACAAATTTTGCTTTTTATTAATTCTTAAAAAAGCGCAATTTTTCAAGATGGTGATAATATCTGATAATTTTTTTTAACAACAACCTGAAGACTTATGTTTGAAAACTAAAATTTTAGACAATATATTTTTCTCCTAATAATCTTTTAAATAGTTCTGATGTTTGGAATATCAAAACATTTCTGCATGCCGCCATGAAATAGTATTTTCCAAGGTTAAGAGTCATTTTAACTCAAAGAAGCTGAACATTTCATTTTAATGTATTTAATGCAACAATCTTTTATTTGAAACGTATTCTGAAAACTTCTTATAGAAAAATGGAATGTTCTGGAAAATTATAAAAAGAACTGTAGCCTGTGCTTGACATTTTCTTCTCATAAATGGTGAAAATTTTGAAAACATACAAAAGCAGTTGCACAAAAAAAAAAACGAAAAGTCTATTATTTTGAAGTACATTTTAGTTCTCGAAATGATGTAAACCTTTTAATGGTACGAATACCTTTTAAGGGGATAAACTAAAATTTTCATAAGGCAAATAAAAAATTTCAAAGGCATTATTTAATTTTAAAAAAAATGATCAAAAATTTTATATTATTATTATTATTATTATTTTTTTTTTTGAAGTTTTAGTAGCTAACCATTAAGATTAATTTTAGTAATTTTAGTTTTATGCGTCAGTTGAGTGTAAGGAAAAAGTTTGGTGAATCTCTACGCAAACCAATTAATTGCACATGGAATATTTTAAAATTTTGAAATTTTTCGGCATTTCTTTAAAAATGTACAAAATAATATGTGTTTACAATATCAAAAAATACAACAGTTTTCAGAATAATTAACTGATATTTAAGAAAGTCGGTTTGAAGGTCCCCGTACCCAAGCACAATAAATCACAAATCCAAACAGTGACAATTTTAAGGAAGAAGAAGAAAAAACTTTTTCTATAAGATCGTCTTCTGTGTGACAAGTTGAGTTGTATTCTATTGTTGATTTTCATAACCAACCTGACGTTGCAACCGAATTCATGAAACAAGGGATGAAGATTGAGAAACCTCAAATTTTTGAATTCTTTTTCTGAAAAGTTTTGCGTAAAACATCGATATGAATGATACGCAAGCTGTCATTTAAGATGAGAATAAGGTTTATATTTAAATTCTTTTTTCGAATGTCACTCAATAGAGGGGAATGCGTTCCTATATTGAAAATGTTTTTATTTGATAGATATTTTCCCAGATTGAAGGAATTATTTATCCATACCGATTGTATGCAAAGCTTAGCAATACATTCAACTTTTTTCCATTTCGATGTGATTCTGGGAAATTTCCGAAGTAACTGCGCATTACCTTTTCGGGGAATTCATTTCAGATATAAATGCATTAAATGATATGGAAAACTTTTTTTAGCGTAATCCGAACAAAGGAACCATAATAAAATGGCTTACACATGATTTGTTTATACGTACTGCCAAACGGGTTGCATCGGACGATTTTTCTGCGGATGTAGGAAAGGCAAAATGAATGATACCAAGACTAACAATAAAGACATAAAACAAATACGAGCAAAGCGTTACACGTTTCATGAAGAAAAATGTCGGTGGGTTTGTTTCTTAACGATTTTTAATTGATACATTAAGTAAGATATATTGGCTTGTTTGCCGGAGTCTTGAAAGCTGGTATTTAACTTGATGAGTTGTTTTGATTGCGTCTAGAAAATTCCCATTATAAGGAAAGCTATTTCAGCAAAGTTACTTACAATAACTCAGCTAGACAAAATAGTTTTATCAAAACAAAATTATAGAAGAAAAATAACAGGTAATTTCAAGTCCAAGGGCAAACTGCATATCAGTGAAGAAATGTGGATAACATGCTCTTTGATGGAATTAAATCACGCAGAACTTTAGTTGGACAAAGGAACCACTGAAGAAACCAAGTATAACTAACAATGGGTTTTGCGTAATAATTAGTCACTTAGCAAAATATTATGCAAAGCATATTGTTGGGAAACTTTTGTGAGGACTTATTTGACTCGAGAGAATTAGTAGCTCGGATACGCCCATGACAGGATGGCGTGCTGAGTTTGGAATATGATCTTTTAGTTGCATTTATGTTTTTATTTAAACCCTGCTTTGGCCCAACGCATTTCTAGTCTATTGCCATTGGGGAAAACATTGAACTAAAACAGAAGACTTAGAAATAATTAAAGAGAAATTTATAATTTTGCAACAGTTTTTTGAACAATCATCGATGTTACTGTAACTACTAAAACCCATCAGTTTTTCAAGAACAAGACATTATTAAAACACATTTTTCAAGCGACACACCTAAGAGTTACTTATAACCCAACTTCTTTTATCACATAGTCGGTAGAGCAGATGTTTCTCGCGCTGAGCCCGTGTCAAAATGGAATACTTTTTATATTTTAA
Source organism: Octonoba sinensis (assembly GCA_038502835.1). Classification (NCBI taxonomy): domain Eukaryota; kingdom Metazoa; phylum Arthropoda; class Arachnida; order Araneae; family Uloboridae; genus Octonoba; species Octonoba sinensis. Next base: position 125,787,529 of record CM076603.1, read on the forward strand.
TACAAGCATAGCAGTGGCGTAATTAGCGACCCTCAGACTCCGGGAGGGGGGGGGGGGGGATGTTAAGGGGCTCCTGAATGATGATGAGAAAAACAATTATGGGGAAAATAATTTGGGGGCTCAATACTTCATGCTGCGGGTGGGCGCAAGTAAGTCCCATTACGCCACTGCAGCATAGAATTAAGTTTTAATGCTTAAATATAACATTTTCTTACTGGTTTGTTAAAATAGGAAATACAGTGATCCCTCGTTTTTCGCGGTTAATGGGGACCAGAACCTTCCGCGAAAACTGAAACACCGCGAAGTAGGATTTGCCCTTAAGAATTTTCGTGAATACGGGTACACGAATGTTTTAGATATGTAAACAGTATTTATACTTCACATCACACATTTAAGACAAAAATTACAACAGTATGCGTAATTACTTAAACGTGTCGGTTCTAATTAATAATGTTAATTACAAAACGTTATAGTACAGTAATGAACATAAATCAACATTGATTTCTGAGAGAGGCGAAGAGTCTTGGGTTGGTGGGAGCTTTTGAGAGCCCATGGTATGTACTCTGAGTCAACTCATCTCTTTGTTTGACATGCAGAGATCCTTCTCTCTCGCGCATCAACATGAAACAACGCTTCTTTCCGCAATGTGGCTGCCGACATGGTTGGATTTTTTCATTTTTATTTTTTGATGAATATTTTGGAAAAACCCGCGAAGCATTGAGCCGCGAATCATGAAGCGCGAAGTGGCGAGGGAACACTGTAAACCCCTTTTTATTTTATTGAAGTAAAAAATGCATGAAAAATCATCCGATATATAGTGCAAATTTTCAATGATAAATTGTAATTTTTACTTAAAATTTATCCTAAAAGCACGTTGCGTTTGCGATGTATTCAGAGGGAGCAAAAGAAAATTTGAAAATTTGATAATTCATAAAAAATTTCTCCTGAATCGATTATTCAAGGGGGATTTTTCTTAGAATATCCAAAGAAAAGGCTTGTGTTCAGTTACCGTCTGTAGCTGACTTATAGGTCTAGAGTTGAACATACACAGTGTGTCAAAGAATTTTTAAGACTAGGTTATAAAATAAAATAAAAACTAGTAATTACATTATTTTCAGTAATTTTACTCGAAATAAGATCCTTCGGCTTCAATACATTTGTTACAGCGCTTTAACAACGATTCGAATGCCTGCTCCAGCTCACCATTGTGGGACTACCTCCAAAGCTCGCGTCGAAGCTGTTTGCACAGTGTCAAAGAATTTCAAAGACTACAGCTGGAACTAAGCTTATAGTGGTGCTATCTATGCTATCGAGCATTTTTGAAACTCCTTAAATATCAGCTGATCCACTGCCAAAACCTCAGTTTATTTGTTTACTGTTTTTTTTTCTTTTACTTTGATGACATTGACTCTGTACAAACAGCTTCGACGCGAGCTTTGGAGGCAGTCCCACAATGAGAGCTGGAACAGGCATTCGAATCGTTGTTAAACCGCTGTAACACATGTATTGAAGCCGAAGGAGCTTATTTTGAATAAAAATACTTTTAAAAAATATAACTACTAGGTTTTAATTTTATTTTATAATGATATGTTATAATAATATTTTATATTGTCTTAAAAATTCATTGACACACGGTGTATATTCGATTTCTTTTTAGTAATTTGGAATTCATATTAGGATTTACGTCCTTAGAACCTTTTGTTGCATCGTTAGAAAACGTTTTCTTTAAAGAATGAATTTTCCATGAAAACATACAACAAGATAACTAATCGTTTCATTACTTTATAGGATTAGCTGAAATAATGTCGCATTAGTTAATTACGTACAATGTTACCTCCTTTTAATATAAAGGACTTAATGTTTTGCAGAACACAGGGGTGTGAGGACAGCAAATAACAATGAATTACTATTAAACGGATTAGCAGATAATAATTGCATGCAAAATGTGTTGTTCAAGCCTCTCAATCCGTTCGTCTCTACTGTTGCCATTCTCAGAAGCCAACATAAAATTACAACACAGGGCTGAGTGTGGCAATTTCAATTATTTCTTTTATTATGTGCGAATGAATCACGACAGGTTATGTAAAAAGTCTCCGACAGTGATGCCCGCAGGTGGAATTACTCATTTAGAGAAGTGACCTTTTCCCACCCTTCGAAAATGTTTTAACGTTGACCCGAAATAGGCGTTGTCGGCTGCGGAAAAAAAAAAAAAAAAACTTTCGTATCAAATCTGGAGCGTACACAAGTTCATGGAGTAGTATGCAAGTGCTTTTGTTTAGAAACATTTGTACTTAATGTAAATATTTGGCCATTCGTTGATACTCTTCTTTGCACCTTTAGCAAAGGTAATGCAAGGGCTCTCTCCTTTGGAAAGTTCACCATTCCATACTATATCAAACAGCCACAACCAGTGATCTGAATGAAGAAACGTGATTTTTCTCGGAACCGGAGCAAAGAAAATATTGTGCTATACTGCTATGATTTTTTTTTTTCCGAATTCCATTCATAAACTTAAGGTTTTTCATTTTTTTTTTGGAAGGGGGGGGGGGGGGTCAAAATCTTTTTTTTTTGTGAATGTGTTCATAATTTTTTCGCAACACAATGTATGTACATAAAACATTACATATTTGTCGATAAATAAATATTCTGTAAATATCGTTTTTCAATTTTTTATCCCGTATATACATAGCTATTACTAAATTAACTATATAAGATCGAAAATAATAGGATTACTATTAAAACTATTCGAAGCACGGAGCGGGGTAGAGCAACTCAAAAAAGTGGCCGTTCCAGATTTTCTGTTAAGTGCTTTTTCGTGTCTGATTCTGGCTTTATTGAAGGGCTATTTTTGAAAAATTAATTTTAGTAGAGTTCAGGAATTTTTCATGGGCTCTCCCCTCCCCCCCCACAAAACGTTTTTTGAACGTTTCTTTTGAAGATGCGAATATATTTTGTCGAGTGATCCCCTTTTGCGTCACATTTTAATTTTTTTTGTGAATGAGTGCAAATAATTTTGTGGAGGATCCTTTCAGTCGTGTGCAACGGTGATGTTTGGGAGTGTTCCATTTTTGAATTATTCATTTTGTGGAAAAGAAACGCAAACAGTACCTAAACACAGGTTCCTTGAGCCCTTTTAGTATAAAAATAACACTCCTACACATCCGACATTCTTGCAGGCTTTATCTCCTTATATTAAAAACCATTTCTCCACTGCAGTGGTATAACCGGGTCTCGGGTAAAACTATTATTATTCAGATAAAGTTTTTTTCTTTAATAATCTATACCGATTGTATGTGTGTCGAATCCAAAGTAGATTCCCCTCTTCCTATACAATAACTGCATTAGCATAGGTTTTCTTCTGACAGAATATGATAAAAATCAGAAAAATTGATTTATATGGCTCTATAAATATATTGCTATTCCCGAAATCCTTAAATGCTTGTTGTTGAGAGAAGGTTTTATGTTTATGGAATTCTTCCTAATTACCATAAGCGAAATGCAGTGAAAGGACCAATACATTATTGTTTCTTTCGGGTGAATGAAAGAGAACATGGTGGAAAAAATTATGATGCGTGAAGATTTCAACAGTCAAGAATGTAAATGTGATGTATCCTGAAAAATTGTCCACTATCATTTGCAGGGTGAAATTTCAGGAATAAGCTTCTATCCCATGTAAAGGTGGAATAAAAGGATGCCAACTCATTTACTTGGTACGCAATCAAATCATTGTTACCTATTTGCATATTGTTATCTATTTTTATGTGGAAGAAGTGGTCAGCATCTCCATAGCAAAAAGTTTTTTAGCTGATCTGCGTAAGATATTAGACGCACGAGAAGAGCAACCACAAATTTTTTCCTTCGGACTGGGGGTGGGGAGAAGCTGGTTCATAAAAGTCCCTCACTTGAAGACATATATTACCATATGAGGGTTGGCAAACACTGTAAAACAGAGAATTCGCTATGTAGCTGCTATTTCTTTTGTCAGAGGGGGGAAATGAAAATTTAAGAAAAAAACAAAAGAGTTGAAACATTTTCCGACTATCCTGATTGGATTGACCAAGCCTGCGGATTAAAATGGGGTTTGTATTAGTGTTCGAGGATGTGATTAGAAGGTTAAGTTAAATTAATTTAAGAATATATTAGAAAGGAAGAGATGATGGCCTCATCGAATGACATTAAATGGTTTACGTGCGTTATCAAGTAAATGGAACTGACACGCCATCCTTTCAACTCTCGGTTGAACCTGAGCTAGATTCGCCGACTCTGCTGGCCACGAAAGCAGAGTTTTCCCAAGAGAAAGTGGACGGATTAGCATTCACGGGGGCAGATCGATAATGTTCCAATACAAGCACGTGCTTGAGTTCATGCTCTTGAAAAAAGGGAAAAATCGTGTCCTGCTTCGATAATGGTCGAGAGTCTTTTTTTCGTGCGACAATCCGCGCTTAAATTATGGCGCTCAATTGGGTCATTATGTTTATAAACGCTTTCCTTGCTTCATTAGAAGTCACTCTGATTTTATGCTGGGAGTAGCGCAGAGTGGCCTTCAAAGTGTGTGTCGGGAACTGGGTGGAGGACATGGTTTGTGATGCTTACACTAATTATGGGATTGCCTTTAGGAGGGAGAATTGCCATTTCAGGAATAGCAGGCGATTTCTTTCTCGGCACGGTTCATGTTTCTTAAAATATCAGTATATTGGTTCACAACTCTATTTTTCGTACAAATTTGAAACGGAAGTTTGACGAATACTTACGCTTGACTATGATGTGAAGTTTGATTTCTGGGTTTTGAGCTTTGTAGTTATAGTTAAAATAAAAAATTTCTAAATGGCAAGAGAAAAAAAGTATAAATCATATCATGAGACAAGTTAAAATTCTCTAGGAAATCAAAATAAAACATGCATTTTGAATTACTTTCGAAATTGAAGCATAAAAACATGTTTATTTATTTATTCGAATTAATTGATTTTCGATACCAGTTTGTAGAAGATAAACTCATGTAGGTGTGGAACAAAAATAAGCGATATTCAACACAATGGATCATTAAAAATATAGTGTAATGCACTTCAAATAATAAAAAGTAAAAATAAAATACGACACATTGAACGTATATTTGATGATACTTTATAGCTCTTTAGACTATTCTGTTTCATTTTAACAGAATTTCCTCTCAATTTTATGCTCATTAAAGAAATATATATGTTACTGAAATGTAAGAAGTTTGCGAACGGGATCATGCGTTGCTTGCAGTCGATCACACTTTTCAATAATCTTTGTCACAGGGAACAAAGTCAGAATAGTAAACAATCAACAAGAACTAAAAATATAGTTCGGGACTTGGTGCCACTTTTAGCAGGGTCCTTCCTCGTACGTCATCTTTTTTTATCCCAGACTGCCCTCCTCATTTTGCTTATAGTATTAAAATCAGGAGTCAGCTGGCCAGGTTGCGGTGGGTGTGGTAGGAGGAGGCGGAACTTGCAAAGAATGTTGTTCAAGTTCACGTTACTAAAAATTCTTGATGTGTTTATATTTACATGTTGTTCTTAAGGAAAAAATAGTCAAATGAGTAACGAGTCGTAGTCTGTTGAGCTCGAGTCATTCCCGCGTTGCTGTAGATCCTCGATATGCTTTTTTACACTTTATGATTAGGAATACTCGTTGAAATATTATATGATATAGTAAATAATTATATAAAACATATTAAAATAACCAATATTTATTGTAATCATTTCCGTTTTATTTGTTTTAAAGTACATTTTTACGAGATATTAAGTTCTTTTTGCTTCATTATTTTAGTTTTCATCTATTTATGTATCTAAATATATATATATATATATATAAATTATCCTTTTTCGGGAATGATCAGCTGGTGAAATGACGATGGAAAATGCATCACCTGGAACACTTCGCGTGGTGCAACTTCAAGAGCTGAGCAGAATTCCAGGACCTGATTTCCTAACAGACGATTTTCCACCATTTTGTTCTTAATTTCCAGATTCTAAACCAACATCACTGAAAGTTTCAATTGCAAGGAAATTGTTTGAATTTATTCGTTCTGCTTACATGTTTGCTTGGGCAGCTGACGACCATTATTTCCCCACGCGGCTGTCTATTTTTAATTTGATCAGCATCCCATGCGTTTTCAGGGTGCTTTCCCATCAAAGGTGACAGAGACAAAAAAAAAAAAAAAAAAACACGCCTTTTCTCATTTGCGCAAGTGCAGAGCATATTTTTGCCTCCAAAAATGTGCTCTGCGCTGATAGAATCAGCTGATAGGAGATCAGAAAAGGTAAAATTTTTTGCCTTTGTCGCCTGTGGTGTGAAACCACCCTGAGTATCGCATAAATGAATCGAGTTTAATTATTTATTTCATGGAGGCTCTCAAAAAGGAAAGGTTTTGTGATAATCGGACTATTTACTCCGGAGATATTAGGACGGCTAGGCGTAGACAAAGTGTCAACAGATACACATTTCCACCAACTCACACCCTTAATTTTCATTTTTTTTCCGTTTTTTAAAGAATTGAAATAATTATAAGATAAATGATCAAAATGCTTTGTGCTGAACTACGAGTGCAAAGGTAAAAACAACGTAAAAAATCACAAATTGTCAGAACAATTATCACAAATAGCTATTTCGAGGCTACAGTGGAGCCTCTTCATCAGGGCAGAAAAGAAGTGTTCAATACACTACTAGATAGCTGTGAGTAATCATAGCTTTCTAGTAGTGTGATTGAAATAATTATTTAATATCTGATATATTTTTTCAATGGAAATTTTTACGATATTTCAAGGTTTTTTTGGCTGCTGTTCTGCAATTTTTTACCTGTTTTTCAAAATTGTTATTATTTTTAAGGTAAAGTAAGCTAAAAATGTATGGTCAGCTATCGAAACGACGGTTTAAAATACGCCAGCTGGAGCAGTATAGACACAAAGCGCAGTTGGAAGATGTTTGAAGAATAGAACGAAATCATTTTTTTTAAAATACATAAATTCAATTTTTTTCTAAAAACATTTTTAAAGTTTAGAAAAGAAAAAATGTTACTTTTATAATTTAATCAGCATTTTGCTGCAAACTTCGTTTTTTTTCATGCTCTTCAACTTTCGCAACACTGAAACATTTAAAAACTGGATAAAGTTTTTTATTTAAAAACATCGACCAAACTCATATATGTATTTCAACATTGAAAGGCGCATAAATTATGCATTTCAAATAGCAAAGTACAATAATTGAGCTATCTTGAAAATTTCCTGTTTTGAAAACATCAACTCACAAGTGAATACTTGTATATGAAACAATTCCTGTAACGTATCATAAACTACCACATATCGACTCATTCTTTATGTCACACTTGAGAAGTTTGGAAAACATAAAAAAAAGTCATCCCCAAAGTGAACCAACCCATGTCCTTCTTTTCGGTGGAAACTGATATTTCCTTCCTCGTAGCTGTACCACTCGCTCCGGGTTTTGTCGGAAGTTAATCGTTTCAGAGGTATGCTTAGCGTGTGGGTTTGTCGCAAGGTTTCCGCCAGAAAGATGCTTCTAACAATCGTTTAGAAAGCAGGAGGAAGAAAAGAGGATATGCAAAAACCAAATGAGTTTGATCACGCTCAAGCTTGATGTTGTTTCTTTTCTTTTCTTTCACTTTACCTTCTTTTTCTTTTCTTTTTATTTTTTGACTGCAAGTCATAAGACATGCGGTTATTTAAACGGATTTCAATATTCATTTGGTAGTTTCAAATGAAATCCTTTTCTTTTATTACGTTTACATGTTTTTCCTTTCTTTTTTTAATTTAATGTACGTGCGTTTTATCCATCTTCTTAAAAGTGAAGAATAGGCACGTTTTCATATTTAAAAAAAAAAATATTATGTAGAAATTGGTAAAACAAATCTCGGTTTAAAATAATAACGTTTCAATATTTTATTGCAAAAAAACCCGGAAAGTGGAGTGTGACTTAACAACAAAACACAGCTTATAATAAGTTACCATAAAATGATAAAAATGCTCAAGTGTTGGTTAAGAAGTTCTATTTACACAAAATAGTTTGTGGAGAATCGAAAATTTTGTTGATTAGAAAAATTAATGTAAGCTCAGAAACTCATTTTCGTCTATTTCAAATTATTCATCAAACGCATGATAATCCGGCTCGCAATTACAACCCGCAGACTTCTTATCTGATTCGGAAAACATTGCATAATTGAAAAATATCTTCATTCTCTGATCAAACATTGTTAAGATTGCTTGTCTAATTGAATTGCGAATCAGCAACCGTTTTGTTGCGAAACATTTGCTGTGCTATCCGACGCTAAATCATCTAAAACCTTATAAGATGTTCTAGAACAGGGGTCTCCAAACTACGGCCCGCGGGCCACATCCGGCCCGCGGACAGATTTTGTCCGGCCCGCGGAGAGCTAGCTAATGGCATCTGGCAAAAAAGTAATCATATTTTACACCACTAGTGGACTGATTCAACTTTTTACCACCGGCAACAATTAATGATAATATGGTTTTGGCCCTTGGAATTTACTGGAGTAATCAATATGGCCCTAAGGCTGGAAAGTTTGGAGACCCCTGTTCTAGAATATTATTATAGTTTCACCTGCTTTGAAGAAACGGCTGCATTTAAAATAGAGATGATGAAATGGAAAAACTGTTCGGCGCAGTCGAGTTTTTGAGCTATTGAAAACAAAAAACAAAACTATTGTTGACGGGGGAGCTGAATGCTGAAGGGGTCAAGGAGATACCGCTGAAGTGGTGCAGAAGATATGGTACAAATTATCTATTACGAATAAGAGAGATTTTTATGAAAATCTTTAAGCCGAATTGAAAATAAATCTATGGGTTTAAATTTTGAAGGACTTATGTCCTTTCAAATACTCATTGGCCGAAAGGTGGCGTATTAACTTTCGTTTTTGGTACTAAACATAATCCAATTTCCACAAAGGGAGCAAGGAGGGACAGCTGTGCCCCGGTTCAAGGGGCTCCAATTTAATGTTAATTTATTTTATTCTTAAATACGAAAAGAAAATTATTTGAACTAAAGCGGTGTGAATATGTTCGATAAAAAAGTGGGAGCACCGCAAATTATATTGGGAATGACCAATGTAGCACAGGAGTGCGTGGGAAATCAGACAAATAATTTTGCGAAGCCAAAGTGTCCCATTTTCCCCTTATAAGTGAATGGTCACTAATAAAAATGAAAGTTAAAACGGCGGCATTTTAGAGCTATTTATCATTTAGGAAGCATAAAAAATTTTTAAATTCTCTTTAGGGGCGCCCCTAGGACCCCAGGTGCACAGGGGGCGCAAAATCTTCAGTTGTCCCCGGGCGCTGAAAACCCTAGCTATGTCTCTGACGAGAGAGCAATAAAGGAATCAGTTCTTTAAATATGTATATTTATTTATATAATACAAAATAAAATTTGTTTGCACTGGTAAACTCGATGTATTTACAATTTATCGGGAGAAATAACTCCTGCAAGGTCTGTGCGAAAAATTCGAATTCTTCTTCGCTCTTGGCTTTTTTAACTCATAGACTTTTTGCAATGACTTTGTCTTGTTGCCATCAAATGGCAGTATTCTTGTAATTAATAATAATAAAAAACGGATTTGAAATATTTACCTCAAGATCGGTTGCAGCATCAGATTCTTTAATTGATGCTTGCATATGACAATTCTAAAGGTAAAATCATTTAAAAGTGAATAAATCAATCTCAAATCTCAGGTCACACGAAACATGGCTTCCACAAACAGTGTCATTAACAAATCGCCACTCGAACGCAATTCGAAAGAGGTAAGAGACTAAATACAGGTGTTCCTCCCAGTATTCTTCCGAGTTCTAATTTTGCGTACAATTGCCTCACTCGAGAGACAGCGAGGCGGAATCCACAATCAGGTATTCCCCGTTTAGCCCTTGGCTGTGGTTGTGACCGATATCCGAACGCGGGTCAGACGACCGGGTCGAACCGGGCCCTCGGGCAGCGGGTTTTCTCTCGTCTGTTGTCTTAACGAATGCTTGTTATTACATTTTATTCTTTTAAGGTATTGCGTGCTCTCGAAATGTGCATGTCAATCAATAGAGGTGACGTTATCCTGCACTCTTAAAAAAACACACCAGAGTCCATTATTTACACCGATTAGTTAAGAAATACCTTCTTAAGTTCTTTCCCGTCAAATATTCCTAATCATGTTAATTTATACAGGCGAGGCTGACGTAGAATAATTAAATGCAGGTGCAGTAAAACTATGTAAATATTACGTGTGGCTTTTTGCACCATTACACGTTACAAAACGCTTTTTTTCTAAAACCTTTCAACGTGCGAATACACGCACGTTTACAAACAGTTTGTGGAAACTTCTGTAGACACATTATAATGCAATAAGCCTATATTTATTAGCTTTGTGTAATTACGGGAAAGGAGCTGAATTTCTTATTGCTCTTTGGCAACTGATTTAATAACAAAGCTTTTAGTGATCTTTTACCTGAAAGTCAACTTAGTCCAGCTTGGTCATTTCAATATTTCAGGGGGGAGGGGGACAATGCTTACATACTTAATGCATATTATAGGTAAAAAGCAATAAAATACACACACACACGCATGTATAAATACATTGTGTTTCTAAAAGTCAAGGTGGGCGTCAATTGTCCCCTTTGATTCCCCAAGTGACGGGCTTGACGGTATCTAGTTTTTAGAATTGGTAAAGAAACCTAACTTTTAAACTTTAAAGATGACGACATTTAGTCTCTAAGTACAAGAACGAATAAGATTTCACTCCTAAAACGCAGGCTATAGCGTCATTTGATTCGTAAAAATATGATGGTCAGAAAAAAGCCCCGATTTAGAATGATCCATTTTACTTACCCATTTGAAGTATAATTGCGTTTGAATTCATGTCATTAAGCTAACTGAAACATCAAAAGAGATAGTTTTAAATAATGTATTCGAAATAAATAGTAGTATTTAGAGATAAAATGGAAAGGAGAAAACTGTGGCTACAGAATGATCTCAAGACGGTTGCATCATCGAAATAAATAGAAATTTTTGCAATTTAACGGGGATGGGGTAGTAAAATGAACGCTCTTTGACTTGTTTCTTTTTTCGTGACTGGAATTTCAGAAAAATTACGATCATCAAAACATTTATGAGCTACAGCACTTGCAGAGTTCATTTTTACCCACTAAAGCGAACATGCAGTGTGATTCGACAACGTTTTCAGGAAAACTTAGAGACACACATCAATTTACTTTAGTTTTTGACAATTATAGCATTTCTTGCACATAACCTAAGCTACATTTATTCTATGAGCAATCTTACGTGAAATATTAAATCTCAGTTTTATAGAATTCGATTTTATATCCAATTCTTTGCTGTATCAAACTATTGCTTATCATTGAGCAAGCTTCACCAGACACTACAATCAGAATACTTTGTCAATCACCTTTTTCGAAAAAGGTCAGTGGTTCCGGAAATTTTAAAATTTTATCACGAGTGTGCAGAAAAGCATGCCATTGTATCTATTAAGATAACTTTCAAGCCCTAGCGTTTCTTAGATAAAAAGTAGAAAAATCCTTTTTTCTATCAGCGTAATCATGTTACGTCAGCTGGCAAAATATTTTTATCATTGAATTATTACGTAGTGAATCAATTTTAGAAAAGGCAATAATACGTTTTGAAGTACATAAGGTAAATGTGCCTGAATGAAACGCAATTTTCCATAAGCTTATTTCAGCCAAGGAATACCTGACCACATTTAGAGAATATAGGGATGTAAGGAGGGAAAAAGGATTAAATGTGCTCATCTTTTTGAGCTAAACTAAGTGTTTTCGAAAAATTGAATTTTTATCTCCGAAATAAAAAAAATTATAATCAACATCACATCAATGTCCTTTCTGTCTCAAATAAGGCAGTTTAACCGAAGTAATGTTCTTAATTGTGACAAGGATGGTCATAAATGAGAGAATGCGTTTTATGCATCTCTGTGAATTTCCATTTTATTAATTTACAGTTTTTGGAATTTGAAACATGAGTATAGTACATTATTATTAAAAAATATATCTAGCATTCATATTTAAAGTACTGATTTTTATTTAATGGCATTTGCCCTCTCACCAATTAGTGCAATACATTAGGAAATGTTGGGGGAGATTCGTATTCTTTTCAGTGGTATTACTTTACTACATTTAGGGGTTGTCACATTTATGTATATTGACCTTAAATATTTTTTTACTGTAAATGTAACATTCAACTAAAATGCAGGTAAATTCTTTACCAACATCAAAAATTTAAGCGATTGGAAGAAGTTTTAAGAAAAAAACAGATACAGGAATGAAAAAAAAAAATGCATTACTAATGAATGCTTACTACTTTGAATGCTTCTTTGATTCAACGTTATTTCTGTCTCCGAATGACAAATGGTGTCCAAATCAGAAATTGTTGCAAATATGTTTTTTAATTTAAAGTTCCAGAAACTATCAATGCCAAAACATCTTTATAAACGAAAGATCAAAGAATTTTTTTCTCCATTGACCCTAACAGTTGGAGCAAAAAAGAAGTCTCATCCACTGATTTTTTCCTGCAATAGGTTTAAGACTCATTGCTATTTTTATTGAACTTCAACGCCTGCAATGTATTTCAGTAGGGAGTAAGTTAGGCTTTAGCTGTTCTTATGTTGAGAAAATCCTTAAGAACAAGAGGTTTGTCCAGAACAAAACAAACTTAAATTTTCGTTTGTCTCATATTTTCAGAATATTTCTTTCAAATGACTTAGTTTCCAATTTATTTCAGATGTATTTAAAAAATAAATAAAACAGTTTTCCGTAAACACAATACGTCGCTTTTATGCGAAATACTACTTAATATTAAAACACTATCAAATTTATTCTCAAACTGTTTGCCCTTATGTTTCATTAAATTTTAATATAGACAGTTTTTATCGTAGGAAAATTTTACATTTAAGAACCCTTTTTTTTTTCAATATCTAAAGATACAAGTGTATGAGGTACAAATTATAGAACTGAATTTCCTCAATACAAACAATAAAAATTATCGATGCTGGATGTGTCAAAAATGAATAAATTAATAAATAAATACATTAAATCAAAAAATAAATAAATAAAGATTTACAGCAGAATAATCATTTGTGCAAAATATAAAATTATTTGAAATTATTTCTTCTGCGTCAAAAGAAATTATTTTAAATTTCAAGATTTCGTAAATCGAATCAGACCATTCAATCAATCAATGCATTACATTCGTCAATGTTAAGTATGTGGAAATATTTATTCCAAATTTTTATTTACCTCTTTTTTATCTATTGAAACAAAAAACTAGAAGTATATATTCGGAATTTAAGCTGATTTTTTGATGCACAGAAAAGTAGGCTCGTTTCGTTTCGGTCTAACTTGTTGATAATATATGAAACATGCAAGTTTCGCATATTATCAAAGGAATATTACATTTTTTTTGCATTTACCGTACTATCAGTATAACAGAATTGCTTGTCAATATGTAAATAAGAGATAAGTCCCGCATATTATAACATGCCAGATATTATCAAACAAAACATTCTTATTCATACTCTTCGTATAATCCGAATTCAGAAATAATTGGCTACTAATAGCTGGATCAATTTATTTTTTCTTATATTAACTGATTTTTTTTAAATATAAAAGCTATGGGTGTTAATACACGTATCAAACGAGTGAGGAATCACACATTATCAATCAAACATTTACTTTTTTTTACGCTTCTGCTCCAAACATTTTACTTCTATTTTGCCGGGTCAATTAACTTTTCATCATAAAAGGGTTCATCCTCAAGTGTTTCCCACCATTTGTCCTTCCACGTACAGTTTTAATGTTAGAAGTATGCTTGCCCCTGTATTGTCAAGACCAGGCTTATTATTAAATAAGGTAACTTGATTAAACAGTTTTCCTTACACTTTTTTTTCTATGTTTTAATAAGTTTCTAACTGCAACAGAAAAAATAACCATACATAGCTATTGCTTGAAATGTAAAATATAATAACTTAGAGATATTCTTTGAATAGGAAGATCGTAATTAAAGGGAGCTTTACAAAGTACGAAAGTGTCAGATCTATCTCAAGTACTCAAATTTACACGGTAATTACAGAAACAGAATAAGAGTAGTGGGTTCTGAATGTTGCTATCATATAACTCCTGGATGCTTCTTTCTCTCTACGCAAGAGTGATGCAGAAATACTAGTTTTAGAATTACGAAGAGGATTGGATTATTTTTGTCTTCTATAAAACTTTCTTTTTTCGTTCTGCTATTGATTATTTCAATAATTTTTGTCTATTTGTTTATTAATTATCTATTATTATTATTATTATTATTGTTATTACTATTATTATTATTATCATTATTATTATTAATAATATTATTACAGCACATTGAAAACTATCTAGAACGACCAAAAGCTGATTAAATTGGAATCGATTTTTTACATGGTTCGATAATTGTTCAGAAATGATGAAGAAGATCTTAATAATGATAAAGAGAGACAATGGAAATATTTGAACAATTTGCCTTTCAGATCGAACTGGTTGATACACAAAACTATTCTTTACCAGCAAAATTACTCGCCATTGCCTACTACAGTAGTTAAAATGTAGAAGTAAGAAAAATATATCGAATGTTTATTTATCAAAAGAAAAAAAGAAAGCGCGATTTATGTTTAGTTTAAGCGCATTATGAAATTTTATAATTTGTTCAAGTGAAAGTTAATTTCAGTGGTTTCTCTTTCTCAGTTTGCAATAAAATAGAAAAACCGGAAAAAAAAGCGGCCGAACGACCGTTAAAACAATGAAAAGTGATAACTAATAATTCTACTTTTCAACATTAATTTGCGGGTCTAAGTTCAGAAAAAGGTCAAATTAGAACTTTTGGAAAAGGTCAAGAAATTACGCAGTTTGCTTGATTAACTAATTTGATGAAATATTGGCACAGTTTTCTACAATCTACGAGGAATTGTTTATTTTTGCTGAAAGTTTTTCTTGTGCGCAATAGCAACTAGAAGCAATTGGAATGATACTTTTTCTAAGCCGTTGTACTTTGTCTGTCGATCCTAAGTGGTATTTACATTTCCTTTAAAAAATAACATGCAGTATACTTTTTAACTGCAGTGAAAACAATCCTAAATTTCCAACAGAAGACTACATAACGTTCGATTTTTAAATTTTCTGTTATTGTGTAGATAAACACGTTCTAGGTTATGTCAGGAGAAATTTTGTTGCAATATTTGTAATGTGTTTCACAACAGAGGCATGGATTAAACCAGTGGTTCCTAAAGGGGTCCACATGGACCCTCCCTCCGGGTTCTATAGCGAACTACAAGGGGTCCACGTCAACAAAAGAAAAAAATTGAGGGTGCATAAGAGGAAGATAGTGATCTATAGGACTGGATCTCAATTAGTAAGTTAATACTAATTTTTAGACATGGTGCACATGGCAACTTATTTATGTATATAATAGGCGGATAAATTTACTAGTTGTACGTTCGTAAAATATCTTCCATAAATTGTGCAAGTAGGCACCCATTCTCTTTGTGCTTGTAACTACTGAAATCTTGCAAATTTAATGATAGTAGGAAAGGTCGTAGCCACGGGGAACCTCGGCATTAAATGTTGATGCGTAAAAATAACATTTTACATGATAGAAAAAATAATTCTTAACATTTTGTTTTAAATTACATTCCGTAACTTTCACGTTACATTGCAGGAAATCTTTCTCTGTCTGCCTACTGTTTCATAACTTATTGGGAATACTTTAGCCTCTGTTTCACTCTGTTTTTGAGCTTTCAAATATAAATATTCCACTAATCGACTTCTTTCAGAATGGTTTCCTAGGAAGGGAATCCATGAAAAACAGGAAAGAAAACCGAGCGGTCCATTGGTTAAAAAAGTTTGAGGACCTATGAACCATACAATTTATAAGCTCCTTCATGAAATGCCAAAGTGTGTGCATCAGTAATCGTAGAACTTATTGATTTAGCCTTCAACAATAAGATATATTGCTAAAAATTGAACGCAATAATTTCCAAGATCACTCTTAAACATTTTGCGAAGAAAATATTATATAGTGAATAGTAGTTTCATGGCAGACATTTTAACCTCAGAACATTAAAGTCATTCACGTGAGCCATGTTCTTCTCTTAAGGTTGGGAACACACTCACAAGCCAATGAAATTGTCCAAATCGTTCTTGAAGATTTTAAAATGCAGAAAGCAACTGTCCTTTTATTTACTCCAATTTCATGCGCATGAGAAATAAACAACAAAAGAATAGGCGTAACGTGATTTTCAAATTCAAACCAATCCAATTGAAGCAGGAAAAGGAAGGGACAATAATTGCTGAAGACATAATAAACATATCTTCAGAATCAGAAAGCGGAACCTTATACACATTAGACTATTTTCAAAAGAAGGATAACCACGACATCTAACATTTGTTGAAGATAATCAAGCAATTCGTAATAAATGTATTTGCGCCATTAGAAGTTTTTGACCAGCAAGGCCGTATCCAGAGGGGGGGGGGGGGGGGCGGGCCCCTTCCGAAATCCCGAAAATTTTCGCAATGTAGCATATATTCCTCCCTGAAACTTTCCTCAACACTATTGTTTCAAAGTCAGCCCCCCCCCCCCCCCACAAAAAAAAAATTCTGGCTATGGCCTTGTTGACCAGACATTCATTATGTGTATAAATATTGGGATGAATTAGGCTATCAGATTAAGAATTTTGTTGCATATTTTCTGATTTGTTGCAGCTTGTTGCGGAAAATTGAGAATTTATGTTCTGGAAGAACGAGATACGAACTGATTGGCTTTCATTTCGCGTAAATTTTAAACCTTCCGGAAATCCTTAGAAAAATTTTCTCTATGATGTTATACTTTATTCGCTGTTTTCCAAATTGTTTCATCATGTTCCTTTGTCATCTATACGGTTTATGTTTTCATAAAAACAAAACTTTTGGGGTGTAGCGTGGCTTTCATACACTTCAATGAAGTAACCATAACTGAAGACATTTTAAAAACGAAATTATAAGCAACTAAACGCTAAACTTACTCACTAATCGTGGTCTCTAAGTAAGAAATTCAAACTTTAAAAAGTTCTTTGAAGGTTAACTTCTCAGGAAGACTACAGAGCCTCTTAAAATCTTAAGAGTTTTTCGATATAAGGTTTTCTTTAAAGAAAAAAAACTTTTGGAAATAACCGTTTTAACCCTTTGATTACTAGCGGAACGTATATGAGTTTCATTAATAAATGTTAAATATCAGTGAGGTAATATAATTGTTCGGTGACCTGATTGTATTGTGCCCCAGTCACATTAGAAATACACAGTTAAAAATTTCCGTAAGAAAATAGTAAAATAACCATTTATTTGATTGTTATTTTACCACGTTTAATTACATCAGTCGAATAACCATCAAAAAGATGGTACTCAAACCGCTGATTGTGAAAAAAATCGATTATTCTCTGTTTATCCTAAAAAACGTTTAACTAACCGTAATTTTCAAGCGCTCAATAAGAATCGGGCGTCCATCTTGGTTGCGAAACCTTACCGGTCGTACGCTGTTTTAAAACAGGAATACGGATTTATCAGTTAAAATCTGCATGTGTATATAAAAAAAGAAGGGGAGAAAAGTGGCTTAAGCAGTGGTTACTAAAATAGAAACACATACACAAGTAAATCAAAAATTAGAGACATCGGATTCCCGAACTGTTAGCGAATGAGCGAACCCATAATTTGAGCTGCTGAAGCTTGTTTGTATTTTAATTTTTACAGCAAATAAAATCATTTTCGTCAATATACAGTAAATTTAGATTAAAAATGACTTTGGATCCAATAAAAAACTGAAATCTCAATTTTAAGGCAGTTTGCCTGTTGGAAAAGAAGCGTTATTTATAAATAAACGGCCGATTTAAGTGGTGTAGATGGCCGAATGACTAGAGCGCAAGTTTGGTATACCATACACCCGGGGTTCGATTCCCGCACGTTTCGTTTACGGTTTCTACGCCTCGCAGATTCTACGCCTCGAAATGTTTCAAAAACGGTAAAAAATTAGTTTTGAAACCATTTTTAAATGGTTATAAAAGCGTAAACTTTTGTATTTATGGCTTTTGGTTTTGGTCCAGTAAAGATAGAAAAATGTTCCAAACCGTGAATTTAACGGTGAATTAGATGGACAGACTGCTGCCAGTTATTTAACCGTAATTTCATGATGAAATTTCTAACAGTGTAGTTTTAAAAATTTCAAGAATAAAATGATGGAAAATTTTCTAATTGGCACGTAAGACAATCTGACAGCAGTAAGTTTAGTGTAAATGCGCCAAAGGTACTATGGAGGTGTTGACTACATTGCTTTGCAGTCACAATCAAGCTGTAAACCGTTTCAATGGTAGGTATGGGGGCTCTTGTGCTGGTATGGTATAGTACGCGGCAAAAAGTATTGAAAAATAACTCAATTTTAAATGATGGTTGGAATATTATCTAGATCAATTACACACCGTTATTATGGCCGTAAGGGGGGGATTTGACGACCTTGTTATTAACAAGAAGTTCCGTCTTGATCTACACAAGCCTACTTTCCCGGTATGCACCAATGTCAAATTGATAATCTACCTGTATATCTCTCTCTTTCTCATTTAGATTCAGTGCTTAAAATCTTTCTCTTACTTCAAATATACCCTTTTCAGCGATTTATACTTATTACTCATTAATTCAGTCGGAAATATCCTTACAAATCGAGATCAAAAAGCTTCGTGCGAAAATAGGCTCGTTTAGTTCGGGATGAACTTCGTATCTGTACATGTTCCACGTCATAACATCTTTTCGATAAAGTTTGTTCCAAACAAATCCGTCTGTTAGAACAAGATGTATATAGAATTGAAATTTCCCCTTAGGCGCTGATGTTATTATTTTTTTGAATTCTTTAAAGTTGAACAAAAAATGTTCAAATTAAAAAATGTTTCCGTTGAGATATTCTTCCAATAAGCTTGTTCAAAGGAACGTGTATCTTATTCCCGGAGTTTACTTAATTTGCTTCATTTTTGCCCCTAGGCGCTAATGTTAAGATTTTTTGGACAATCCTGTCAGAAGTTATTATCTAGGGAGGGGGTGGCAGACAGACCGACAGACACACATTTTCCCCATCTCAAAACCCTACTTAACAAGTTTTTTATTTTGCAGTATTTATTTAATTACTTAACTTATTCTTGTCTTTCTTTTATTTTTAACGATATATTAAGCCTTCCTTCATTATCTTTATTTTCTTTTTTACTTTTACAGGAAAGTAGGCTAAAGAGGGGAACCGTAAACATAATACAACGTATTATAAAGACTGGCTTATTGGTATTAGAGTTACTATTATTCAATTAACTTGGTAAGTAGTTATTTAAAAAAAAGAATGGACACATAATGGCTTCCTTTTTATGAAAGTATTTTTCGCCCCGTTTATCACTGCTCATTCGTTTTTTTCTTGCTTTTTGACCTTTCATTTAATTATTTAAAATTTTTGTGAAGAAATTCAATTGATCACTGTAGTTTTTTTTTGAATTCGTCTTTGTTAAATATATACTGGGAAAATTATAGCAGTACTGCAAAATGCTTTAGCACTTCACAAAGATTTTATGCTCTTAATGAAGCAATACAATTGTAATTGTAAACGAATACACTAATTATACTCTTTCATTAATAAAGCGATATACTAAATAAATATTATGCTCTTGTCTGAAAAAATCTCGTATTTCCTCTTTTATGAATTTATTTTATATGTTTGGAAGCTACATATAACTTGATAAGTTTTAACACAATTTCATTTTTTGATTAATATCATATTCTTAGGAGAAACGGACATAATATTTAATATACAATGCAAAATTATAAAAGGTAGAAATAAAATTTAAAAAGACGTTTAGTTTGTATCTTTATAAAGTATACAACAAAAATGTGCGAGTTAGATTTTCTCCTACAAAATATACCGGAAAATGACGTTAAATGAATCACGGCAAATTTAAAATAATTGTTACAACGGGGCAATGTCTGTGTGGTCAATTCCTATTTTTCGAAAAAATATAGTATTAAAAACTTCTAAATTTTATTTCCCTTTTTTAAATCGCACTTTTAACTTGTGTTTTGCGTTTAGTTCTAAATTTCTTTTTAATTTTCTTTTCTTAAAGATGTTTTTCAGGCAATTCACTTTTTAAGTTGACTTATTTTATACCTTTTTATTTTTGTTTTGCATAGGGGTGGCACAAAAAGGGAAATGTAGGAATTAATTTTAATTGTTTAAAACCTAAAAATCGGAAATTAATAACGACCGGTATTTCAGACTGGAAGTTGTTTGAAAATTGCACGATTTTTCTTTCTTTTAAGATTTAATTTAGCTTTTGCAGCTTCTAAAAGCAGGCGACATAGTTTCCTTCGTAAAAAGAAGGATTCTGTTAAAATACTTTTTGCTCCATTCAAAAAGCCGAGAGTTGAAGTTTAAAGAAAGTTCTATCTCCATTCTTTTTACGTCTTAATATTTTTTTTTCTTTCAAACTCCTCTATTTTTGCCAACAGAATAATAGAATACAGATTCCTTTAACAACCGTCTCGATCATATTCAAAAGAGGGAAAAAGTGTCGGTTTTTGTCTCACTTATTTCCTGCACCATTTTTTTTTTTTGCACCCGTCGTTATAAATATGAGTCCATCATAGCACGATTTACATCGTTTACGTTTTTGAGGTCGATGCACTCCGCTGCACCTACTTAAAACTTAGTAAACAAAACACCTAAGAAATGGTTTCCTGAATCGTCTTTAACATAGGTGGCAAATCTTTTTGGAGCAGAGCTCGATTCCGAGATGAACGTATGAATGGCAGCCACTGATTATGAGAGGGTTCTTTGGTATGATTTCAGTTTTCAAAATTACCCTAGTGAGTGTACTTTATGTGAGTTTAAAATAGATTTTATCAGACATGCGAAAGAAAAAGTTTTCCTCAAAGAAACTTTACGTTGTGCTTCAGATAGAGATGCTTACGCAGATCGATTTTGCTCGCTTATAATCTCTTTTATGCGTAAAATTATGATTATATGTAACTTCTATGTAAATTTATTACCATTTGAGCAAGTGCGTACGATAAAGAAAACATTTTAATGGCAGTGCTGGTTAAAGAAGCCAGTTCTTAGAGGAAGTTGAATGAAAGGAGATGCTTTAAAATTTACCTTATTCGATATGACTCCGACACATATGAAATGTAAGGAAAACATAAACTTTTTAACACAATAAAAAGTTAGGGTTGTTAGAAAACGATCCTTTTATCAAATCTAGCACTAATATTACGTCGTATAATCTCTCTCCCATAATAAAAGCTTCTATGAGTTCTATATAATAATCACGTTACCACTGAAAAAACAACGATATTATTTATTAAACGTAGTGTAACTAACTTATCTTTATGAGCGATCGAATACAAATTAACCGTTTATTCTGGAGAGCACATCAAATGTAAGCAAAGAAGAAAGAATGGAAATGTCTGCTCAGAGTAGAGGTGTAGTATAAGAAATGCCGCAATCTATCACTTTTTAAAAAATGATTTATTTATTTTTGAGTAATTTTTCTTCTTAATGTTTGTTTTAGTGAAATCAATTGCATGTTAAAAATTTTATAGCAAATAGCAAAATATTTTCTTCTTTCTAAAAAAAAAAAAAATCAGCCTACTTTCCTATAAAAAGTTAAAGTAAATAAAGAAATAAATAAAACAAAATATAAATAAATAAGGGGAGGGGAGCATTAAAGAATTTATGAAAGGCTTAATGTATTGTAAAAATATTATTTAGTAACTCAATAAATAAGTAATATTGAAAAATAAAAAGAAACATGAAAGTAGTGCTATACGGTGGGTAAATAATGTGTGTCTGTCGGTCTGTCTGTCCTTGCCTAAAAGGTTTGGAAGGAATAATCCGATTGGAACAAAACATTTTTTGTTCTAAACATCAAGGCTAGGTCACCTAATTCTAATATTTTTTATTTGAGCAATTTTTGACAGCTAAAACGAAAATAATAATGATTAATAATAATAATATTTCCACTTACGGGTCACACATATTTGAAGCACTTAAAAATATTGAGCTAAATTGCCGATTTGCTTCGAACACATTTTATTGTAAAACATTCTAGAAGCAAAACATAATAAAAAAATAATAATTTTAGACTCGTTGACTTTAAGAGTATTTTTTGATCAACTAAAATCTTTTGCAACATTAGCTCCTACAAAAGGAGTTTGAACCTTGATGATTTTTTTAAAATCGATCAGGGGTGGTTTCCTATAGGTCCCGTACCATCGTTTGACCCCGTTCGATAATTAGAAAAAAATTATGGGCAGAAAAATAGTCATTTCTTTGTTTTCTTATCCATAACTTTTGACTAAATGAATCGATTTTGATGATTTTTCCTTTAATCGATAGAGGGTCGTCTAACTCAAATATCGCACATCAATTTGACTACATTTGTTTTTTTAGAAAAAACGTTACGAATGAAAAATAAGTATTTTTTATTTTAATTAGAAAGGCTTGGCTTGATTTTTCTTTGTTGGGAAACTATAAATAAATATAAAAGTCATTGTTAAAAAAGTGTTTGTTGCATTGTGCTATAATATTAAAAGCAATTACAGCAAGAGTTTGAGTGAAGGCTTCTCTGAGGCAAAAATTAAATCCAATCAGTTTGTTTGCTAAAATCGACTTCAAAGCCGAATTTATCATACAAATGATTAGTTTTTAGTGCCATTCATTCAAAGAAGGTTTGTCCTTTGACATGGATTTTTTAAAAATAGAGTGTTTATATAAAAAACGTATTTACACTAAAAAGAATAAAATAAAATATTTTTTATAAAAAAATAGAACCGACTTCAAACTATAATTTGCTTTAAAAAGTGAAAAATAAATTAATTTTTTAAACAGCATCGATGTGACTTTTAAACATAGTTTTAGAAGTCGGTGCAAAATTATGAGTCTACTTGCCATTACACCATTTGCTTCTTCATATTGGAACTGTTGCTAATTCTGGGAAAATATATATATTTGTAACTGATTCATGATTACAAAAGATTTCATCTATCCTAATTTTGCACCGACTTCTAAAACTATGTTTAAAAGTCACATCGATGCTGTTTAAAAAATTAATTTATTTTTCACTTTTTAGCGCAATTTATAATTTGAAGTCGGTTCTATTTTTTTTATAAAAATTATTTTAATAAAAATACGTTTTATATCGAAATTAAGCTAACACTATTCACTCGGGCTTGAGGAAACTGCTAATTATTATTTTTGGATCAAGGTAAGCCTTAAGAAATCGAACTAAAAGGATTATAACTGGCGTTTTCATTGACTTGGAAACTTCGAACAAATTTCATCTTGTGCAGAAAAATAAGCGCTTTCGATCGGTATATTATATTGATAAGTGTAAGGTTTTTATCACCCCCATATTGGAGAGTTTATGTAGAAATTTGCGTAGAATTTTAATAAAAAAAAGAACTACCTGTCGGATTTTTTTTCTAACGGATCTAGAAACCTTCGCAGGAGTGTACTCAACAACTTCCAAAAGTTTCATGGCGATCGGATACATGGTATAGTAATACATAAAGGACACACATACATACATACATTCATTTTTATATATATAGATGGCTTAATCAGATGTATTTTTCTATATAGATGGCTTAATCAGATGTATTTTTCTGTAATAATCTTTCTTTTTCTTTGAAAGCAAAATATATTATTACAAATTAAGTTTGGGGAAGTTGTTTAAATTATTAAAAAGGCGTATTTAAAACTATTTTCAGCCTAAGCCAATTAAGAGAGAGATTTAGCCGATGTTAGAAAATCGAAGTTGGTATACAGAAAGTTCGTTTAATTCAGGGACGAACTTTCTCTCTTTGTCCAGCTTATCGACCAGAAAACTTAATTAGAAATTTAAAATTCTAAAGTGCAAGGTCACATGCTCTCATGTGAATTACGTATTAGAATTGAAGGGGAGAGGGAGGAAGGGAGGGGAGAGAGAGAGTATGTTCCATGAGTTTTATTTAAGAAATAAAAACACTGATTTCTTTATCAGGTTTTCTTTAGTTGTCCTTTACGTATTAATGCATATCTTAAACACAAATCTCTTCTTATCTTAAAATCTTTGTTACATTATCAATGAAAAAATAATAAAAAGTCACAAGACGTAGCTATGATTACACAGCCAAAAGGGTTTGATTTCATTGTTTTTCTATTATTAATATCTATTGTGTAGTTATTATAGACAGAAGAAATAATTAGGTTGCTTTTTAAATGATTACAAGTCGTGACCGTTTTTGAATGAAGCTGTGATTTATGCCAGCCGCTACATTAAGGTTTAATTTTTTAATTAAAACAAACAAAAATTAAATAAATGGAAACTGCTGACTTTTTTTAAACACAGTACACAATTTTTCTGTATTTAGCTAAGATTTAAATATTTTTCTTGAAATAACATTCTTGGACCTATAAATTATTTTGCCACTGAAAGTATTGTATAAATAAAATGCATTAAGTGCAATAAAATAAAGTGCATTTGTTAATTTTGCTTTCATACTTATGATCTCTCGATAAAACACCGTATACATTACACACACCGTATATACATTAGTATAAAGAACTTAATAAATCAAAGTTATGACATCTGACAACGTAGTTTGAAAGTTTTAGCATTATTGAGACATTCTACTAAAAAGCATTTAACGATTCAATTAAATAAAAATAAATGATTTTATTAATTTTCATCTGAACAAATAAATAAATAAGGGAAACATCTGTGAGCCGAATCGCAGAAAAATCCTAGAGCTAAATATTGTGGGAATAAAATGCTGTAAATCAAATATACCAAGAATTAAAAGTGACTGTTCTGTATTTCTTTCCTTTATAAAAGGCATACAATATTTGATATTAATGCAATATAAAATGTTTGAGGTAGAGGTTTTTCTTGCCGCAGCGAAGCGTAAATTTTTCTTAAATTTGAGAATAGGAATTTTTTTTTCAACTACACAAAAATATAGCGTATAATTAAACGTTCAATAATAGAACAATTAAACGTTATATTTTTTTTCAAAAAAAGAGTAAAATAGACGCCAAATAAAATTACCTTTTCCTTTCATTTGAACCTTTGCAAAGTATGTCTTACATGTTGCGTAGGCAATTAATGTTGTATCTGCTAAATTTTTTATTACAATAAAAAATGTACGTAAAATTTTAAATTTGGTTTTATAAAGCAAAAAGAAAAATAATTATAATCAATAATGAAATAAAAATGTATAAAATATTAACAAATGTATAAATAAATAAATAAATAATATAGAACTTTAAACATGATACTAAAATTGTTATGACATAAAGTAACTTCATACATGTATTGAATAGTTTCATAGAATGCAGTTCGTCTTAAGACTTGGGAAAGTGTTAGATTTAGAGTTACAAAATACAATGGATATTCTAAAGAGTGAGGAAAATAAATTTCCTACCAATATGTAACTTTTTTAAAAAATTGAAAATGTAAATTTACATAATTAACACATTCTATAGGTATCTAGGCATTATTTTTTTTGAATAACTTTTTTAGTTAAAAAAAAATTGCTTACCGTGAGTAGAAATGTGCCAAAAAACTCTGCCAAAGTCTCTCTCAATAAATCATTCCGGCACTTCATGTTGTTCAGTTTCTCCCGAAACTTCTTCACCTTCGTGTCCACTGCTACAATAAGAAAAGGCATGTCTCAGACGGAACGAAGAAAGGAACAATCGAATTATCGGAGAACTTTGGAATCGAAAACCTGAGAGCGCGCCTCACTGCCGAGCAAGGGAACGAATGAATTCCCAAGATCTGATCCCGCCTATCTTTTTTCCTCCTAGAAACAGATCACTTGGTCAGTGTCGGTATTCCGGATAGTACAGATATGAAATCAGCGCCATCTCGTGTGCTATGACTGCAGCGGTGGAATTTTTCTTTTTTGTTTCACGTAGGGGATTAAGCATATATGTCACTTTTATCACCTAGGATATGCATTTGAATGGAGAAACTGATAAATGGGATTAAAATCTCAGAGAAATCCTTGAATCTTACCCCGAAATCTGAAGCTCTTGATAGCAGAACAAATGCGGAATGTGTTAGCCAATTGGACTTCTAACAAATTATTTATTAATTTAAACAAACGTATATTTCTGAGAGGCCGGCTCTTATTATAATGTTTACACGTACAATAAGGTGCAATCCATAAAATCTGTATCATATTACACTTTTAAATGCTCATAGCAGTTGTAATTTAATCCGTTCGTAACTGAAGGTTTGGGAGAATGTGTTGCGAGACATATTTAAAGAAATAGATACTTCTGTGTAGATGAACAAATTATCATCTAAAAATATAGTGATTTTTCTTCTTTGCCTTTCAAAATAAAACAAGAAGTTCCGTCTAGAACTATACGAGCCTACTTTCCCGTATACAGCGAATTCAAATTTATAATCTAGCTATCTCTCTCTCTGTCTTTCTCGTTTAGCTTTAGTTCTTAATTGCTTCAAATATACCGTTTTCAACGGTTAATACATATTCATTCAATCATTCATTTATTAAGTCATTCATGTATTTATTCACTCATTTATTCATTCATTCTTTTGCTTATTCATTTAATCATACATTAATTTAAAAATATTCTTGAAAATCCCGATCAAAAAATTTCATAGGAAAATAGGTTTGTTAGTTCTGAATGAACTTTCTATTTGTACATGTTCTACGTCATAAGAGCTTTCCGATAAAGTTTGTTCCAAGCAAATCGGTCCGTTTGATCAGGAATTATATAGGATTGAAATTTCCCCGTAGGCGGTATGTTAATTTTTTTTTTTGAACTGTTCAAAATTGAACAAAAATTGTTCAAATCAATATTTCACGCCAAGAACTTCTTCCAGTGAGCTTGTTCATGGGAACTTAGATCTTGTACCCAGAGTTTACATAATTTCCTTCATTTTTGCCCATAGGCGCTAGTTAAAATTTTGTAAATTGTTCAAAATTGAACGAAAAATTGTTCAAATCAAAAAGTAAAATATGGAAATCAGATGTCATCGCCGAGATCTTTCGAATACAAAAAGAATTTTTCGAATCGGACAATTCGTTCAAAAGTTATTAGGGGGGGACAGACCGACAGACAGACAGACCGACAGACAGACACACACTTTTCCCCCATCTCAAAACCCTACTTTCAAATTTTTTATTTTTCAATCTTTATTTAATTACTTAACTTATTTTTGACTTTTCTTGATTTCTAACGATATTTTCATGATACATTAAGCCTTCTTTCATGCTTTATTGTTATTTTTTTTTTACTTTTACGGGAAAGTAGGCTAAAAAAAGTAAATAAACAGGGTCACAGGTTAAAAAAGTTAAGTTTAAAAACATCTTTAACATCGGAACAAAAGTAACAAAAAAAAAAAAAAAATCAAAAATTATATTAACCAACTTCCTTAGACAAACATTACAATCTCATACAGTTAAAATAATAATTGTGAAAATTGGAGAAAAGGAGGGGTAAGCTAGAACTCTCTCTCTCTTTCAATCTATGTGTTTTTGCTTTGTTTTTCGTTTTAGAATTCACTTATTTATCACGTGGCTTCTTAATCCCATTAGCTTTTCAGTCATGGGGATCTTAAACATAGTCTTTATGCACATGCATAAAAAATAAAACAGGAGCAACACATACAATAATGCTTCAAATGGATGAATAGAATTTAAATTGTAATTTTGTTTTTATGTATGACAAAGTATTTGCCACAGTTCTAAATTTCAGCCCCAGTTCTTACAAGAAATATAACTCAAAGTTTAGTCTAGGGATGACTCAAACATTCCTCAGACCTTTTTTATAACTCTCAAGTTTTCCTAAAATCAAAGAGAGAGATGCATATACAGTGATGGAAAAAAAAAAATCCCAACACCAAGAAGGAGTTGTGCTATCGAAACGAAATTTGGCAGGCGTGTTTATACATTTGAAAGATGACGTCGATTTAAATTTTGCGCTCGGCGCATCAGTGTGACGCTAGTAGCGACACCCGGAAGATGCAAATCAGGTTTGCTTTAAATACGCGCTGTAACGTTCCTGAGCGTTGTTTAGCGTCGATACTTGATGTAGTGAGTTGATGTTAGTCCACAATGACTTTAAGAAGACGACGAAGCCATTATCACCAGCTCACTGAGTTTGACCGAGGTCGTGTAATAGGATTACGAGAAGGTGGGTTTTCTTTCCGCGAGATTGCAGAAAGGCTTGGCAGGAATGCATCCACTGCGCATGAATGTTGGCAGCAGTGGTCAAGGGAAGGCACTGCCTCAAGAAGACCGGGTTCCGGGCGGCCACGTAGCACGACTGAGAGGGAAGACCGCCGTGTTCGGCGTATGGCCGTAGCGAGTCGTACTGCGTCTGCAGCAGAAATTCGAGCAGCAGTTGGCACCACAGTGACACAACGAACTGTTACCAATCGGTTACTTCAAGGACAGCTCCGAGCCAGGCGTCCTGTAGCGTGCATTCCACTAACGCCAAACCACTGCCGTTTGCGACGTCAGTGGTGTCAGGCTAGAGCTCATTAGAGGACGGAGTGGAGATCTGTTGTGTTTTCTCATGAAAGCCGGTTCTGCCTTGGTGCCAGTGATGGCCGTGTGTTGATTAGGAAGAGGCCAGGTGAGCGGCTGCAGCCATCCTGTCTGCGGCTTTGACACACTGGACCTACACCTGGAGTTATGGTCTGGGGAGCAATTTCTTATGGCAGCAGAAGCACTCTCGTGGCTATCCCACGCACCCGAACAGCAAATGTGTACGTCAGTCTGGTGATTCAACCTGTTGTTCTTCCTTTCATGAGTAGCATTCCAGGAGGTGTTTTCCAACAGGATAACGCTCGACCTCATACTGCTGTTGTAACCCAACGTGCTCTACAGGGTGTCGACATGTTGCCTTGGCCTGCCAGATCACCAGATCTGTCTCCAATTGAGCACGTATAGGACATCATTGGACGACCACTCCAGCGTCATCCACAACCAGAATTATCCGTCCCTGTATTGTTCGACCAAGTGCAACAGGCAGGAACTCCATCCCACGAACGGACATCCAGCACCTGTATGATTCAATGCATGCACGTTTGTATGCTTGCATTCAAAATTCTGGCGGTTACACCGGTTATTAATGTACCTGTACTTCCCTTCTGCAATGGCTCTTCTCGGGCTTAAATTAACCTGTGATCTTGAAATTGTAATCAATTACGTACATTACCTATATAAATATATTCCTGAAATTTCATTACTCTACAATAATTATTTCTTGGTGTTGGGATTTTTTTTTCCATCAGTGTATATAAAAGATGGGCTGGGGAAAAATAAAAAGGAAACTAAAGAAATACAAAAGAAAATTTGATTGAAACCTTTGATTAAGTTCCATTTATGTATAGAATTAAACCATAGAACCAAATTATATTAAATTGAATAGTTAAAAAAAGCACACGAAAAAATTTAAATAACAGAAATTTGAGTTGAATGAAAATTTTTATTAAAGACGAAGGAATTCGAACAAAAAGGCAACATGTTTATTTTATATTTTTGATCTTCGTTCTGAGTAAATGCGTTAAACATTGAAAATAATGGATTGAGTCTAATAATGTGAAATTATTTGTGTATGCTTTTAACAAAGAAACAAACACTTTTCCAAGAAGTATTTCTCCTCTATTCCTTTCTTTTTTACGTTTGACCTTTTTTTTCTGAATTCGTTAAGTAATAAACATTAACTTTTCTTTTGCTATTTTTCTAAGCATTGACAAATAAGCTTTTTAATTTTGTTTGCAAAGCGATACTACATGTCTAAATTTAAGTTTTTATAGGATTCTTTTTATTTCTTTGTTGATTTTTTGGTATATTTGCTTTAGAGCAGGGGTCTCCAAACTACGGCCCGAGGGCCACATCCGGCCCGCGGACAGAATTTGTCCGGCCCGCGGAGAGCTAGCATACTTGAAAGAAAACTCCTTCTAGAGAACATATTTATTTTTTATAGCAAATTAAATTAAGTTTACTGAAGTAATCTATTTTTATGTTGAATAATTATTAATATGACATCTACATTGATATGGTCATGGGCTAACTACTCATAACATTGTTGTAGGTTATTATTTACTAACTAACAAATTATTGAAATGAATCCAACTAACATTTTATACATTTTAAATGAAAAGATAACTTATAACAAGCATAACGACATATGAAATACTAATGAGATTTATGTAATTGAGATTTTCCACTGACAATAGTTTGTAGTTGTGGACTAATTTTACTTGTACCAATTATTAAAAGAGATTTAAGATGCTCATCAGTTAATTTAGATCTGTAAACATTTTTTGTGTACTTCATGTTGGAAAAGGTCTTCTCACACAAATAAGTAGTACCAAAAACAGAAAACAGCCCACGAGCAAATTTATGCAAATTATCAAATTGTGTCAGTGGAAGACACTTATAAAATTCCAACAAAGATAAGTTTTGATATTTGTTCTTAATTATATCACTGCACTGTAGATCAATCATTTCCATTTGAAGTTCCGGGGCTAGGGTTTCAATGTCAGTATCAAAAGGATTCTGAAAAATCTTAATTTGATTCGCAATGGCATCAAAGTCCGAGAAACGAGTATCAAAATTTATTTTCAAAGCACTCAAAGTTTCGATTGCAAAATCGATAGGAAACTCGGACTCAGTGGTGTGGCTAAATATTTCACATGTTTTAAAATGTGAAAAACATTTACTTCGTAGTTGTGATTGAAACAGTATCAATTTCTTCCGGAATGATTTGATATTATTGTATAAATCAGGAAGATGCTGATTTTCTCCTTGCAATCTCAAATTCAGTTCGTTCACATGTTTTGTCAAATCAACATAGAATGCTAACTTCCACAGCCATGCGTTGTTTTGCAATTCAGTAAGAGGGCGATGCTTTTCATTCAAAAAAAATTCGATCACTGCTCGAAGTTCAAAAAAGCGCTGAAGGACTTTCCCACAACTAAGCCAACGTACGGCAATATGATAAGGTAAGTCATTTTCTCCAATCTCTTTAATAAATTGTACGGATTGTCGGTGATTCAGCCCAAAAGATCTGATAAAATTAACAGTTGATATGACTGGTTTCAGAACTTCAGACATATCCAAACATTTTCCGCACAAAGACTGTTGATGAATGATACAATGTAAGACTATTGGTTTTGAACCACCGTCATTTTCTACAGCCTTTGACACAAGAGCGACCACTCCTTTATCTTTCCCACTCATGTTTTTGCCTCCATCAGTTGTAATACATTTCAAGTTTTTCCATCGAAGGTTCTTTTGCTTAATGGCCATTTCAACTCCTTTAAAAATATCTGAACCAGTAGTTGTGCCATGAATACTATACATATCAAGAAGTTCTTCATGCACTTCATAGCTTTTATCTACTCCTCGAATATAAATCAACACCTGAGCAGTATCTGACACATCCGTTGACTCATCCAAGGCCAAAGAAAACCACTCAACATGTCCATTTTTGTTGAACAGTTGAGAGGATATATTTTCAGCGATGTCTTCTACCCTTCGAGCCACAGTGTTTGCTGACATACTGACAGTTTTTAATAAATTTACCTTTTCAGGGCACATTTCTTCGGCTACTGCGATTATGCATTCTTTGACCATTTCTCCATCGGTGAATGGTTTTCCACGTTTTCCAATTTCAAGAGCCACACGAAAGCTGGCACGAGTTGCAGCCTCTTGTTCAGTTTTGAGTTTTGTAAATAAAGATTTCTGCGATTTCAATCCGCGCTTCATAGCTTCGAATTTTTCTGTCCGCAAACTTCCTGTATATTTTGAGTAATTTTGAAAATGTTTTGCTTCATAATGACGTTTAATGTTATATTCTTTGAGAACGGCTATGCTTTCATTGCAAATCAAACATAGCGCCTTGTTACTGGACTCAATTACGAAATACTGAATGTTCCACTGATCTTTGAATTTTCTGCATTCACTATCAATTTTTCGCTTCTTTTCCATTCTACTAAATCACACACAAAAGCAACAATTCAAATAAAAATATTGTTACAAAGATGTCTTAAACTTAAACACGCACAAACACGTTTTAAGGAGGTACGCACTATTTTATTTCACAGCAGTGTCATAGGAACTGACTTGTGGTTGCGCCACTAGCCTTCTTATATATTTCACTTACTGCCATCTAGAAGTGAGTGGAAGACACCAGAACTTTATCGAACCAACGAGATTATTCTGTAAGTGCTATTAGCGCCATCTGTTAGGGATAGAAGGTACTACCTATTTCTGCTTGTGTCCACCAGATGTCCTGTCACGTTACTCCTCATGGCTCGCTCGTACTCTACGACTAATCTAGAAATTACAGATAATGACAGGAAAATTAATAATATGCAGTGTTGCCGTTTTGCGGACTTTAGTTCGATTTGCAGCCTTTTTTAAACGTGGCGTACTTTTTCGGACTTTTTTTTTCATGTAAAAAAATACTCATTCGTTACTTGAGTACTCGTTAGGAACCGAAGTAACGATTACTGAAGAAAAAAGTAATCAATGATTACTTGTGTATTTCATTACTTTTGTAATCAATGATTACTATGGCGATACGATGCGGGTACCCCATTATAACGGATACCCATACGATACAGAAAATACATCAGCTTCCCCGTCGCTAATGGCATCTGGCAAAAAAGTAATCATATTTTACACCACTAGTGGACTGATTCAACTTTTTACCACCGGCAACAATTAATGATAATATGGTTTTGGCCCTTGGAATTTACTGGAGTAATCAATATGGCCCTAAGGCTGGAAAGTTTGGAGACCCCTGCTTTAGAGTTACGTAGTGTGCGGACGTTAGCACGTTGAAAGTAAACACTTCAACGAAGTGTTTTTAGGCCTATGTTTTTTTACTAATGTTACACTTTTATGTTTCATGGATAACTTGAAACTTTGCCCTTTCAAACCAAACTTTTTTTTTTTTTAGTTTGACGAATTTTACTTTGAGCAACATTGAGTAGTAAAACTCTTATTTAAAATAGAAAAAGAAAGAAAAACTAAAAAAACTACATGAAAGCGTTTAGTTTTCCTTTGACAAACTTATATTAATAGAAATTAGTGCGTTGCTACAATGATTTACGAGGTAACACAAACGCACAAATAAATTCCAAAAAGAAAACAAAGCGCATTTTGTTTCCTTCTTTAGATATATTTTTGTTAAGTTAGTTGAATTATCTCAAATTATGGTTATTTAAGGAATATAATAAAGTCTAAAAGAGAAAAACATAAAATCGAATAAAAAAGATCGTTCATTTGTTCAGAGGAGGGAAAAGCGTGTAATATTTAAAAAAAAAACGAAGAGATCAAATAGCGAAATTGTGGTCGCTGTAGGACAAGATTCAACGATGAGTAGGGGACCGTTCATTGAAGTCAGGAATCTTATATATAAGCGGCTTATTCTGTCTGTGTCTGTCCGCGATAGGATCCTAGGCCGTTTTACCGATCGGGACCACATTGGGCACGGTTAATGTTTACGACCCGAGAAACGCATCGACGCAAAAATGAAAGTTGTGACTCAATTAGTTTTTTTTAAACTAATTTTTAAAAAATTTTCAATGATTTTTTTGACCCGTTTTATTTTACTTTTGCATTGTTGCCCTCATTTCCAAACATATAATTACAGTTGCCGTGTGAACAAACAAATCAATGCAGTTGCCATTGTTATTGTCATAAATGTAACAAATATACTAATAACAATCGAAACGTTTATCTCCGTTAACGTCATATTGAGTGAGGCTTCGCTGTATTTCAATCTCCGTTAAAAATTAATGTATACGCGAATTTAATTTAATCCTTTCTTTCTTTTTAATTTATTTATTTATTTTCTGCCCTTTTCATATTTTTCTTATTAGAGTGGCAGCGCTCTTTTTTCCCAGTTTCGCTAAAACTCTTGTTTTGAAAAGCCTAATAAAATTTTCAATAAGTTCTTTCGATGATAAATATATTTTTTTTCACAAACAATTTGATTATATAGTAAATAAATGTATAGTAGTGTGGGGCTGTAAGCGAAGGGGCGTCCTCGCCACCTGATCTGGGTAATTCAGTTTGAATTAGCAGACACCTTTGCCCAAATCATTTTAATTACAGTTTATAATATCTAGAACAGCGGTTATTTCGTATGACTGCCTGGCGTAAAACTTGTAAAATGCTGTTAAAAATACTTATTAATTAATTGGAACTTTTGTTCTCAAATTAAAAAAAGTAAATATTATGGACTGTAGCTGTTACTGAAGTGCTATTTTATTTGTGTATTTAAATGTCTTATTCTTCTTCGCATAGTTTTCCTTCATTTCAAGATTTGAACACCTTCCTGTTTAAGAACCACGTTACAACATCAGTGAGCGCATAGTTGTACATGATGAGTGAATGGCTCCGATTAAGCAGATATGATGTGAATCTGTTGATGTGAATCTGCATATTTGTAGTTTTTCAGCTTTAGCAGAATGGAAAAATTGCTTGCTCAGGAATTACCGATAATTGGCCGTTATGAAATCAATTGTTTTTAACTGAACTCCAGCATATGTTGTTAGTCAATATATTCAGCCAATGAGCCCTTGGAAACTTTTCTTTGAGGGTTCTAGAAATATTTCAAACAAGGAACCAATTTGACCTCGCAGCCACATATTTTTAATCGTTTATGGGTTCGTTTTGTGTGCCAAATGCTTCTATTGTATTAATAGGCAAGATAATTTTAATCGTTTACCCTCTTTACCCTTCAAAAAAACAAATTGGGAAGAAAAGATTTTAAAAATATATGTAAAAATATAAAGGAAGATAAATAAATCAATAAATAAATTTTAAAAAATGAAATAAAAAATAAAAGTGATCAAAAATAATAAAAATAAAATAATAATAAATAAATAAATAAATTTGTTAATTCGGTTTCATAAAGTATATATGTGAAAACTTCATGCTTATGGCATGTAGTTGAAACAGTATTCCATTTTAACATTTGGAATGGAAGAACTTAATTTCGATGAATTGAAAATTATTTTATAGACTTGTACAGAAGTGTTTATTCATATGTGATCAGCATTTTACCCACGTTGCATGTGGGTTAAAAATAAACATGTTTACTATAGAATATTAGATTATGGCGATTTTTAGTGAAATTGCAGCGATTGAATTGTTGTATTTAAAAAAATACGTAGCAATTTTCACCAAATTTCTTGATTTTTTCCTCAACTGTGAACGTTAAGTGCCATTCTTTCATTCAACAAATACGGTACTGTTGCGTACGAGTGAATCTTCAGTTTTAAGAAAGATGGAGGGAAAGATAAAAGTGTTTCGTTCTTTCAGAGAGCAAAAATTCTAGAAAGCTTTCTATTATCAATGATCGTACAGAAAATAAGAAAATAAATGTCATGATAAGCATTTTTGCAACACCTTTTTGGCCATTGCAAAAAAAGAAAAGCATATTTAAATTCATAAATATAAATATCTCTAGTAACTTGATACATTTTGTTTTATGTCATCTTTAAAAAACATACTTTCTTATCTTTATTATTTGAATTCCATTGAATGAATTATTTTGATTTTGAAAATAATGACTGGATTATGTATAAAATAAGTAGATTATTTTTGTATTTAATAAATAGTGATTTTTTTAAAGTCAAAAACGACATTCTCCACATTTTCCTGAATTTACTTGAATGTTTGAGAAAAATCTTTAAATTTTTATCTCAGGAGATTGTCAGGAATGGAACTTAATTTGAATTCAGAAGTAATTTTGTTACACGTGAACAAAGGCCAAAATGTAGGAGAAAAAAATCATAATAACATTTTTACTTAAACAAACGTAATTTCAATTGAACTAAAGATGTAAAACATGCAAAAAATATTTATTTGAAGATCATATATTATTTATTATTAATTAAAGATTTGTTTGTGACACTGTCTGCTCGTGCGCAATTCAGTCTGGCATTTTCATCAACATCACTGTAACGCAATATTTAAGATTTTTTTCCCCCAGCAAAAATGAACGGGATAAGCGAACAGGTCCTCAGATTAAAACATGAAGCATGCCGAAAACAAAACAGCGAAAAACAAAAGGCTAAATTACTGCTCATTGGTTTTTCCATTCATGAAAACAAAACATTTATCATTTTGGAATAGAAAAACAATGGAAATTTATAATACAGTCTATAAATACACGACTTGAAGAGTGATTTATTTATTCGTTTAGTTTTTGAAATTTGTTGATGTAGGAACGTTCTCGAAACTAATAACCCAGTCAATAAATACACGAGTAGTAATGCTTATTTATTTGTTTACTTTTCGAAATTCGTTAATTTAGAAGTGTTCTACAACACATTCGTGTCTTTTCCTCCTTAAGGTATCCGAACACGTTCGGAGCACTTTTTTAGAAAAACTATGTTTAGAAAAATTGTTATTATTTTTTTGATGTAGCTGCAGTAGAAATCAGAAATCAACCAACATTTTTTAAAAAAATCATGCAAAATTTTATAAAACTTGTAATTATTAGTAAAATTTTAAACGAAAAATCCAAAATTTTGAAAAATGCTACAAATTATATTTTTGAATTTAACAAAACAAAAATAACTCAAAATTAACTTACTGACACTCATCTAGGGCATATACCAACAATTTTGAGGATATATTGGAAAGAAAATTTTTTAGAGCTCATCGAAGCGTTAATAGTATGATTTTTGGCAAATTTGCTACTTCGATACTTCATAGGTAGACCATAAATAGCAAACTATTGCAGTTATGATTAAGATTTTGGTATATAGAGATAAATTGTGCCGAGTTTCATAAAAATAGAATGAGTATATTTTGAGTTATCATTTTTGAAACGAGCAAATTCCACGTAAAAACTCATTTTGAGAAAAAAGCATTTTAAGTTTAGACTTTCATATTTTTACTATATATTATGCACATACAAATATATGCTTTGCTTTTACATATATTTAGCACATTTGAACTGCATTTATTTATTTTTTTAATATTTACGCTTTTTTTTTTGTACTTGGTAATGAAACTCGCCAACACAGAAATACTCACAATTCATCAATATATTTTCAAAATTATTCACAATTGATTTTTCTTTCTTATAGACCTCCTAAAAAGCAATATGTAAACAAAAAACACACATTTTCACTTTAATGAAGTTAAAAAAATTAGATTTTTCGTTTGAGAATTATAATTTAAAAAATGTCATATATGCAACAAATACATTGGCAAAGTAATGAATTAATTTACTATGTAACTCTATAAATTACAACTTACAAATCAAAATTCCCCACATTTATAAGTAATGCTCTCTTCTAGTACAGATTTTGCTATTCTTCCTTTTTTTATTTGTCTATTTTTTTTCTAGAATCTTTTACATTTGGCAAAGAATGTTTTCCGATCTTGCTTTAATGACCGATATCTCGACTTCTAATTAGCGTAGAGAGAAAAACGAACCAGTTTTGGAAAGCTAAAAAAGTGCTTAATCCAATAAAATCATAAAATATTTTGTGACATTTGGTCAAAAATGACCATTTCAACGTGTTCGGATACCTTAAATTTTCAAATTTTATGTAAATTATAAGCAACAGACTGCATGAATACTGATGCACTTTCTGGAAACAGCGGTAAATATTCCATCAGTTCAGCTGCTTTTAAAACGCTTTCTTAGACTTTTCATCTCTCCAGAAGAAAAAACAAAAACAAAACAAAACAATTGTATTTTCATTTCAATACGTTAATTAGACAGTAAACTTTCAGAAACTTTTATTAATTTTTATTTAGACGCTTTATTAATTTTTGTTTTACCTTTGGTTGAAAAGTTTGAAAGTTATTGAACCGTTAGGAAAAATTTCAAAAAATTTCACGATATTTTTTCACCATTTTTTTATATGAAAGTAAGGTACTCTAAGAAAAAAAAAATTTGCACGTTCGAACATGGAAAAGCCATAGTATTCATTTTAATTTTTCTGTAAAATGATGTGAAAAATTTATCATTCTTGCATGACAGTATAGGCCTCGAAATGTACTCATACAAAATGTGACTTTTTAAATTTCGGATATCAAAATTTATTTAATAATAAATCGTTTATTTTGATAACTCACTAAAATTCTTACCGTCACTACGGATTGCTAAGCTTGTTTAAATTAGAATTTCATTTATATGAATGAATACGTTATTTTAAATGTGACGAGATTGTTCAGAAAGACTGGCAATAATTTTACCGAATCTCAGAACATTTAAGTAAAAATTTAGGCGTTTAAATATTGCCTTAAAAAGATTATTCAATACATACATACAAAATGAAAAGAGATTATTAATATAGCAGCTCAAAAACGTTATATTTCACCGATAGCTATTTGCAATGTATTAAGTCTCTTTAGCAATTTCACAATATAAAAATGATGCGATAGTTCTCTAGTTTGAAGTATTTTGGACTCAGGACTTGTTACTGTGGCAACCTCACTTCCCACGGAACAATTAAAATCGAAACAACAATCCTTTACTATAATTAGAAAGGAATTTGGAAATTTTGAAAGAAAGTATCAGGTTGAGTCAGCTAAAGTAAAATTTTCAATTCAATACACGAAGAAGTTTAAAGATTTTTACAGTTAAGTAAAAAATTTGTCAATAATTTTGAAGAAAAAGGATTTTTTTTAAAGGACACAAGATTGTTTTCCAAGAAGGAAAAAAAGGACATTTGAAGAGATTAGTTGTTGAATGTTTAGTAAGTTTTGAGAAGAAGTAGACATATTCGGATAACCATTTTATTATTTCCTTAAAATGTATAGACTTTATTTTTCGTTAGCCATTAAAAACTACAAATTTACATTTGCTTGACAATGTTCTTGACACTATCATTTTTCCATCAAGGGCTTATGTGAAAAATATTTTCTATCGATATTGGTCTCATTTACTTTTCAAACATTTAAATTTTTTGTGTGGCAAGTATAAGACTTGACTATTTCTCGTACATTCTCAAGAACTTATTAATTTTCTAATAAAATTATTTTTTTAAATACCAGCTTAAGCAGAAATTGTCTGTGAAAAGATATTTCATTAATTGTTTCAAAAAAATAAAAAATATCATCGAATTATTTGTTGAATTATCTGTACTTAACGTTTGATACGTCGATGAATGTATAGCATACGCGAGAGGCCGAATGTTTCAGCACAAAACATGTTTTCTTAATTTCAGAGGCTCAAATGATGCGATGTAGGTTACGTCTAACCTTATTACTTCCGTCATAACCGAGAGAACCCAAATTAAAATCATTACAAAAAGTTCCTTTCCAAATGATGTACTATTTTAGGCTTGAATTCACGTGAGCACAACAACAACAGAAAGGACTCATTACACATATCTAACGTGGACCAGAAATCGTCTGATGATACTTTGATGCCATTAAAAATGAAAAGAGCAAAAAATCAACTTCATTCTTTTTCCCCTTGGTTGCGCTATATAGGAGAAGCAAAAATGAAATAATTCCGTGAACTTGACCCGTTTGAAGGCCAATGCTTCGTTTTGCAAACGTGAGTGCCATCTTAAGCGAAAATTTCTTCCTTCGCAGCATTGGTTAGGCAAAAGGATGTCATTTGTTACATGTAATTCTTGTGACATCCTTTTGTAAAGAGTTGTGTCTGCGTTAGTAGAATATTCTGAATGTTCGAAAATAAACGAGTTCTCTTTTCTCCCTCTTGTTTTCTCTTATATACCCAAACGTAGTTGCTGATGGCTTGTTTGTGTAATGTACACACACATAGGTCTGCGGACAAAGAAATTCGTTATACTATTCGTTGTTATGTTTTGATTCGACGGAATTTATCAAGTAAATCAATGCTTGGAACTTTGTGGAAGTATTGAAAAATGTCCAAATCTTATGTGGGCGACAAAAAAAGTCTATGAAGTTACGCATTTTTATCTACATTACTGGAAGTAATTTACTCTTTAAACATCGCAAAGATGCAGTCATTTGGAAGGGAAAATAAACTAGTATTGCTTGATCATGTTCTTTTATTTCTATCATTCCATATTCCAAAATAACTTTTCTTGTAGTATTGAAAATTTATTAACATTTAAAAATTACTTTAAAAACAATTCAGTATAATTCCGTGCTAATAATATTAAAAATGTATCTAAATAAATTTTCTAAAAATGCAGGAAAATACTAAACGTTTAAAAATATCAAAAAAATAAATAATTTTAAAGATGTCTCATGGCGAAATTAAAGTTAGCCATACTTTGGTTCTCAAAAGTGCAAATTTTGAAAAATAATTAAAAACAAACTATAACTGCTATAACTGTTAAATTATCAAATGTAGAATTTTAGTTTTTAATTGACGTATGTTTAAATATCGCGTTCAAATGGAAGAATCACGATCAATTAAGAATCATGATAGCAAAAGAATGCTTTTTCAACTCAGAATGTGTTTTGTAGAAAGCACCTTGAAATTGACAACTTTTGTGTTATACATTAGAAACAAATGAAGATTTTCTGAATATATATAGCTTTGCGTATCCATTACCGTCAAATGAATAAGAAATATATGCAGGGCGTATCAGAAAAATCGTGGAAAGTGTTTTATACTAAAATTATACACAGCACAAGAAGTGAAATATTTTTTGGAAGTGGCTTTAAAACATGACTTTTATTTAGTTTCTTTTTTTTTAAGTTTCACTAAATTTTAATAAAGGAAGTTTCTTAGAAAAAAAAGTGGCGAAAGTTATACTCTATATTTATTTTGCACTGCATAACTAAAATAAAATAAAAGAAAATTTTCCAAAAACGCACATTTTTTTTTTTTTGCATTTTAAAGCAATTTAAAAAAATAGGTAATGCAATACTATTTATTTTCTTAGTTAGCTAATTGCCTTTAGTTCCAACTTCATTTTAAAATTGTTCAAACCAATAACTAGAACTCGATGCTACCATTTCGTTTAAAAAAATGCATTTCAGATAAAAAAACAAGTTATACTTGAAGTAATAATGGTTAAATTATTTAGGTATATTCATCGCATACTTATCTACTCTAAAAGTTATTTGGATTTTTGAAAATAAATGAACTTGAATAACAATATAAAATATTTAAAATTACGAAAAATTTAAAAGAAAAGAAAAGAAAAGAAAAAAATACTTATCGGGGTGGGAAGTTGGGGGGGGGGGGGGATTATGGGGAAAAATGATAAAGCAAATTTACTATTGCAAAGAAAGTTATATGAGGCGAACTTCAAGAAATTAAAATAATAATAATAATAATAATAATAATAATTTTCTAAAATTTACATACTTGAAATTATGTAGAAATGATACGCTATCTTTCACCCAAAAAGGTTCTATATCCATTGAGGAAAGACAAGAGGCAAAATTTAGGCTCTAAAAATTTAAAACTTAAAATAAAATGCGAATTTAACTGCCTAAATTAACTCTTTATTCATTGTTAACGAGAGTTAATACACTACGTAACTGAATTAAAAAAAAAATAAACTCATTAACAGTAGAACAAAAATCGAACTGACATCGCTAGATTTCCTTGCAATTGATATCTAACTTCAATTTCTTGGATCACTAAATGCATCAGTGAAAGGTAATGCGACAAGTTCGCATCATCATACATTTGGTGTTATCGTCGAAGATTACAATCCGAACGGAAAATGTTAGATGGTATGCTTGAAAAACTTTCGGTACACAACAGACGATTGAATAAAAACAAGAAATCTGTTCGTTTAGATTGAGATGTTTTTTCCCCATCCCTTTTCTTCCTTCCTTTTCTTTTCTTTCTTTTTTTTCTTTTTTCTTTTTCATGTTTGACAAAACAGAAGTTAAACATTCTAAGATCTTGCACATGATAAGGGGTCATACATAAATGATGTCACGCTTCGAGGGTGGGGATGAGAGTTTGAGAAGTTGTGACAGTTTGTGACAAACGGAGATGAGGGGATAACAAGAAGTGTGACATTACACATTTTCCTTTCTATAAAAACATTTAAAATCAGCAAAGTTAATTTATTTTTGAAGTTTTTTTGATTTTCAGAATTTGATTTTAAAGTTTCATTGATCATTTTGTATCGTAAACACCGATGCTGATTACGTTTAAATTTACTTCTTGCGAAAACTTTGAAAGGAAATTTCCTGAGGCATTTGCACTCTTAAAATAAAATTGTGTGGGTCATTTTTTCAGGATTTGAACAATTAATATATTTTACTGTTCTATACTAATGATCTTTTATGTTGTATCATTTATGAACCCTCCCTAAGGCATGTCATGAAATCAATTTTTAGTTATTTTACATTTACTATACTTCTAAAACGAAAAGTTAAACCCTCTTGTCTTGGAATTTTCATCTATTGTTTGCTTAAAACGAATATTTCATAATGATGATACGTTTTGGAATAACTTTTTGCGTTGAAAAAAAAAAGGATTGCTTAATTATTTTTTTTAACAAATAAATCCACAATTAATTAACTTATTATACAATTTTAAATTTAATTTTGTTTTAAATTGAAACAGTAGGTCAAGTTTTTTTATACACGAAAATATTTCTAGTGAAAATAAAACGTATCCAGAATGAATATTCAGGAAAATCTAAATTAACAAAAAAGTAAAAGACTGCCTTGTTATGTTTCTTTAAAAGCTTTTGAAAAATAAAATAAAATCTAAAAGTAAATATGAAGAAAAAGAAGGGAAAAAATAATTAAACAAAATAAAATAAATAAATAAAAATAAAGACTCAGATGAACTCCATTGAAAATGAAATTTAATAAAATGTTGCTTTCATATGTCATTTAGTCAACTAGATATAGCTGCTTCCTTCGCATAATTTTCAGAAAAATGGTCAGATTAAAAATGGTAACAGTTTCGAAAAAGAAATAGTTCCGAATTAAGCGAATATGTACAGATGATGACCTAAAACGATTTTTTTAACACTGACTCCGAGAAGTTTAGGTATTGTTTCGTTATCTTAAAGGCGGATACAGAGAAATATTTGTGACAGTAAGTCGCGTTTCTTTTGAGTTCTGAAACTTTCAAAAAGTAACAATGGCATTTGCGAACATTTCTAGGGCATATCAAAGTAAAAGGAAGTGATAAATCAAATATAATTTTCAGCACTACATGCCTAAATTTACGACCTCAGATCTGAAATGTATAATGTTAACTCTAAGAGCTAAATTTTTTTCTGCAGAATAAAAATAGTTGAAGAGGTTTCTCACCCTTCGAATTTCGAAACAGGAAGTTATTCTGACACT
Organism: Octonoba sinensis; assembly: GCA_038502835.1. Classification (NCBI taxonomy): domain Eukaryota; kingdom Metazoa; phylum Arthropoda; class Arachnida; order Araneae; family Uloboridae; genus Octonoba; species Octonoba sinensis. The sequence goes on from CM076603.1 coordinate 125,830,887, forward strand.
AGAATGTAGCAGAGCCAAATAAAGGTGATTTACTAAATTTTTGCGCAATAGCGCCGGATGGAAGTTATTTTTAAAAGTTTATTATTATTTATTTAGACCATTTTGGGGGCAAAATAATAAAATTTTTTATTCTTCTAGCTGTGCGACACTGTACGTTTTCTTCCAGAGCCAGCTCTATTTTGATTTTCTTCGATTTGAAATTTCCTTAGGCTATTTTCTGTATGAAATTTAACTAAATAAATAAAATATATTAGTAAAATTAATATTTCAGAAACTGATAGGGGAAAAAATACGTTTCTCAAGAGAATGTCTCCTCTACTTAAGAGCAATTTTAGGAAAAATGTTCAGACGTTTTTTTAGTCTTATTTTTTTTAATTATTCTTCTTTTCTTTTTTATTTCTATTAAATATCTCATATTCTTCAATATTCAACTAATAATTGGAGAGGTAAATATTTTATCCCAACAAAACATAAATGTGAAAAAGGGCCAAGTTCGATAGAACAAAAACGGCCTTCGGAGTAGTCGGTGCCAGCGATAAAAGAATTGATATCTAATGGGTGCCAAGTTCCATAGCAGATCCTTTGATCATGGCTGTAAGAGCGTACAATGTTCCTTAATTTATTTAAAAACATTTTTTTATCGGATTCCTAACTTGGAAAGTGTTAATTAAGGTAAATTACATTCAAAAAATTTAACTCATTCAATTAGCAATTTTTAATAGTAAAATCATGTGGCAAGCTATCATAGTTAATTTCTAATTGTCTTCTTTAACGTAACTTATCTTAATTAAAACTTGCCAAGTTAGGAATCCGATAAAAATGTTTTTAAATAAATTAAGGAACATTGTACGCTCTTACAGCCATGATCAAAGGATCTGCTATGGAACTTGGCACCCATTAGATATCAATTCTTTTATCGCTGGCACCGACTACTCCGAAGGCCGTTTTTGTTCTATCGAACTTGGCCCTTTTTCACATTTATGTTTTGTTGGGATATCATTAATTTTTGAAAAGCTAAAATGTGTGTTTTTATATTGACGATAAGTTATACTAAATTAACCAAGCTGAATAGTCGCTATTAATTATTTAAGATTTTTTTCGTCTGTTTACATTTCTCCGTAATAAATCCGTAAACCTATATTTACTTAATTATTTTTTTATTTAAAACGTTGAAAAGTTCTGTATAACTACGACACTGCATTCTTTGTAGTCAGCTTGAGTTAAGCCTTAAGACGAAAAATTAAAGCGGAAAGTGAATTTCAATGCATCAATTATCAATTATTTACCTTCAAACGCGAGAGAGTATTGTTTACTTTAAACGGCAGAAAAATATGGCTGCCGTTTCAAGTCGTTAGGTATGATGCTACTTATGAGTATGCTAGTAACTTCGAAGATAATGTAATTTTTTGAAGTTTCGGATTTTTTCCTTTATGTATGCCAAGTTGTCTACCTTGATACAAAGTTTCAAGTTTCTAAGTCTCCTAGAAGTAGGCTAGGTTTTTGATGAGTGAGTGAATGAGTGAGTGAGTGAGTGATAAAAATGACACTTTTCAAACCTTAATAGTTCCATAACCATAAGAAGTACATCAATGAAATTTGATATCCTAGGGGTTAAAGGGATCGCTATTAGACGTTCAAAATTTCAAGTATGTAGGTCTAATAGTTTTGGGGTAATGGTGTAGTCAAAAGTAGCTCGAAATGGTTCGGGTAAATATACACATTGGCCGGTGTCGCCGTATCTTAATTTGGCTGACTTTCTGAACTTGGCGGACACACTGCCGTGTGTCTAGATATACAAGTAGGGAATAAATAAAACTGAACAGTTGAAGAGGTTAGAGAATGAAGATGTTATGAGTATATTTGAACAAAATTAGCTTAAACCATTTTGACTAGCTGCTTTTCCTTTCATCGCGCAACAGGTGGTTTTCCCACATGATGTTACAATGCTTTGTAAAAATAAGTTGCTGTTGCAAGTTTTGTAATTTTTTCTTCTTTTACTTCAATGTTCTTTCCGAATCAATTTTTTCAGTTCAGACTAGTGTTGCTGCGCCGTTGAACATAGCGTTCGGTTTAGATACTCATATATTGAGCAACAAAACTAAAGCAACCGTTATTTGTACATATTTTTTTCTTTTTAGCCTGATTTTTCATAAAAGTTAGAAAAGGAAAAAGAAAAAACGAAAAAGGTATGAAAGAAGGATTAAGGTACCATGAAAATATCGTTAAAAATAACTTTTTAAAAAAAGTCAAAAATAAGTTAGGTAATTATATAAAGATTGAAAAATAAAAAATTTTAAAGTAGGGTTTTGAGATGGGAGAAAATATGTGTCTGTTTGTCCTCCCAATAACTTTTGAGGGAATGGTCCGAGTCGAAAGGTTTCTTTTGAATTCATGAACTTCGGAAAGGACATATCATTTATATATTTTATTGTTTGATTTGAATAATTTTTCGTTCAATTTTGAACAGTCCAAACAAAATTTCACATTTGCGGTATTGGGGAAATATGAAGCAAATTTTATGGACATAAAATCCAAATTCCTTTGAACAAGCTTCTTGGAAGAAGCTCTCGACGTGAAATATTTTTTGAATTAAACAATTTTTGCTCAATTTTGAACACTTCAAAAAAAAAAATTAACATTAGCGCCTGCGCGAAAATTTCCATCCTATATAAATCCTGATCTAAGAGACGGATTTGCTTGGAACAAACTTAAACGGAAAGAACTTAAAGCATAGAACACGTACAGATATGAAGTTCAACCAGAACTTAACAAGCATATTTTTCCACGAAACTTTTTGATCTTGAGTTTTAAGGATATTTCGTAATGAACGAATGAATAAATGAATGAGTGAAAGAATGAATGAATAAATGAATAAAAGAATCAATAAATGAATGAATATGTATTAACTGTTGAAGGTGTACTTGAAGTAATTAAGAACCAAAACTGAATGAGAAAGAGGGAGAGATAGCTATATTACCAATTTGACATTGATGTATACGGGAGAGTATGCTCGCATAGTTCTAGACGGAACTTCTTGCGTTTAATAGTGTCAAAACTTTTTTACGGTAATATGCAATTTCCTGAGGTGTCAGTTTTCTGCGGAAGTTTAATCTCTCGTTTGAGAGGAAATACGCAATGTTTGTAGTTAACGAAGCAAAGAAAGAGGAAATCACTTCACATCTTTCTGCATCTTTCGTTGACTGGAATTTTCTTTCATTACTCATTTTGTAGTTTATTCATCGTAATAACTACGATGTTTTAAGAAGCCATATAATTTCCACAAGTTTGAAATTTACTTCACCAAAAGTAGATTGAAAGAATATTGAGAGGTAAAACGTTTACTTTTCTGATGAAACCTTTTTTTTTTTTAATCACGTTTTTTTTTAATGGTAAATTCTCATTTTTTAAAAGAACATTGCAAATAAGTACAGAAACTCTTTTACTGCAACATTTTGACAAATATTGAGCAACTATAGTACACGAACAATTAAATTAATTTTACCTTTCAATATTCTTTCAATCTACTTTTGGTGAAGTAAATTTCAAACTTGTGGAAATTATATGGCTTCTTAAAACATCGTAGTTATTACGATGAATAAACTACAAAATGAGTAATGAAAGAAAATTCCAGTCAACGATAGATGCAGAAAGATGTGAAGCGATTTCCTCTTTCTTTGCTTCGTTAACTACAAACATTGCGTATTTCCTCTCAAACGAGAGATTAAACTTCCGCAGAAAACTGACACCTCAGGAAATTGCATATTACCGTAAAAAAGTTTTGACACTATTAAATGCAAGAAGTTCCGTCTAGAACTATGCGAGCCTACTCCCCGTATACACCAATGTCAAATTGGTAATATAGCTATCTCTCGTTTAGGTAAAACGTTTACTTTTCTGATGAAACCTTTTTTTTTTAATCACGTTTTTTTTTTGAATGGGAAATTCTCATTTATTAAAAGAACATTGCAAATAAGTACAGAAACTCTTTTACTGCAACATTTTGACAAATATTGAGCAACCATAGTACACGAACAATTAAATTTTAAACAAATAAGTCGATTTTCTCAAAACTTCATGCTCTGTGAGCAGCAACGTGCAGTAAAAGGTGCAGTAATTAGCTTTTTAATGTGTCGGTTGAATGTTCAAGCATTCTGTAATGAGTTGCGAGTTTGACTGTTGTCCCATCCCTTCTATTCTACTTTTTCAGTTTCTTTTGAAACTTGAGGGTGATTTCACACCAAAAGCGACAAAGACAAAAAAAAAAAAAAAAAAAAACTTGTCTTTTTTCATCCGCGCAACAGCAGAGCTTATTTTTAAAGGTTAAAATAAACTCTGCGCTTGCGGAGATGAGAAAAGTCAGGAATGTTGTTTTTGTTGCATTTGGTGTGAAAGCACCCTTACACTAATGATAAAACTTAGAGGCAGCTGTTCAGCCTTATTAAAATTTATCTATTCGTTGCTTAAGTCTATTTAATAGTGTTTTGAACTTACTCAGATTAGAACATTGATCCATTAAAATCAGGAAATGCTTAACTGGGGGAGAAATCAATATCTCTATGAGACATCTTGTTTCCGCGAAAGCCAATATCATGTCTCGAACATTCACTACATATGTTGAAAAATGTTGAAAGTAATTAAAAAAAAACTTTGCTGAACATATAATTTTAAGTATTCTCAGGATGTCGCATGTCGCATTTGCATATACGTTCTTAGCCATTACTGAGTTGAATTAGTACGCAGTACGGCAAACGAAATGTTGGTGTAATTTAAACGATAAACATCTAAAATATTATTTACAAAAAAAATTTAAAAAATATCACTAACTCACTAAGGCCATAACCAAATGCAAAACTGCTATTATTACCTCTTAATTATCATGTTTGATAAATTTCCATAAATGTGCTTTGACAGTAAGTTTTTGCAGTTTGCGCTTCAACTTTATCAACAACCAATAAAACATCATCACGAAACTCTCTTTATTGTGGCAAACAAGTTAGTATGCATTCGTTCATGCAAAGTAAAGCGTGCCACTCACGAACATGATGCAACGTAAATATTTTTACGAGATTATGACTGCAGACGATTGAAAAACGCAGGCAGCCATTTGTGAAAAAATCATTTTCTTGAGTAGAATCCATTATATTTATACTGTTTGCATCTGTATTAAGTCTGCGATATGCCTCTGCGATCTCTCGAGTTAGCCTCTTTTATTAGAGAGAAGCGATCCATTGTTTTTTTTCTAGTTATCCAACGAAAACGACGGAGCGAAAACGTGAGGTTATCGTTACTAAGATTGGGAAATTTTCAAATACAGTGAATAGTTCACAAAATGTATGTTTCGATAAATGTAATGACTCTGAGTCACTATTGCTGTTGGATAGAGAAACAATATTATGTTTCCAAAGGCAACATTTATTGTGTGCTTAAGTCACTCATTGTTAAAAAAGTTAGTTTTCAAAAGACTTTTAACTACATGAAGCATAATGCATTGATATTTTCAAATGAAAAAATAATTGATTTTCAACAAAGTAATACATTATCGTAAACAGAAAAAGTTCTAATCACACCTCTCCCCCCTCCCTTCTTTAATATAGCTCAAACTGCAAAGGGAAGACCACTTTTTCTTACAGACTTATTGAGAGGGCTATATTTTGATCGTATAGAACTTTATGAAAGATTCATTTAAGTAGTTTAGAATTTTGGAATTTTGCGAAAAGTTTCTCTTGGTTATTTGGAATTTTTTGCAATAATATTATTGTAACTAACATTTTTTTACCACTATTTTAATTCATTTATTTAAATGCAAAAGATCATTGATTAAAACCACAAGCAGTTTATCGATACCAATCTTTATTATATTGCCGAGCCACAAATTAATTCTCAAGAACGATGTCAAATGCTTTAGAGTTGAGATTGGGGTCCGCAAAATAAATGTTATTTAAGAGGGAATCCTCGGAGTTTCACACACTATTTAGCTAAAGAACACCTGCTTTCTTCAATAAGCGTTTCAATAAAAGAATTTAATATTTTTAGCTGTCAAAAAAGAAAATCGTAGCGCCTTGACAATGAGTATAACTTTGTTTTTCAATTCTTCCGAAATATTCTTTTACATATTTTGTCATTTTAATGAAATGTAATATTTTTTTCCCTTATACTATTACGATCAGCGATATGTGCAGATAGAGCATTGATTCAATAAAATACCTTCTGTCGAGAGAGCGAGAAACTTGAACGCTTCTTAAGAAAAATTGGAGAAATATAGCATGCGGTTACCATTATAACAATATTAAACTGTTACAGTATATATATTTAAGTATATAAACTGTAAAAATTTAGTATAGTTGAGAGCAAGATGTGTTGCATTTTTATGATTTTCTTCAAGTAGTATATCGTTGATCTAGTTCAGTATTTAAAACACGTTAAAACTGCTGTTTTAAAATTAACGGATTTGGGCGATTCCGCGCGAAGTGGTTCTATGTGCCTTAAGACTCAAAACTGTCGCAAAATTAAAAATGAAACATATTTGGAATCTAGAAACTGTGCATTTTCCAAAAATAGTGATATTTTCTAAATATTAAACAATATTTCTAAAAATTTTGACAATAAGTGGAACCATACTAATATTTTTCATTCATTGCTTTTTTTCCTAATGTGTATTTTCATAGGCATCTGAGAAAAAAATATATTATTAAAATAATTATTAATTCAATTTATCAGATTTAACATTATACATTTCATATAGAATTTTTAAATTTTGCCTACCCACATTTTTTATTTATTATTAGTTACTTTATGAAAGTAAGATAATTACTGTGTAACACATGCAACAAAATTATATATATGCTAGCGGTACCCGAACGGCGTTGCCCGTGCTGAATTTTTAAAGCGTCGCTTACGGCGCTGCCCTTGCTGAGAGTATAAAAAACGTTGCCTGCCGCCATGTCCTTGATAAGAATGTAAAAAACGTCGTCTGATGTGCTGTTCTAGCTATAAGAATGTAAGAAAATTGCATGCGGCGCTGTCCTCGCTAAGAATATAAAAAACATCTACTGCAGCATAAAGCCTGTAGCGTTTGAAAAACGTCGTCTGTCTTTTTGTCAGAACAAAAATAGACATTGTCAATGCTTGAAAAAGTGATATAACATACAAAAGGATCAGTTAAGGAAACTTAAGAACAATTCCGTTATTAGGGTCAGATTTACCAACAAAGATTAATTAAAACTGCCAAAACGTAGCACGGTATCATTTGTTGCGTTATTTTTTCTCCGGAATGAGTCTTGGCGATGATCCAAGATTGATTCCAAAAATGTAATTGCAATATCATATTAATTTTATTTTCCGGTCATGTAGAACTGCTGTCTCGCTAACCGAAAATAAGTTTCATAATGAAATGAAGTTTCGATAGCGGTACCCGCATGGTACGTGCTAAGCGTTTAGCAAACATCGTCGGCGGAGTAGCCTATGCAAGGGGTTTAAAAGACGTCGGTATTGCCGATATTAAGAGATTCAAAAAGCGTCGTCAGCTTATAGTAAAACTAGTAAGCTCGGCGGTCATACGAAATGACCGCTGTTCTAGATATTATAAATATACAATTCTCCCAGTAACCGGAAATGCACATCAAATCAGAGAGATATTTATCAGGTAGAACAGTAAAGTTTAATGAATAAATAATAAACATATAATAATTTGAAGGAAAAAATATTCTTACCGAAAAAAAACATCTAAGTTATAATAATCTGTAAAATAAAAATATCATTTACTATATAATCAAATTGTTTGTGAAAAATATTTATTTATACCCAACATAATCATCGTCAAAACAATAGTTTTAACGAAACTGCAAAAAAGAGCGTTGCCACTTTAATATATAAAAAAAAGCGCAGACGATAAATAAATTAAAACAAAGAAAGTAGGATTAAATTAAATTCGGGTTTACATTTATTTTTAACGGAGATTTATCTAGCGATGCCTCACTTAAAATGCTTGAGAAATGTTTTGATTATTAGTCGTTTTCATTATAGAAACAATTGTGTAGATGGCAGCGCGATGCAGTTTTCTCGGAGTAAGAAATTCGGAATAAGCTATCGGTGACAAACAGACACTTAAGTGGTTTATATATAAGATGATACTGTAAATCATACCTTAAAAAACGTATGCACAATTTCGTTAGTATGTTGCGATTTATCGCCAACGACTAATTAAAAAAGTCAAATTGTAGCATGTTGTCATTCGCCACGTTATTTGAAATCTAGAATAATTAATAATCATAATAATAGATTTAGTTGCTTAAATGGTTATAGAAGTAACTCCACACATTTTCATTCATATGACTTAAAGTTTTTCTTTATTCTTGAAAATTAATATTTTAGAACATTTTCTGATTCTTGAAAATCAAAGATTATAATTCTCAGTGTAAAATAAAAAAAAAAAATACGCAATGGTTTTTACATAAAGTTTTTCATGAGGGAAAACTTTTTTCACTTGCATTAGCTGAGCCAAATCATTAGTTTGAAGCAAAGTTCTAAGTCAAGGGAATGCAGCGTTTTTGTACAAAGTTGTGAAGATTTTGAAAAATTAGCAAATCAATTAATGACTGCTACATCTAATTTTCTAACAAGTGAGAATAAAATCACTGAATTTATTAAAACATTCATTCCATGGGAAAATGTGTCATCCGCGGCATAAAATCTATACATGTGATGCAAGTACCTCCTGATCAGGTTGTAAAACCTATGGCATAAACAATCAATTTTTGGTAGAATTGCTTCTTGATATTCCAGATTGCCGGCCAACTAATATTGAAGTTCCAAATAACAGTCGGTGGTGCTCAACTAAGTATAAATATATTTCAGATTATAACAGCTCTTATGTAATTGTCAAGTTACAAACCGTAGAAGAACGGGAAGTCTTCTATCTTGGATACATTATGAACAAAAGCCCAGAAAAATTCAAATGAATATCTGAAAATACAATATTTAAGGGAAAAAGTCATATATTTTGTGTTTCCAGATAATGGTGATTTTGATGTATATGTCTCAACGATTCACTGTTTTACTCTCGAAACCAAGGGAAAGCAGAGGTAAATTTTTCCTTCCAGCTATGAGTTGCTTCATATGTTAAAATTAATTACTTTTTATGTTAATTACAAATGAATGTATCTGTTGGTGAAACATTTGCTATTAATTTCTGGAAAAAATGCACAAGGCGTAACACTCGTAACGTTCAGGAAACACACGTAACGCGCCTATTTCAATAAATTAAAGATCTGTTAAGTTAAATTAAAAAATATTTATTACAAATACTAAAAACATATTTGACGAGGTATCATTCCATGAAAAAAAAATCCTATTCATACAACATTTTTTTAACAGATAACAAAACAATATCCATCTTTAATTATTATTTCCTTTTTTTTCATACTCAGAACACGTGTAGTGAAGCCGATATATGAAAAAAATTTGGCTGAATTGTGCCTTTAATGATAGAAGCACAAAACTTGGGGTACATGTGCCACACATATTAGGATTTAATTTTAGATAGGAGGACATCGCAGATTTCGCCTATTTCATTAATGGCGGGCATTAAAAATGGCGGACTATTGATTCGTTATTTGCGCTCGCTTGAAGTTTCTTTGATGATATTGAATGATCAGTTATGAAAACAATGACCGGTAATAATTGTTTCATACATGTAGTGTGCAATTTATATTAATATACCATATTTTATTTATGATATACATACTTTTATTCAACTTAAAGCCTGATTATTTAATGAAATTACTAATACTACGTTGCCTGAATAGCATTGCATAAATACACTAATCGATAAATGCGTACTATATTATAAATAGATAAATGCATAATATATATAATACACTGAAAATATTTGCCCGAAAATACGTGAAAATCTCTTTGAATCATGTATCTGGGGTCTAACGTATAATTACAGAGAACTATAAACAGGAAACTGCAAACTCCTTGAATAAGGAATTTACAGAGAACATTATGTACAAAATGACGGCAATGAGCCGCAATAGTGGCACCATCTAAGAGTAATTTGAATTAGTATTTCTGGTGCACGAAGTCAAAGGTGAGTTCAGTTGACACCACACTAACTTAGGCCTTTCGGCTAAGACTGGCCGCCGAGGGCGCTGCTGCTTACTAGAGATGGGAATAAACCACACGGTATGTAATAAACTTACAATATATAATGCATTTCTTGACAATTTATAAAATGGTAGTCGCAGATCTCAAGTGTTCCGCTTTACATAACTTAACAGATCTTTCTCAATAATTGTACAGAGTGCGGAAAAACAGGAATGTTATTGAGAAACTGTTACCAAGAAATTTATTTATTTCATTTGAAACAAGTTCTTAAAGTGTAGCAAAAAGTTAGATTACAAATATATCACTAATTCCAAAAGCACCACAAGCATACAGAGCAGTCTTCCAGCATTGATACTTGTGCGTGCAGTCACATAGAACCCGTTTTTTGCATGCTTGTGATGCCTCTGGTGAGGTTGTCCGGAATATTTCCCTGGGACCAACTTTATTCTTCCAACCCCAGTCACCCGGTGATTGAAGCACCGGGATTTAGACCATTCTTTCGGAGCAGCAGTAACCAACCTAACCTGTGAAGAATTCACAAAAGAAAAATTTCTCACAAAAATCAAGAAGGGGAATTCTTTGCCATGGTTATTTATCAGTCTTACGAACAAAACAACGCATCAGTCAAAGGTGATGAGTACCTGTAGGTCTAACAGGAAACTCAAAGGCTCTGCATCCTTGGATGGTAACTGGACCCGAGACGGACCGTTTAATTGAATAATTTAATTGCATCGCGGCAGAGAAGAAGGGAGAAGATCATCGCCATCACGAAGCTACCAAGCAATCACAGATGGCGTTTGCAAAACATGTCAAGTGTCATGCAAGATCTGAGAAACCTATCCAGTGATAAGAGCACTCATCTTCTTGTTCTTGAGAGCAGAAATGTTGTTGATATATCACTTGCAGACATATTGTTACGCATTGAAACAACTTTAATTGAAGAATACGTGTTAATATGTCAGAAGAAGAATTGTTAATGAAGCTGAACTGATATTGGATGCTGTAAAGTGGAATTAATAACTTACATCTCAACATTCAGTCATTCAGGCGACCTCCAGCTCGAGAGAAGTCTAACAAACAGTTACAGCTAACATCATTGAAGAATGACTGCTCGTTGTTCAATAAATTGTATATTGAATCACAGATGCGTAATGCTTGTGGCGCTTTTTGTAATTAGTGATATATTTGCAATCTAACTTATTACCTACACTTTAAGAACTTGTCTCAAATGAAATAATTAAATTTCTTGATAAGAGTTTCTCAATAAAATTCTTGTTTTCCCGCACTCTGTACAATTGCCAAGAAAGATCTGTTAAGTTATGTAAAGCTGAACACTTGAGATCTGAAAATACCATTTTATAAATTGTCAAGAAATGCATTATGTATTGTAAGTATATTATATACCGTGCGGTTTATTCCCAGCTCAAGTAAGCAGCAGCGCCCTCGGCGGCCAGTCTTGGCCAAAGGGCCTAAGTTGTGTGGGGTCAACTGAATTGACCTTTGACTTTGTGTACCAGAATAATTCAAATCACTGTTAGATGGCGCCCCTACTGCTGCTGATTACCCGTTGTCCTCATTTTTTACATAACGTTCTCTGTAATTTCCTATTTTAAGGAGTTTGCAGGTTTCTGTGTCTGGTTCTCTGTAATTATATATGTTAGACTCCAGATAAAGGATTTCAAAGCGATTCTCATGTTTTTTCGGGCAAATGTGTTTACAGTGTATTATATATATTATGTATTTATCTATTTCTAAATACATTATGTATGTATCTATTAGTGTATTTATGCAATGCAATATAGTCAAAATAGTATTCGTAATTTCTTTAAATAACCTGGTGCTAAGTAGAGTATAAGTAAATATATTTTAAATAAAATATAATATATTATTGTGAAAAATACATTACATGTAGAGAACATCTATTACCCGTCACTGTTTTTACAACCGATCATTTAATACCATCAAAGAAACTTCAAGCGAGCTCACATAAAGAATCCAGAGGCCGCCAGTTTGGAAAGCCCGCCATTAATCAAATAGGCAAAATCTAAGATGTCCTCCTATCTAAAATTGAATCTTCATATGTTAGTATATGTGCCCCAAGTTGTTTGCTTCTATCATTAAAGGCACAATTATGTCATATATCTGCTGGACTGATGTACTTTTATTATCTAAAAACAAAACCCTAAAAAGTACCCAACAAGTTTGTAAGAAAGAGCATTAAAGTTGGGAAATGTTGTGCAAATGTAAAACACGCAACAAAAGAATCGCCCATTTAAACATTATTTTTCAGCGCTGTAATTTAAAAAATATACCATAGACAATTAAGTTTGAGTATCATACTAGCATTAATCTCACTCTGTTGTTTTAAGATATGTCATTAAAAGTTAGTTACAAAATAAACCACTTAATTAGACATGTTTTTTAAAGTTGTCTAAGAATTGAACTAGAGCAGCAACATGTTTAAATTCATTGTCATTCTTAAAAAACTGTGGAGTTTTTTTTTTTTTTTGCCAGTTAATGAGTTTTTTTAATGCCTCATATTGTACGAGACGTTAATGCCCAATTTTCCTTTATAAAATATTCCAGCACTCGGCATTAATTTTCCCCGATTATATTTTTCGTGACAGTAACTAATTTATCACATCCCGGTTTCTAAGTATTCTACGTCAAACTAACAATGTTCTTTCTTCTTCTAATGCGGCTGCGTGTGTTCCCTAACCTTTGCAGACCTAGTGCATTCTCCGGAAACCACCACCCATTCTTTCAAGTAGCACCACTATCGGCAGATGCCATTACCACGTGAGAACTTTTGACGCTCAATTTCCCCCTACATAGCGGCTCCGGAGCTCAAAATGATGCAAAACTGCACTAGGAATTTATTTTGGCCGAGGGTATCCTAGCCGAACAGATACTCAAGGGATCTTTAACATGCCGCATAATCATACGACATGGGAGCTGGCAATTTTCTGCATCTTGAAAATCCACCGACTTGGGCCAGGTTTGATCCTGCGAACTTGGTCGCACGAGGCCATTGCCTTACCACTACGCCACCCTGCCGGCCAAACTGACAATGTTGGGACAATGATTAAAAATATTAACACGTAAGTTGAAATTATAATTTTCAGTATTTTGAAAAGCTTTCATTTTCGTCACAAAAAAAATAACTATGGGGCCTCAGTGGCTGAGCGGTCTAAGCGACTCGTTCCGGTGCCTCCCTGTGCGGAGTGAAAGAGGCGTGGGTTCGATTCCCACTTTCCCCTGGGTGTATTTCCTTCTTTGCATATTAAAATCTGTTGTGGTGTCTTGCTCTATCTGTCGTATTAGGCGAGAGTTTGAGGCATATCCCTGAGAATAGCAAAGACACTCGAATATTTATGTGACCTGAAATGGTCGTAAAACAAACAAATCATAACTATAACGCTGCACAAATTTTGTCTTAAAATTAAACATTTTTTTACTGTTCACATTGAATCAAGTAAACACAAACTATTTCATTCCATAATGATAAATGTTGCTTAAAACAAATTTTGAAATCCTCAAGCGCAATCTAAGCACGCGAGAGTTTAGTTCAGTGAAGTACTCTTCTAAGAAGAGTCATTACAGAAGGAAAATATTACGTAACTACATATTTGACAGCAGATGAGTTTACGACCTTTGAAACGAACTGCACACTTGTGGGGTTAAAAGCACTCGGATGTGGTTAAAACAGTCAGCTGAGGTAATAGAGTTATTGAATATCACTTCAAATGTTAGACCTCGACGATAAAGAAAGTGGTCGTGCAAAAGAGTTTTCGTGAGTCAGAAAGAATATTATATGAGAGAAAGGTATAAAATGGTTTAAAAGATTTAACTTTTAATATGAGAAAAAGTTAATATACTTTTACTTTCATGAAATTTTCTATGGACAAGTTTAAATGTGTGGTAAAGGAAAAATAACTCTGTTTTCCTATCTATCTATATTTAAAAGTTCATGGAAAGAGCATATGTAAACACGAATGCTGCCATCTTATTTATAGGGGTAACTGGAGGAATACAGATACGCAAAGAAACAATAATAACAACACTTGCAATACAGTGAAGCCTGTGTAAGTTGACCACTTGCGGTGCAACACTTTAGTGGTCAGCCTATAGAGGGTGGAGTTTTTACTTTTTTTTGTTATTGCTTACACTGTGCATTTATTCATTTGTAACTAATTAAAATATAGCTTCATGTATTAACGTTAATTTAAAATAGTGATTAGCCTTTTTTTTTTGTCAATTATCTAAAATATCATGAGAAATTTAATCCGAATGACGTACAATGCATCCGATACAACTTTAAAAGTAAAGTACTTAGTTAAAATTCAGATAAATATCTTGTAACTGACATAATTAGTAAGATAAACTCTTATTAATTATGTCAGTTACTGATATGATGGTAAAGATTTCCTAAAAACACATCATTTTTCAAAACGGTTATGATAGAAGCAAAAAGAAGAAACTCATTTGAAGAATAAAAAGAGTGCGTTTAGTCGTTTTCCATTGATTAACTTACAAAGAGGTTTACTCAAACTTAGTATTGATGTTTCATTCATCCAGGAAAATATTGCTCCAACATTGTAGCATAAAAAATATCCTGGAGAAGTAATTTTAGTTTTTTTTTATCTTTGCAAGAATACATAAACCAACAAATATAGTAATAATTAGGCGATCAACTTACGAAGGGTTTTTCATAATGCTCCCACCCAAATTTGGCATACATAAGTGGTCACAATAGACAGGTGGTCAATTTAGGAGGTCAACTTACAAAGGTTTTTCTACATTACATAATATAGGGGCTACTTCCGTTCCTGGCAAAAGCGGTCAACTTAGACAGGTGGTCAGCTTACAAAGGTAGTCAACTGTACAGGCTTTACTGTACTTGCAAACTCTATTACAAGAAACTACGTTTATTACTTCCTATTACAAGAAACATATTTTTAATGAAAGGCACCATTTATCAATTACCAGAAGCATTATTTAAGTTGTAGAGAAGGATTTTTCTAGAACAGACGAAAATATTTTCAAATACAGTGAAACGTGTGTAAGTTGACCACTTGCGGTGCAGCATTTCTGTGGTCAACTTATAGAGGGTGAAGATTATTTTTTGTCATTTCTTACACTATGCGTTTTTTATTTGTAACTAATTAAAATATAACTTCACGTATTAACACTACTTTAAAACTAGTAATTAGTTATTTTTTTTCAATTACCTAAAATATCATTAGATAAATTTATTCTGAATGACTTACAATGTGTCCTACACAACTTTAAAATTAAAGTACTTAGTTAAAAGAAAGAGAAATATGTTATTAATTATGTAAGTTACTTATTTTGTGGTAGAGATTCCCTAAATATAAATAATTTTTCAAAATGTCTAGATCAATTAGAAGAAAAAGAAGAAACTAATTTAAAGAACAAAAGAGTGATCACAGTAGTTTTCCCGTATGGGTAGTTTACACAGATGAGGTTTAGGAAAACTTTATATTGATGTTTCATCCGTCCAGACAAATACTGGTCTAACATTATGGCACAAAAAACATTCTGGAGAAGTTATTTCATTTTTTTAGCCTACTTTCCCGTAAAAGTAAAAATAATAATAATAAAGCATGGAAGAAGGCTTTGTATTGTGAAAATATCGTTGAAAATCAAGAAAAGTCAAACATAAGTTAAATAATTAAATAAAGATTGAAAAATTAAAAATTTGAAAGTAGGGTTTTGAGATGGGGGGAAAAACTGTGTCGGTCGATCTGTCGGTCTGTCCCCCCCCCCCCCTAATAACTTTTGAATGAACTGTCCGATTCGAAAAATTCTTTTTGCAGTCGAAAGATCTCGGCGAGGACATCTGATTTTCATATTTTACTTTTTGATTTGAACAATTTTTTGTTCAATTTCGAACAGTTAAAAAAAATTAACATTAGCGCCTACGGGCGAAATTGAAGCAAATGATGTAAACTCTATGTATAAGATCCATGTTCCACTGAACAAACTTACTAGAGGAAGCTATTAGCATCAAATATTAATTTGAACCGTTTTGGTTCATTTTTGAACAGTTCAAAAATTTAACATAATAGCGCTTACATTGAAATTTCAATCCTATATAAATACTGATCTATCGGACCGATTTGCTTGAAACAAACTTTAACGGAAAGCTCATATAACATAAAACATGTGCAAATATGAAGTTCATCCAGAACTAACGAGCCTATTTTCCTATGAAATTTTTTGATCGGGATTTTCAGGAATATTTTTGAATTAATGAATGATTAAATGAATGAGCAAAAGAATGAATGAATAAATGAGTGAATAAATACATGAATGACTTAATAAATGAATGATTGCATGAATATGTATTAATCGTTGAAAAAGGTATATTTGAAGCAATTAAGAACTAAAGCTAAACGAGAAAGACAGAGAGAGAGATAGCTAGATTATAAATTTTAATTCGGTGTATACGGGAAAGTAGGCTCGTATAGTTCTAGACGGAACTTCTTGTTACATTTGCAAAAATAGATAAACAAATAATTATTACTGTCTAAGTAATAATTAGACAGTCCACTTAGAAAGGGTTTTTTATAAGACTTTCACCCAAATTTGGCATACATAAGTGGTCAATATAGACAGGTGTTCAACTTAAGTGGTGAAGTTACAAAGGTTTCGTTACATTACATAGCATAGACTTAATTCCGTTCCTGACGAAGGTGGTCAACTTTACAGGTTTTACTGTAGATGTATAGATAGACAAACACATTAATAAATGCACATTAATAGATGAACATTGAGTGTCTTGAAAGAAACAAAAAATTCATAGAATGATGCACAAGTAGAAACTTAGATTACTTCTAAAATATGAAAACATTTCAGATGTACTTAGAGAGATGCAACGAACAAACACATAAAGACATAGAAATTCATAGATAAAAAGATTAATACATATAAAATTAGAGACATGCAATAATGGTACCTAATATGATAAGTTAATGAAAATACAAAATAGCGAATGACCTGGAATATTAATGTATAAACAGAGAAAGGTTATCGAGATGAACAAAATGCACGAGGAATTTAAATGGATCGAAAGCGGAAGACATTAGTTCTCATAGTCTTAATTTCAGTTCGACTCTTATTCATATTTGTAGGTATATAAAATGATCTTGATATTAATTGGTTCTACTTTCGTTCTCTGTATTAGACTTTCTTAAAGACTAATTTAAATAATGATACAACTGATTTTCTATTCTCAAAATTCAAATTGGTTTAGACTGTCATACTGCAGTACGCTACACAATTTCAGAGAGATTCCAAATTCACATTCTGGAAGAAAATATTAGCAAGATTCCAACTGAAAATTCGAAACACCTTCTTCTTTATTTCGGTTTGAAAAATTCTTCCGACAATAAGAAAAAAATATATTTTAATCCTTTCAAAGTTAAACATCATTTGAAAGCTAAACCTGACAGATGAGAATAGAGATTAAGCTAAGTAAAAAGATAGCACTGTGAAAGATTCTATTTATTTGCAAACGCTTCAATAAATAGAGGGGTTAAATAATTATTAATTTCTTGTGAGGCAAGGTAAGATTGATAATTTAGGTTCTTGTTTCATAAAAAGTTGTCAACAGAAAAAAAAACTTGAGCCTTATTTTTAAATCAAGATTTTTGAAAGAATTATACAAGTGTTGGTTGAAAAGGGCGTGACTTCTTATTTAATAGGAAGTTCTATGTTAAAAATCACTGGCGATTTTCTCTGGTCCTTTACGATTTAAGTATGCGTAATGCGTAATTTTGTAATGTCATAAGATTCGAAAAAATCTATTGTACTTTTTTAAATTTATTTTTAGTAAAGTATAGATGAGTTTAATAAACTATAGATGATTCAGAAATAAAGTACTATAGCAAACTACGTTTGGCTCAGTTTCAGTTTTTTCTCTTGTCTAACTTAAAAAAAAAAAACCTTACAAATAAAGACGATTGTAGTATTATCAATATAAATGCAAAGTATATAGTTTCACCTATATTCATCAGACATGAGATTTTCTCTTATAGGTTTCTTGACTTTTTTCTAACCATGTTTATAAAAAGTAATGTTAATAAGAAGACAGAAAAAGTATTATTTTCCAGTCGCAACATAATTTTTAACGCTTCCCATTTATGCTCATAAAATAACTTTAACGCCAAAACATTGAGTAAAGTTACATTAATCGAAAGGTGATAGATACATTTGAAAGGTGTTTAGCGCAGGGGTACTATCTCCGCTCTATAAAACCTGAGAAACGGTTAAATAAAGAGTTTGTTGTAAGACATTGCCAAGCAATCGTCGAATTTCCTAATTTTCTTGGTTTTCTCACATTCAAGCACCTACCTTTAGAAATCTCCTCAAAAGAGAGAACTTTCCTGCATTGGTTGACTATCAGAAATTCATCTGATAATGTATGTTGGTTTTTTCCCGCTTACTTATACATTGTGTATTAAACGGGTAAACTGGCAGCTCTGAATTTACTTCAATTCAAACCATGTAGGGTCAATTGGGGTAATTGTAAACATGGGGTAATTGTAAACAAGCTTCATAACTACACTTGTGGTGGTTTTTAAAACTTAACTGCTGGTGTGTGATGAATTGGCACCATAGGGAAGACACTGAAAGAGTTTTGTAAGTTTCGAAACATTTGTGGAGGCGTCACCATTGTTTGAAAATGACACAGTGAAAAAAGTTGTTTAACAAAATTTTGTGATCTTACATTTTTGTCTCCAGCTCATCTGCAAAAGCGATGTAAGTGGTTTCAACCATTTTTATTTGTCATATGGAATGTTGCTAACTGCATTTAGTTATGAATTTCATCCTCCCCGTTATTTTTCATGTGCATGTCAGGTGTTTACAATTACCCCATATATTTCGTACTCTGGGGTAATTGTAAACACTTAAATTTATCCTATTTCCAATATTCTGGGGGGACAATAAGTATTATATTTTGATGTAAATTACACTTTTGTGTCTATTTTACATAACTGTTGTTGTTGTTGCTGATGCCACTTGGAAATCCAGGTCCCCCTTGCAAGGAGACCATGAATTAAGAAAACTCCAACTGATTATTAATGAGCTCCGCTAGAATGAAGTACACTTGGCTCAGAGGGGCTTAATGATTTTGAACCAGCTCCCTGATGAGATATCGTCACCTAGGTTGGTCCCTCAGCGGAAATTATTTCTAACTTAATGGACATTTGAAGCGAAGATATATTTTACGTTAACAGCTCCCTTTAGCGCACTCGGTCTCAGAGTAATCAGTAGCGGGAGGTGGTCACCCTCCCAAGAATTGACCACGGCCAGTTGTGCTTCACTTTCGGTGATCTGTGGGATCTAAGCTTAACCGACTGATCCACTGCGGGACGAATTTTACATAAATTTGTCGCATTACTTGATTTTTCGCAAGATATTTGTCGTGAAATGATCTCAGCCGACTCATGACATAACTCAGCGGACCACAGGCGGCCTGTTGGCCGCAGATTGAGAGCCATTGCTCCGGAACTTCTTAAGCCTTCAAGCAGACTGTGTATGAAACAATTTACCAATTTGCATCAATCTTATTCGAAAATAAATCACTGTTTACAATTACCCCAAATCTCTGGGGTAACTGTAAACACACTGGGGAAATTGTAAACACGAGCTCATTCGCTAACAAATAGTAATAACGTCAAAATTTTTGTACACATTTACTCACAAGAAGTGCAGTAGTGGCTGCAATGCTCACAATTTTATCTCTGAATTTATTCAAGAGGTAGGGAAGGATCAAAAGTTAAAACATTGAAAAAGCGTTTACAATTACCCCAACTGACCCTATATATTATACTAAGCAACACATTTGACACAAGCTTCATGAAAATTGATTCCCTTCACATTTAAATATGAGGTACACACGAAAAAATATCAAAGCAACATACTTACGCAGTACCTTTTGACAGAACAACAACAGAATGCGTCTGAAGTTCGTTGAATAAATAAATTGATTTGTGAGAGTGTAATTTTACTAATGTGGACTAGAGAATGTCGCAACTATTCCCTATAATTATGACCCTATTTCCTCGGTAGCCATGATCTTTCGCCTCTCTCCGCAAGATCTGTTTTCCACACCTTTTGCGAATAAAAGGGGCACGGTCAAAATGCTAGGGAATTGAACCGGCGTGTAGCTACAAATTGTTTCTTCATGACAGATTTGATTTATTTTAGTATCACTATGTGATACGAATTAATGGTTACGTCGTCGCTGTTTTCGTAGAAGAGCACCAATTCCCAGCATTTAATTCATTTCATGGACTATCTAATATTATTTATCAAAATGGCAATAATTATAGCGATTTTATACAATAGTTGTGCATGACATTTTGAAGCTAGAAAACAAGGATTCACTAACCCTTATATGCATGCACGAACCTTGCATTACGCACTGTCACTTAAATACTAAAAATTACCAGCATTGTTTAGCGTTCGTGACGTTTCTGCAGACTGTTATTTTCAAGAAAATGTCACTTTTGATCACTCGGTGCCCGAGACCGTAAGTTGACGAGAACATGTTAACATACAGGCACGTTATTTATCGAGGTCAGGTGGGGCAACTGCCTCCTAGCTTGAGAAATATCACGTATGTATTTTGTTTTTATTGCAATATGCACCGGTTTTACACGCTTTGCCGCCCCCTTCCCTAGAAAAATTCTGAAGCGACGGGTCTGAAAACATGGTCTCCCGACAAGAAAGTTCGTTCAGAAATTTTAATTCTATCTATGTCTGTATAGGCCTGCCTAAATATGATTCGATTCTTCGAATTCCTTAATAACTATTCCACAAATAGTATTTGCTAATAAATTGAAGTTTTAAGGACTCTTTTAACCTTCATCGTTTTAATAATTTTGGATTTCCTGTGATATATTGGATCATGAGGTTTTGCGATAGCCATTGAATAGCAAAATTGGAAAATAAAACTAATTAGGGAATCTTTGCGTGATTTTTCGTGTCATATTGAGCCAACTTACAGATAACATAAAATTTTCAATTTATCTTTAATTTACAAGAAAGGTTTTTTCAATACAATCCCATACCATTAAAAAACATTTAAAAATTAAAATAAAAACACTAAATCCATATAACACAGCAAGCACTACATATTCAAAAACCTACAGCGTGTAAAAGTGAAGTAAAAAAAAACGTTTGAAGCACCATATAGCAATAAAAATTAGACACGTGTTTCGGGGTTACAAGCAACACCTTTTTCAATGTAACGACATGGGAGCTTATAGTTGCACAAGCACCTAGTGTTAAACATGCAAGTAAAGCCTTTCTCTATAGGCGATAAGTCTTTCTATAGACTACAAGTCTTTGTGTAGTCTGCAACTGTTATTGATGTTTTTTGCTCAAAATTTTATTATTTATTCATTTATTTATTTATTTTGCTTTCGCACGAAAGGTACACCTTTTATTGCTTACATCACATATTTTTCAACTAAAATCAAGAATTTGCTGCAAATGAAATTGTGAAAAACTGCAAAGTTCGTTAAAAGGAAGGGGAGTTATTGTTAAAGGAAGAAATATTTTTCGGGAAAACTATTTTGTGAATTTTTGAAGTTTAGTTATACTGAAGCTATGAAAACATAGGAAATTTTGCTTTTAATACAATAAGCTTCAATAATTTTACATAAAACGAAGTCATTTAATCTATGATGAAGATTATGTATAACAGTAAGACAAAAAAGCAAAATGAAACTTAAGTTATAGTTTTAAGATATTAATAATAAGTCTCGTGGTTAAAAGTTATGGGAAACGTTTTCCCCCTAACCTTTTTATTTTTTTAAAAATTATTTTGACTTTACAAATTTGTAATATTACACATATGTTTGATGTTTTTGAGGTTTTCATTACGCTTGAAAATTTAACATTAGCATGAAATACTTGCAATTCAAATGATATTGTTTAAAAATGTTGAAAAATATTTTTTATTTCGAATGAATTTGCTTCCAAATTATTTTTTATACACTCTACAGAGACAAAATGGAATAAAATGTATAATAAATATATAATAATTTTTCTACATTTAAGGTAAAACCACCAGTAGGTGACACTTTAAGGATTATTTTGTCTGTTTGTTAATATTGCTTTTACCGAATTCACTATAGGGGAAACTTATAACTAGTGATAGCTGCACCAAGGCTGAACTTGATCCAGTTAGTAAACTGTTACGGATCAGGCTGTTTCATTTCTGCAAACTTCAAAAGAGCCGACGTCGCACTTTTCCGCTCTGATCTTTTTACATTTTCCCGCTAGAAGCCGCTAGTTCGTGACCCAGAAAACGATTGTTTACATCATTCAAAAGCTTCTTTATTTTGCTGATACGATGTCCTTTCCTGGTTTCATCAGCTAAATATTGTTGGAAACTGTTAACTAAATATTATTGAAATGGTTAATTGCTATGTACCGTATTGTACCTCGTCCAAAAAGAGTAAGAAAAAGGATAAGGAAGGTATTTCGTACCATGAATTTCCTTCAGAATTAGCTATGCGTGCTACATTTTCTTCCCCCCACTGCTCTTCACCCCTTATGAATTTGATTCACCATCAAGACCGCGATGGTTTAAAAACCCTTCAACTTTATTTGTCTCAATATTAATAGTTCTTTTGGATGTTGTTGAAAAAGCTGTACCATTTCTACTAAGAAAAAATGTTTCCCGTAATTTGGAAAATATTATAACACCTGAGCTTTTGCAATTCCCTATTTTGAAGTGTCAACTCTTAGATCATTCTCAAATTATTGTTTCACATATATGCAAAAAATTTTTGAATATTGTTTTAAAAAATATTGCAATTAGGGTCAGTGTTAGTTTGAAAGTTATGAATAAACCTCTCTCACGCAAAGTTTTAAAATTGTAATTGCAGTCATTCATTGTTCATTCTGTCTTTATGTCTTTTGTATGCCGTTTTTATTCATCATTGTGCAAAATATCTAGAATGTTTTAGGCATTGGCATTGTGGAAGGAAATAATGTTTTATACCATATCTAATAGTATTAAAAATAAGACTGATAGTTCTTATAAGTTCTGATGGTGAATATTTTTAGTGTAAAGTCGCCCCGTCTCTTTTTTTTAAATGTAATTTTAAAGATTTTTTGCAATCAATTAGATTTTCCTAGTGAAAAATAAGGAAACTTTTCCATTTCCTGGAGGCTGGAGATGTTTTTTTTTCTTCGCCATACTACTGTACTATTTTGGATTGACGTTGGCGATGTTTAAATATTTTTCGCAAAAACAAACTCCACACACAAAACAAATTGATGGACGAAAAAAAATTTAGCCATCGCCAGCCCCCCTAAAGCGGAAAGTACCGAAAATGATTCTTGTTCCAGTAGTAACAACTTTCGGCAGGTTTATGTAGTTCTTTACCAGTTCATTATGTTCTTTACGCTGAAATAATTGGAATTTAATGATATTTGGCTTTTGATTTATAGTCAATATGTGTGTGTTTTTTAATGCATTTGTATGCATTTTATTATTTCTTCTGTGTAGAAATAAATGCTTAGAATAAGATAGTTGTTTTACTCACCATTTTCGGCATATTTCTTTTATATATACAAAAAAAAATAGAAAATTACCTCGTCAACTCTTAACTTAAAATTAATTAATTGTAATTTTGAATGTTTCAAAAAATATATGTATTGCAAATTTTGCCTGAGCAGCAAAAGTTATGATAATGCTATTTATTCTATATTACACATAGATTAAATTTCCGTACAACATTTATTTAGCATATAGTTTATATGTGTAATAAACTATATATATATATACACACAGAAATATGCAATATAGCAAAGAATGGATGAGGTTACTTATCTTGAACAGGTTTTAAATTAATAATAGACAATATTGAAATTGCTCAAACTTTTAATGAAATAATCTGCTTCTTATCTGTTAAAAAGTCTTAAACTTGAATAGATGGCGCTGAGTGCCGACCCCAATTTTTGTCCCTTCATTTATGGCGAAATGAAACAGCCTAAATAACAGTTAAACAGTTAACGATCAAGTTCAGCCTTGGCTGCACAAACTATTCCCCTATCATACTGTTGCAAGAATTACATTAATAAAATGAATAGGAATTTTTAATTTATTTAAAAAAAAAAAGGACAATGGGTCAGTAGTTGATACCAAGCGAAAACAAGAATACTTAGTAGTTGACACTTTTTATTTTCAGTAGTTGACACTCCATTCTTCATTTATTGAAACTGTTTAGCAGTTTACACATGGTGTTTTATGTAACCGTACATCTTCTACAGCCGCTTTCATTGCCTCTTATGTATAATTTCTAAAATTTCCCTATGTTGGAGGCATCTAAAAATGAAAGAGGGAGTCATTCAGTAGTTGACACATTGTAACTCCAATAGTTGACACCTCTGTCAACTGTTGGATATGATCAAATTATATTACTAGCCACAAATTGACACCCCATGTCAACTACTCAATATTATGTCATGTAAAGTTTCAGTAGTTGATACAGGGTCAAACAGCTATTTTTTTTGTATTTTAGATTATTTTAAATAACTTTATATACACTTCATATCCAAAACAAAGTACTAAATACCTGCTTAATCAAAATTTGAAATTGATGTTTAAATTTTCAATGCTTACTTTTCAGCGTGTTCTTAGCAAACTCAACAAGGAAATTGCAATAAACATTCGAAAAATGTGCAGACGATCGCGGCAGAACTGGCGCTAAACATGGCGGCACGAAAGTTCATATTGCCACCACTAGAGAGCTATACTACACACAGACAGACAAATATTAATCATCTAGTGCCTTTTTTTCGCTTATTAATGATTCATTTCTTTATGAGTGTCAACTACTAATCCAGTGTCAACTACTGGTGGTTTTACCTTACTTACAAAAAATATCTTTATTTCATGTCATAATTACATGCAACTGCTTTAATTCAAGAACGTATCAAATGTCTCATTTCTCTTAACTAATTATAATATTCTCTCAAAATATGTACAAATAAAAGAAAGCAATAATGAAAAATTGAGAATGTAATTTTTGCTTTCAGTTTCAACAATTTACACTTTAAATCCTATCAAAATTTTAAATTCATTTGCTTTTTAATAAACACTAACTGCTTGTTGACTGAGTACCAAAAGAGATAAGAACTATATTTCAAAAATGCAGCGCTTTATAAAGTATACAGAAGTTAAAAGTACGTACACTTATAACTGTAATCGGGATGGTCCTTCTGGCTGTCCTTTGGCCTACCACTAATCCAATACGTTTCCCTGCACAAAAAATTGAAGCCCATTCTTAAAGAATAAAGACTTGTAAGTGTTTGGTTAGCTATGATTGGGGTCGAAACAGTTGCGCTTGCCGAATTACAGCGGCAGTTTCTTTTGAACAGGTGTCCAAACAAAGCTCGTGACGCGATTTTCAGTTTTTATATACCGAAGTTATATTTTTGTTTGTACGAGAGGATGAATCATTTTGACACACACATACTTATTACGCGAAACTTCGAATTGCTCTAGTGCAACGTTTCTCAAACTATGATGTGCGGCCCATTGGAGGGTCCCCAGACAATTTCTAGTGGATTGTTAACGATTAATTTAGTAGGATTTAAAATGGATAATTTATCTAGTTTTATATTTGGAAAACTGCTTTCAACAAATAACATGAAAAAAAATTATAAAATAAAAATATTAAACAGTTTAAAGGTCCCAATTTTGCTTCTTAATTTCAGAAAATTTCGCTTAGGGCATTAAAAGAACACAATCATTGGACTTCAATTAAAAAAATCATTAGATTCCATTGAAAAAAGAGACTATACGTTTCAGAAGTAAATATCTGTTAATAAATATTCTTTTATTTGCAAAAGGTCCTCTTTTTATAACCTTAAAAAAAACCTGCTTCAGCAAGAATAAGTGTTGTTCATTGGAATGGCATATATAACGTTAAAATGCAAAAAACAAATAATAATAATTATTATTATTATTACTATAAAAAGGTTTTTGCGATGTTCGGACCCAATTAAGCAAGAATCTATAATAATAATAATAATGATAATAATAATAATAATAATAAGTATAAGAATAAGAATAAGAATAAGAATAATAATCAGGCCGCGGAAATTGATGTTAATGCATTTTTTCTGCTTTTTTTACCTTTTCGATTTTTTTCCTGTTTTTAAGCATTTTTTTAAAGTTTTTTTGCATTTTTAAGTATTTTTCTAATTTTTCGAGAATTTTTCTGTTTTAGCTCTTTATTTTAATTTTCCGATTAAAATATCATAAAATTTTGCGAAGCACTTAAAAGGGTTGGTCGAGGTCGAGAGTACAACTGTAAATCTGTTGCATAAATCTGAATGAAGACAAATTGAAGAAAACAAAATATTTTTGACGTTGAAAAAAGTTGCTAATCGAAAAGATGGTGTGTGACATTAAAGAAAATTGATCCGCGAGTGAGCTTCTTTATTTCAAATTTACCACTACTATGTCTGAATTGAAGAGAAAGTGTTTCAAGATACAAGAACCTTCCTTTGGTATGCGGTTTTTGATAATGTAAAAGAACATTTAATTACTCAGGGTGAATAAGATCCGATCATTTGAGATGGTAAAGTTATCAAAATACATGCTTATCAGATAATGGTGTATTGTTTTTATTATTTTATTTTAATTATTTATTTATTTTAGAAAAGCATTTAATGACGTTGATATTATAATTTTTCAAGAAACAAATATTTTAAGTGCTTTAATGGAATTTTGACTTCAGATCTTAACTGCAGTGCATTTTTTCATCTTTAATGTCATTTTTTGAATCATTTTTGGTGTGTTTTAAAGCAAATTCAGGGATTTTTTTCCATCAACTTCTGGGGCTTGACAATAATAATCATAATAAATAATTTAATGATAATACAGTTTCGTTGCGACGTACTTAATGATGATGATGATGATGATAACCGATAAAAATATATTTACAAAGGGGATCAGTAAAGTCTAAATTTCTAAAAGTGGGTCGCATTTCTTGAAAGTTTGAGAACCCCTGCCCTAATTAAATCGAGAGCACCTTTATCGACGACCGTGTGTTTTGATGTAGCTTCCAGCATGCAAAAGCGAATCATATTCATACAATCTTACTATAATATAAAATCAAACATTCTCGTACTAGAAATTTAAGAGAGAGTGCATTCCTGGTCGTGAAGCCTGCTCCAGACCTTGAGAGAGACTTTTAGTTCATGATCCCTATTTTTCATTCCTGTTGTTTAACTTAAGTTGTAACCTATAAGTGGTAATGCGCTACAGTTTACTAAAACGTTTTCTGTAAAATTATTTTTTATTCATAAAGAAGCCGACTATATCTTCAACGCTCGAGCAATAAAAACTATGTATTGTATTTTAAGAAATTTTCAACGGCGAACGGTATAAAATTGGCAGGAAGAGCTCAAGGATATCCGAGTCACATCATAAACTAGCTGCACGTGCCAAACATAAAGTTTATTTAAAAATTATGTTTTACAAGAGAAAACACAAGTTGTAGTGCAAAACTTATTTGAATAACAATAATGATAAAAAAAAGTGGCAGTTCAGATTGTTCTCTCCTTTTTGCCTGTAAGATCACATCAAACAACGCTGGGACATTCAATGTGACTCTTCGCTCACTCTTTGTAAAAATATACACAGCAGGATAAAAATGCAGACACCGCATCGAGATAATAAAATATTTACATAAAATATTGCAATGCAGCGAAGCTGACAAAAGTATTGAATATCGTTATTAGGTATTTAAGGTACTTTTCCCGCCTTTGTTGTTGGAATATTCGAATATTTTCTTCTTATTCGCACCCGACTTGGGTATAAAAACCGAGTATGTTCCCTTTCCTCGTGATTCCATCCATCCAATAAAATGACATATAATGCATCAGTATTTATGAGTATAAGGAATGAATTATTATTTTCACGAAGAACATTATTTCTCCGTATTTGTTTGCAAAGTGATTTTTTTCAATATAAGGAAATACATTACCTACTGTGGGATAATAGCATGGGGAGAAGTTTTTGTAAACATATTTATGTCAAAGCAGTTGTGTTAAGTGTCTTTAAGTTATAATAATAAAATTACACGTTAATTTAAAGCACAAATGAGCAATAAAATGCAGACATATGTTTCGGGATTGCATGGAATCCCTTTTTCAATGCGACAAGGAGCTTCTAGATGCAAAACTTAAATTAACGTGTAATTTTATTATTATTGTTTACTTGCACAAAGTTAAATTATTTTTGTCTTTAAGTTATTTTAAAATGTAACTAGAAATATTATTATTATTTTACCTCATACATCTTACCTTTAAAATGATTAGGAGCAGCTAACCATTAAGGAGAATTATTATTTACAATTTATATGCATTTTCTACCGGGAATAATAATTTATTCCAAACTTTTGGGGAGAAATAGCTCTTTTCCCTCCAGAGGTACACAACCGTTTTTAGTGCAATTGATAATCAAGTACTAGCATTTTAAGCTCGGATGTTCTGCTCAAAAACAAAACACTTCTTCTTAAATAACCCTTTAAAGTACTTAGTGTTTTAAAATTTTAAACCATTTTTAAGTTGTGCAAAACAGTTTATTATAATTTATAATATATAAAAACTGCACCCAACTAGAAGATGCTCCTTATGCATCAAAATATACATTCGTACCGAATTTCCTTTCTTAATTTCACAGTCATTTTATATTGTATGTTCTAATTTGTAATGAGTAGTTAATTCTTCGTTATATGCAAAATTAGATTAAATTTCTAAACTTTCAACGGGTTAAAGCTTCTTTAAACCCATTCCCTGTCGCATACTACTTCGAATGCAAATTTTGACTAGATACTGTTTTCTCACATCAAATGCGTCATAATTACTTTTGAGAAAGTTATAAAATGATTCATAATTCATTATTTTGAAGGTTATTGTTGGTTCATTACTTTTATGTTTAAAATGGAGCCGATATGCTGACGAAAGATGCCATTTTGTTATTAAAAGAGCAGAAATTGCTACTCGATTTTCAAAAACATTTTTCTCACTACCTGTTATGAGCTTCATTATCAAGCCAAAATTTAAAACTTCAAATCATCATTGAAATTTAACAAAAAATCACAGTCACAGGCTGGGCTTTGTGAGGAACATGTTCAGGGACCGTTGTTCTTTGTCTGGTGGGACTTTTAAAAGGAATACTGCTCTTATTCCAATTGTAATTTTTAGATGTAATGTTGTCTATATTGTAATTGCAATTTTTCCGGACCCTTGATATCCTTTTGGAACAATTATCCAAAAGATAGGTAATACAGATAGGTAATAGTTAAAAAAAAAAAAATCTGTGAAATAAAGCTTCTTTATTTTCGTGAAAACAGTCAAATTAAAAAGAAATTACATAATTTATGGACAGTAAAAACATTGTTTTAAAAATGGGGCGAAAATGAGCCATCAGCAAGGAATGGGTTAAGGAAAATCCTTTTCTTTCAATCATTTTTAGTACAGCATCCTTCATAATTGATTCGACTAGGGAATGTTATCGCTCTTTATTCATGCGAAAATATATTGTCATGTTTTCCAGTTTGGGATCATTCACAAATGATGTCACTCTTCGAGTGGGGAGGGGGTTTTGGGAAATTGTGACAATTTGTGACAAGGGGAGGGGAGGGGGTATAAAAAGTGTGACAGCACACATTTTGCTTAAAATAAGACATTTTAAATCAGTAGATTAAATATGTTTTATATTATTTATCTTTGTTATTTAAAAGTATGTTCCTTAATTTCTTTTTGTATCGAAAACATTAATGGTGCTTAAGGTTTAAATTAACTTGATTAGTTAAACGTTTAAGTTTAAAAGGATATCATCACGGGCATTTGGACTTTTAAGATAAAACAGCTTGGGTCGTTTCGACAGAATTCGAGCAACAATATGTTTTACTATTACATATTAATTATTATTTATTATTACTATTATAATTAATATTATTTGTTGTTGTTGTAAATTTTTACACAAATTATTTGCACACATAATGATTATTATTGCTAATCCACAAATGTCATTAAAGCTTCGAAAATAAAATTGAGAATGTGGTCTATAACGACCGTAGTGCTTTGTTGCTGCACTGCAAGTACATATGCTTATGTACTACAGCGGGACAAGTGACAAGGGGAGAGTGAAATAAGGAGGGGGCGGGCTCAAATATATTTTTAAAAAAGTGACATTTATGAATGGTCCCTTTCCAGACAGATATTAAAATTAGGCTCTAAACTTATGATGCCATTTCTGATGGGTATTATATCCTATCTCAAAATGTGTTGCTAAAATTACGCATTGCCATTCAAGAGTATTCGCAATAACCCAAACTATGAATTAAAAATACCTCATCCTGAAAAGTGTAAACACGGTTTTTTTTTTTCGATAAAAAACAGAGAACCACAGTTCAGTAACCTTGTCCATTTTCTCCAGCTTCCTTTGTTATGCTCCACTTCACACGCAGCACGACACAGAACGCCGATGTTAACCCAAGGCTAACAACCGCACTATTCTGACAGGAACTGAAAGCATCGTAGGATTTTTTTTTTGTCGTCCATATGAACTTCCTCCAGTCTTTTCTCACGGTCAAGTAAGCAGATAATGTTTGAATGACAAAATATATTCCCTCTTTTAGTAGATACATTGCAGGATACACCATTGAAGCTCGGTGAGGGGGAACCTTAGATCTGCTATTCGATGACAGCTTTCCTCAACCAAAAACCGTTATGGTTATGCTTAACCGATTCATTCCACTCGTTTTGATTATCTAAGAGAAGATTTCTAATGGGTGATAACACTCTCTGGTGAACGTTAGGAGAATTGAAAGGGGCGATGAAATTTTAAAGGGTAATTTGTTGGAAGTGATTCCTGAATATTATAAGAAAACATCTTTACATCCTTCCTTTTGTATTATACGCAAAAAAAAAGCAATAAATCAGACTTAAAATTTTTATTGAAAATCCACCCCTTGAACGCATTCAGCAAAAAAGACAAAACGAAATGGGGTTGAAATTGGGAGTAAGTGAACTCAAACGTGGCTAAACTTTAACAACGTTTATGAAAAATGGATGGAAAATCTAAAGTTTCAACACTGATTTACTCAGTTTAAATAATTTCATTACGATTAAATCTTCGAGATATTATCCAAATACAAGAAGATTTTATTACAGGGGGAAATTGAATTGGTAATGGCCATTTCAGTCGTTCCCGATTGAGTCGGTGGAGGAATTTTGCCCCGATTCAGTCGGTGGGGGATTTAGAGATAGCTTTGTACTCCCGTTCGAGTCAGTGGCCGCACTTGTTGGGTGTCAAGCTACCGAACTCATTAAATATAACTCCATCTAACATCAAAGTAAATCATCCTGTGAGAAACTTTTTTTTGATGGTAAAATAACTTTTCTAATAATAATTTTAAAAATAAAGCTTGTCAATTACATTTTTAAGATTGAAACTGAACTTAAGAATACTTTGAATTGTGCTTTATTGAAACAAAAATCCATAGTCATATTTTAAAATACAGAAAATTCTGATTTTTTCTTAAGTTTAGCTGCTTTAAAGGAAGCAGAATTTATAATCTTTATGATTTGTAAATTTGTCATAAGTGGAAAACAAATTGATGAGAGTTCCTTCTCAGATAGCTGAACAAACATATCAAATGTCATGTGTCTAGAGGTGGGGGGAATTCTTCTAATAATATTTGCAATATAATTATTTACAATTTCAGTTTATATTCTTATTTACATTTTTATACTATAAATGTTTTGCAATGTTTTCTTTATCAACATTTTTAGTAAGATTCGATTTGGTTAAATCCCAAGAAAACTTCAGAGTATTCTTAGGAATTAAAAAAAAAAATATCTTTCTTTCATTTTTCATCGTTTTTAATTAAATCGATTTAGTTCCTAAACCGTTAACTTCATAATGAAAGGAACATTCATCATAACTACATGTATTTTAATTTTATTTTCAAAACAAGGAATTTTTACGGCAAGTATAAGCGCTGAATAGCTAATTGTGGTAACCTCAAAACGTACCGACTCAAACGGCAACACCCAAAACTCATTATAACCCATACCGACTAAAACGGTACAATGTCGTACTACCGACTCAAACGGGAACGACTGAATCGGCACTAAACCATTGAATTGTAGTGAATCGCATAAAAAACAAGTTCATGTATACAATTTGAATTTCAGTGACGTAGTGTTAATTTTATGCTTCGAAAGAAGAAGGAAATAGACAAATTTCGCCCTTGCATGGACTCGAAAAAATTATGAAACGCAGCCTCAAAATCACACCTCTAGTGCAACACAGCCACTATAACTCAAAATCAACTATTTTTTCAGAAGAGGCGTTTCAAGTCTTTAACCACAAATTTTAAAATCTCATTTCTTTTTAACCGACTTCACAAAGGAAGGAGGTTATACATTCGTATTGTATGTATGTCGTTTTTTTTTGTTTGTTTGTCCACTCATAACTTCGCACCGGATGAACCGATTTTCATTATTTTTTTTTCAATCGATCAGGGGTGGTTTCCCATAGATCCCGTACTTTCGTTTGACCATATTCGATATTTAGAACAAAAGTAATGGGCAGAAATGTAGTATTTTTTTTGTCTTTTCATCCATAACTTTTGACTAAATGAACCGATTTTGATGATTTTTTCTTTAATCGATAGAGGGTCATCTAACTCAAATATTGCAAATCAATTTGCCTACATTTGTTTTTTAGAAAAAACGTTACGAGTGAAAAATAAGTATTTTTTATTTTAATTGGAAAGACTTGGCTTGATTTTTCTTTGTTGGGAAATCTATTAATAAATATAAAAGCATTGTTTAAAACATGTTTGTTGTCATGGGCTATAATAGTAAAAGAAATTACAGCAAGAGTTTGACTGAGGGCTTCTCTGTGGCAAAAATTAATGCAATCAGTTTGTTTGCTAAAATAGACTTCAAAAGGGAATTTATCATGCAAATGATTAGTTTTTAGTAAGGCTCGACCGATGCATCGGCCTCGCCGATGCATCGGCGCCGATTGTTCAACAAACTTGCCATCGGCCATCGGCATCGGCGGCCGATGTTAAATTCAGAAAAACATCGGCCCATCGGCCTTAAAAAACATCTAAAAGCCGATGCCAGGCCGATGTTTTCCAACTTTCCACAAAACTTGATACAACTTTCCACAAAACATTCTGTCTTTAACTGTCTTCCTCCTCCATAGCTAGTTTTCTATTTCCATACAATAAGAGGAAGCACAGCAGTTAAAAACAGTTTCGCCATCATGGGGGAGCCAGGGTTGCTAATTTGGCTATTTTTAAGATAAATACGAAACATTTGGCTTTTGGAATAATTTGCATGTCTTCCTGGCTTTCTTTTGGCTCCTTAATAGTTTTTGGGAGATTTCATAAATATTTTAGTTTTTTACAACAGAAGTTTTAAAGATTTTTAAAAAAACAAATACTATTTTTAATTTTAGAACTATGCCAAATTTTGTTTTACACCGTTTTGATAACAAATGGGTGTCGCTTATTTTATATCAGCTCGGGCTCTTATTATCCGGTTGCCTATTTATGCCCAACATGCCCAATTTTCGTGCTGGAGTTAATAGACATTCGGAGGGAATACTCGGAAAAGCAGTCGGATATCTTGTTCTGTGACTTCATTCGACGATTCTACAGAATTCGCTCTTTTGTTCCGAGTCAGCGAGAATTATTCTAAGAATAATTCTCGCACATATAGCAAAAGAAGAAGAACAGAAGAGGGAAAGAAATATTGATGTTTCTTCAGCAAGAAAAATATCTGCAGGAATGCTGCTACAAAATGTGTTTTTTTTTTTTTGCTTAAAGTTGGATGCTTTTGTGATATTGTTGGTATGTTTGTAGCATTTAATCAATCAGCACACCGTTTACTATTAAAATGCATTTTTACGGATCCCAACCGCGATAGATTAACTATTCATGTGTAAATAAATAAGTGAAAAATAAAAGAAACCAACTTAATTTTTGCTGTGAGTTATTTTCGTAAACGCACGACACAAAAATTGAGGATCCCAGTTCTTATAACACGTTATTGAAAGAAAAAAATAATTCCACATATGCGAGAACGAGAATGACAACAACAATCATAATAATTAAATTGTTACTCATTCTTAATCTTCTTTCGGCATGCTCGCTACTATTTAATGGTTTTTTTTATAATAATTACTAGTATTATCAAGATCCACTTACATATTGCATGCGTATTTCGTTTTTTTCTTGAACAAATTGCCATAACGGTTGGGATCCGTAGATTTGCAAACGAAGCACAATCGTTCATGTGTATAGTTCTTGTGTCCTAAAATTCCGTGATGCTATCACTGAGCTAAATGAGAGAAATCTGGAGTGAGGACTCCCTATGCTTCAACAGGGCAGCTTGCGAGCCGAAGCGCATGAATACAGTGCTCGAGCCATCAAGGCAAAACATCGCTGACTTCCCATTGTGGAAGCATTGGCTCGTATGGTGTATTGTTACAAATTTCGGTTTAATTTATCATAGTTTATCAAAAAAATTTATTTTCGTCATTTAGCAATACGTTTGCATCCTGTTGTGCAAAGGGATGTAAAAATAAATTCGTGAAACTTAAAAGAAAACGGTGTTAAAGCTCATTTTGATGGCGAATTGCCTATTTAAACTTTAAATGCCTTGTTCTCGTATTCTATCTTTGAATGGCTTTTTTTCACAGAAATTTAATTACTATGCCCATAATGTACACAAAATTGTTTTTGGATGAATAAAGTTTACCTTAAATCATAATATTACAACTTAATTACATTGCTGAAAAACTTTTTCTTTTAGCATTATAGCCTAAATATTTCTCCTGTTTTCTCGATAGTCAAACCTTATTACGTAATATTTTATTATAAGTGAAAATATCAGTTACACAAATAGTTAAATCATGTACCTTTTTTGCTTTTATCTTAATTTGCTAGTTAATGGAAATTTCAATAATAATTTTGATGTTTTTGAATTAACTTTTCATTTGAGTAAAATTTTGATTTTTGCGTGTGTTAATTTTTATTTTGTCAAATTGTGACTGTTTTTAAAAAACATTTATTTTATTATTTATTTATTATTTTATTACTAAATTAACATCTACACTCAAAGATTTTTAATGAGTTCATAAAGCTTTGAATTGCAGCACTTTTCCCCTGTAAATATACTGATCAGCTGAAATTTTTATTTGTGCATGATTTAAAAAATCATGATAAATACTATTATGATCATGTTTTTTTGTTACTAAATTAACATCTGCACTCAAAGAGTTTTAATGTGCTTATAAAACTTTGAATTACAGCACACACTTTTTCCCAGCAGATGCACTGATCAGCTATATTTTTAATTAGTGCATGGTTAAAAAAATAAGTAGTATTTCTTTATTATTCTTATTTAGAGTTAATATCCATAAATGAAATGTTCCATTAGTGATAAATATTTAACTTTGTCATAGGCAAGCAAACTTGTAAAATATAAAATTTATAAATGCTTATACATTTCAGATTCATCTCAAAATGACATGCTCCATTCCAGTTATTTGCAAACTTTTTTTAATAAAAATATTATCCTATAATATCTCCAAAAAATGAGTTCTTTCTTCTTATTTTAAGTGCTTCTTCTTTTTAAATTGTATTATGTTTAAGTGCAATATCGAAGTGCAAGAACTCTAAACACGCATTTATCGTTTTTGGGAATAAAAGTCGCTATATTGATGTTGTTCGAAGCTGCTCACTGAAACTTCTTATGAGATTTATAATTTAACTGTGTAAAGTATTTATTCATCAGTAGTCAAGGAGAGTAAATCAATTAATCAGGGTGTCTTACTGTCTAAATAAACATTTTTTAAACCTGCCATAGTCGCACACTCCCACATAGCATTCATAGATAATAAAAAGTGTCGCAAAATGTTTTTTATCGTGAAAAAATGGATGAATAATTGTTCTAAAATGCTATGAGAAATTTTAAATTATTATATGTCAGGCATTAGAATAAATTTTTTTAGAAAAATCGGAAAAGAATTAAGAGCTCGAGAGCTCTTTAAAGTTAGCCGTTTTATCATTGCGCGAATTGGTAGTTTGCGCGTTTTGCCTTGATGGCTGAAAAGGGTGTGAAGCGGTTCGACCGCCCAGTCCTCGCTCCAGGTTTCTCTTATTTAGCTCAGTGGATGCAATGGCGTGCAGCAATAACTGTCGACATTAATTTGTGTAAAAAGAATTGCAGTTTAAACCCTTGAGACTCCAGAGCCCTCTCTTCCCAGAATAAACCTGGTTTCGTCACCGTGAGAACTTTTTTAAAATTTGATAAAAAAGAAAAGATTTCAAATATATTGCAAAATTGAACTAATTTTGTGTTTAAAAATAGCGTTAAAAAGGTAGACATATAATTTAAGCAAATTCGAGTCTCAGGAATTTTGAACAGTTACATTGTTTTCGCAGAAGGTAGCACCACATATAAAAAATTGTCGGTTATGGGAGGGTATTTTGAATCGGGTTGGATTGTTCAATTTGAAACGCAACACTGCTTTTTATACAAACTGCCGTTGTGAAATCGACCATTCTCAAATACGAGAACGAAAACTGCACGTTATTAATTTTAAATTTGTCCGTTTTGACCCCTGGTATTTTGTCTTGCAAAAAACTGGTAGCTAAGGCGCAAATTGAAAAAAAAAAAAAAAAAAGTTTTTTTTATTTTCTTTGCCAGTATCGAATCCCAACTTTAAACAAACTGGTAGCTAAAAACGCGTCGTGCATCTTTGGTCTAACCGTACGTAATAAAAATTATTTATTTTCTTTTTAAATTCCTTATGTCCAACTCTCACACTATTTTAAAACAACGCGACATTTTGGGCGCTCAGGAATCTTTAATTCAAACAAAATACTGCACTCGTTTAAAAATGAATGAGTTTCATAAAAAAAAGAATACTAAATGTTCTAGTTCCTCTGCATCAAAATCAAGGGATTCATGTAAAACTCTACCATGAACTAAAAAACGGAGTTAAAACGATGAATAATCGGAACCAATCTTTGCTTCGTGCACGTGCCTTACAAGGTCGCTTTAGCTGATGTTTGTTTTCTTTTGATTGTTTATTCTACATTTATTCAGTTTTGTATTTACTAGTATTACTATTAGTATATCTGAAAAGTAACGGATTAGGGGAATATAAGATCGAAAAATAATATCGCGATCGGGAAATTGTTCTGTTTTTTTTCTAGATAGAGGAAAGTGATTTTTGATACTTTTCATTCTGAAGTAAAAAGAAATTAAAGTCTGGAAGATATTTTTCCATACGGAAAACATAGGCATTGCATCGGCATTTAGATGTTATTCAAGGTCGATAGGCCAAAGTTTTTCCGAAGTTTCCGAAGAATGCCGGTGGCGATGGCTAGATTTTTTTAACTATCGGCACTGGTGCATCGGTCGAGCCCTTATATTTATTTATTTATTGCTCAGTTAAAGATGTTTAACTGCATTTCACATGAAATGTTGCAATTTTAAGCAAGTCTCTTTAAAAAAAAAATTAATAAAACTGAAATCGGAAAAATGTCCGAACTTTCAAAGTTACTGTATCATGTAAACTTCCCCCGAAGTCTTTTATGGTGCTTGAATAAGGCATTTATGTTTTTATAAACATAAAAATAAATAAATGATTTAAATGACATTTTTGACAAGCATTCTACACGTGGTTTAAAGGGAAGTTTTTCCATCGGCCATCGGCCGATGGAAGAGCAAAATAATCGGCCATCGGCCATCGGCCGATCTTGGAACAATCGGCCAACAATCGGCATCGGCCCATCGGCCAAAAAATGCCATCGGTCGAGCCCTAGTTTTTAGTGCCATTAATGCAAAGAAGTTTTGCTCTTTGATATGGATTTTTTAAAAAATAGAGTATTTATATACAAAATGTATTTACACTAAAAAGAATAAAATAATTTTTATAAAAAATAGAACCGACTTCAAATTATAAATTGCGCTAAAAAGAGAAAAATAAATTAATTCTTTAAACAACATCTATGTGACTTTTAAACAGTTTTAGAAGTTTCTGCAAAATTAGAATAGATTAAATCTTTTGTAATCATGAATCAATTACAAATATAAATGGCCCAGAATTAGCAACAGTTCCAATATGAAGTGGCACATGGTGTAGAGGTAATTAGGCTCATAATTTTGCACCGACTTCTAAAACTATTTTTAAAAGTCACATAGATGTTGTTTAAAGAATTAATTTATTTTTCTCTTTTTAGCGCAATTTATAATTTGAAGTCGGTTCTATTTTTTATAAAATTTATTTTATTTTATTCTTTTTAGTGTAAATACATTTTTTACATAAATACTCTATTTTAAAAAAGATCCACATCAAAGGAAAAACCTTCTTTGAATGAATGACACTAAAAACTAATTATTTGTATGAAAAATTCCGTTTTGAAGTCGATTTTAGCAAACAAACTGATTGGATTTAATTTTTGCTTCACAGAAGCCTTCAGTCAAAATCCTGCTGTAATTACATTTATTATTATAGCACAATGGCAACAAAAACTTTTTTAACAATGAGTTTTATATTTATTAATAGTTTTCCCAACAAAGAAAAATCAAGTCAAGCCTTTCCAATTAAAATAAAAAATACTTATTTTTCACCAGTAACGTTTTTTCTAAAAAAACAAATGTAGTCAAATTGATGTGCGATATTTGAGCTCGACGACCCTCTATCAATCAAAGAAAAAAATATCAAAATCGGTTCATTTAGTCAAAAGTTATGGATGAAAAACCAAAAAATGACCCTATTTCTGCCCATAACTTTTTTTCTAATTATCGAATATGGTCAAACAAAGATACTATGGGAAACCATCCTCAATCGATTATATAAAAAATCATGAAAATCGGTTCATCCGGGGAGAAGTTATGAGTGGACAAACAAACAAACAAAAAAAAAAAAAAAAAAAAAAAAACGACATACATACAATATGAATGTATAACCTCCTTCCTCTGTGAAGTCGGTTAATAAAATAAAATAATTTTTATAAAAAAACAGAACCGACTTCAAATTAAAAATTGCGCTAAAAAGTAAAAAATAAATTCATTCTTTAAACAACATCGATGTGACTTTTAAACATAGTTTTAGAAGTCAGTGCAAAATTATGGGTCTAATTACAATTATACCATTTGCTACTTCATATTGGAACTGTTGCTAATTCTGCGGAAATATATAAATTTGTAATTGATTCATGATTACAAAATATTTTATCTATCCTAATTTTGCACCGACTTCTAAAACTGTTTAAAAGTCACATTGATGTTGTTTAAAGAATGAATTTATTTTTTACTTTTTAGCGCAAATTTTAATTTGAAGTCGGTTTTGTTTTTTTATAAAAATTATTTTATTTAATTCACATTTATCTGAGATAAAATAACGTTTTGGATTCTTATAACTAGGGTTGGCTAGTTTAAAGGTTTAAACCAAATGTTTTTTTTTTAAACCACTTGGTTTAAACCAAACATTTTTTAAATTTAATTTGCACATTATTAAAAATTGCAAAATCCAATTTATGCAGAAATTATAAGCACAGCACTAGATAAATAATGAAGTTGTAAATTAACAAACTTTTTTTTAAATCAGTACAAATTTTTCTTATCTCCTATCTACATGGCCGACTATTTGGGTTTTTCTAAAATTAGCTTGGAGAAAAAATCACATTCTAAAAATTGCAATTTCAATATCATTTAACATGATATCGAAATTCCAATTCCTGGAGTAAAAGAATATATATTAGAAATAATAAAGTATCTTTATAGTAACCAATTTGCAAATGTATGTTACAGGATCAGTTTAAAAAAAAAACTCAAATCTTTTTCATTTATGTTACACATAATTAAAAATTGCAACATCAGATATATACAGAAATTACAAGCACAGCATCAGATAAATAATGAATTACTGAATTTGTAAATTAACAAACTTATTGTTTTTTTTAATCG
The DNA here is from genome assembly GCA_038502835.1 of Octonoba sinensis. Classification (NCBI taxonomy): domain Eukaryota; kingdom Metazoa; phylum Arthropoda; class Arachnida; order Araneae; family Uloboridae; genus Octonoba; species Octonoba sinensis. The sequence continues at coordinate 125,871,072 of CM076603.1, forward strand.
GTGCAAATTTTTCTTTCTTTTTTTTTTAATTATCTCCTATCTACATGTCAGACTGTTTGGGTTTTTCTAAAATTAGCTTGGAATAAAATTAAGTTGTTCTTAGTCTTTAATTAGGTTCCAAATCCGGTAAGTGATTGATTTTGTTTACTTTTAAAGTAAAATTTATGTACAGGGTGCGGCAGGGAAACTTGCTGATTTGAGAAGTAAATAAAAGAAAACGTACTTCATATATCGATTTAATTCTCTTTGTATCGTATAGTACACATTCTGAATTTTTGTTTTAAGCAGTTTTGAAAATTACATCGGGCAAATGGTGGCCCTCATTAGTGATACACTGATCTACCATAGATTTGAAGTTTCGTTCCACTCTTTCGAGCATATCGACGGGAATGTTGGTCACCAATTCAAAATAATGCAGTTTTCTTGAATGAAAATGTTCAAACATCGCAAGTAAATTAAATCTTTACCGCTAAATTTCGAAGAGGATATCAGAATCAAGCAGAAAATGGCGACTTCTCATAATTTCATCTTTTTTACCTTCTAGACGAGCGGCCAACCCGGGGGCGCCAAATGTTACAATTCACTATGCAACTTTTCTTTAAAATTGGGACCAGCCTGTCCAGATTGATAATCAATGACGAAAATCTTAATTTATATAAAAGGAACATTTATTACGACACATTTACACAGATTATAAAAAGAGCACCTCACTTCTTAACATTACATTTCTTTTTCTATTAATTCAAACTATATTTTGCTCGAGGTTTCTTGTCTCGGGTTCGCGACGTCTCGTTTCCCTCACAACAAATAAAAATATAAATGAAGGAAATTTATGCCCGACTAAAGGCTCATCTTCAGCATAAGATGTGGGCGTTGTTGTTTAAAATGTTTACATTAGTTAAAAATACAGGAATTATGGAGTTAATTATTCAACTCCAGCTATAATTATAGTTATCTTGAAAAATTTAAAAAGCAATGCAAATAAAGACTTATCATTAGTACTGGAAGATGAATTCAGTAAAGCATACATAATTCCGCACTTATTACTGCCATTTGCATTTTTTTTGAGTTAGATCCCTCTGGCATTGAAAGCGTAAAGTTTAAATTAAATGTAAAATGAAAGCATATCATTTAAGTATAGACCCCCAAACATGCCAATTAAATGAAAATGTGACATTCTGGTTATAATGTTACAAAAGTTACAGCAAAATATGAAGTAAAAGCATCTTGTCATCAAATAGTATTACAGTAGAAATGATGTAATGCAAAGAACAGTATCACAAACTGGCCAATTAAATAGCACAAGCCATTAAATAAGCTTTAAATGGACCAAATTATACATCAAGTAAACAATACAAGCAGGCCCGAACCAAGCCTAGCCGTGCGAATGCCTCTTGAGCGCCTTTTTAGGGTAGAAAAACCCCATGCAATGGGGTTTTTCAAGAATTAATAGGGGTTTTATTGTTTGTTTAGCGCCATTTTTAAGGTTGAAAACACCTGTGTTTTTTTTTTGTAAAACTCAATCTAATGGTTTTTCCTGGTTTTATTCAGTTTTTCGGATTTATTAAATTTTTGTGGGCTTCTTGGGGTTTTCCAGGTTTTATTGAAGGTTTACTGTCTATTGAGCGTTTTTTTTAGGGTCGAAAAGTCCAACCTACTAAAGACCATCTTCTCTATCTCTCTCTCTTTTCTATTTACACTACTGAGATACTATCAACTGCTACGACGGCTCTAGTAAATCTTTTCTATTTATGCTACCGAGGTAGCTATCAACTGATACAATGGCTATGGTAATACATCTCAATTTAGCACTAATATCGTATGGCATAAATCTTTGTGCATTATTGATGAATTTTGTGAAGTATCGTTTTTGAACTGTCATTGAGCCCACGTTAAAAACTAGTCATTGACTGCTCAGAGAATATAATGGTACTTTATCACGGCATACTTATTTTGACTCCCATATTTCTTTTACAAGTTTCCAATCAGCTTTACTTTAGAAAAGCATCACAGTACATACTTTTAGTCATGATTTTGTTTGAAAAAATAAAATAACTAAATGCGAAAAAGACAAATAAACTTGAAAAAGAAAGACGAAAACTTTAAAGCTTCGGGTCAGTGATCTTTCCATTCCGTGTACGTAAAGATAAAAAAGCCCTTTTTTACACTTCGTTCCTTTTTTTCTATCTTTTTATTTATTTATTTATAGACTGCATTTTTCAAAAAGAAAAAATCTATTATATGTGTACTCAAATATTTTCATATCTCTTTCAAGGTTTATATGTTATTTCTAATACGAATAACTTATTTTCAAAGGTTTCGTTTTTTTTTTTTGGGGGGGGGGGGAGATTTTCAAACAAGGGCCTAAGAAACAAGTATTGAATAAAATAATTTTTATAAAAAAATAGAACCGAAATTATAAATTGCCCTAAAAAGTGAAAAATAAAATAATTCCTTAAGCAACATCGATGCGACTTTTAAGCATAGTTTTAGAAGTCGGTGCAAAATTAGGATAGATAAAATCTTTTGTAATCATGAGTCAATTCAAATATACATATTTTCGCTGAATTAGCAACAGCTCCAATATGAAGTAGCAAATGGTGCAATGGTAATTAGACTCATAATTTTGCACCGACTTCTAAAACTATGTTTAAAAGTCACATCGATGGATTTTGTTTAAAGAATTAATTTATTTTTCACTTTTTAGCGCAATTTATAATTTGAAGTCGGTTCTATTTTTTTATAAAAATTATTTTATTTTATTCTTTTTAGTAAAAATACATTTCTTATATAAATACTGTATTTTTAAAAAATCCATATCAAAGGGCAAAACTTCTTGGAATTAATGGCGCTAAAAGCTAATCATTTGTATGAAAAATTCCGTTTTGAAGTCGATTTTAGCAAATAAACTGATTGGATTTAATTTTGTCTCAGAGAAGCCTTTAGTCTAACTCTTGCTGTAATTGCTTTTAATATTATAGCCCATGACAACAAACACTTTTTTAACAATGACTTTTATATTTATTAATAGTCTCCCAACAAAGAAAAATCAAGCCAACCCATTCTAATTAAAATAAAAAATACTTATTTTTCATTCGTAACGTTTTTTCTAAAAAACAAATGTAGTCAAATTGATGTGCGATATTTGAGTTAGACGATCCTCTATCGATTAAAGAAAAAATCATCAAAATCGATTCATTTAGTCAAAAGTTATGGATAAGAAAACAAAGAAATGACTATCTTTCTGCCCAAAATTTTTTTCTAATTATCGAACGGGGTCAAACGATGGTACGGGACCTATGGGAAACCACCCCTGATCGATTTAAAAAAATCATGAAAATCGGTTCATCCGGTGAGAAGTTCTGAGTGGACAAACAAACAAACAAAAAAAAAAAAAAAAGAACGACATACATACAATACGAATGTATAACCTCCTTCCTTTGTGAAGTCGGTTAAAAAATGAGGAAATGAATAAACACGCAATCTCATCTTCGAAAAATGTATGAGTATTTCGATTCTAATCTGCTTGGTTAAATAAATAAATACATTTAAAACAAAATTTTCGAGTGATTAAGAAAATTTAAAGATAGTTAGTGACCTAACTATCAATTTTCTTTAAAATGAAAGGCGCTTTGTTGCAGATCTCTAAATTCAATTTTCAATAACTAAAATATGTAAATGTCAAAAAGAAAAGATTAAATAAAATAATTTTTGAGAAAAAAATAGAACCGGCTTCAAAGTAGAACAACTATAAATTGCGCTAAAAAGTAAAAAATAAATTAATTCTTTAAAAAACATTGATGTGACTTTTAAACATAGTTTTAGAAGTCGGTGCAAAATTAGGATAGATAAAATCTTTTGTAATGATTAATCAATTACAAATATAAATTAGCATCAGGGAATTAGCAACAGTACCAAGATGAAGTAACACATGATGTATAGGTAATTAGACCCATAATTTTGCACCGACTTCTAAAACTATGTTTAAAAGTCACATCGATGTTTTTAAAGAATTAATTTATTTTTTACTTTTTAGCGCAATTTATAGTTGTTCTACTTTGAAGTCGGTTCTATTTTTTTCTCAAAAATTATTTTATTTTATTCTTTTTAGTGCAAATATTTTTTCAATAAATACTTTATTTTTCAAAAAAATTCATATCAAAGGGCAAACCTTCTTTGAATGAATGGCTCTAAAAACTAATCATTTGTATGATAATTCCCGTTTAGAAGTCGATTTTAGCAAACAGACTGATTGGATGTAATTTTTGCTTTAGAGAAGCCTTCAGTCAAACTGTTGCTACAATTGCTTTTAATAATACAGCTCAATGGCAACAAACTCTTTTTATTTAACAATGACTTTTACATTTATTAATAGTTTTCCCCAACAAAGAAAAATCAAGCCAAGCCTTTTCAATTAAAATAAAAAAAATACATAATTTTCACCCGTAACGTTTTTTCTAAAAAGCAAATGTAGTCAAATTGATGTGCGATATTTGAGTTAGACGGCCCTTTATCTATTAAAGAAAAAGTCATCGAAATCGGTTCATTTAGTCAAAAGTTATGGATGAAAAACCAAAAAACTGACCCTATGTATGTCCATAACTTTTTTTCTAATTATCGAATATGGTCAAACGAAGGTACGGGACTTATGGGAAACCACCCCCGATCAATTTTATAAAAAATCATGAAAATCGGCTCATCCGGTGAGAAGTTATGAGTGGACAAATAAACAAGAAAAAAAAAAAACGACATACATACAATATGAATGTATAACCCCCTTCCTTTGTGAAGTCGGTTAAAAAGTACTACTACGTAAATTTACTGCAGAAAATATATCGTTTAATTTAAATCACACCAACAATATATTATTTTGAATTAATATCCTGAACTAAAAACTAGACCGGATGCCACAAATCATGAATCTTTACAGGTCATAAAAATGCAGATGTATTAGTATTTTACTTCTTTTCAGAAGTACGATATTTCACAGAAAAAAGTTAGCTATCTGTATGAGAATCCCGCAGGTGCAGATTGAAAATCAGCAAGAATTACCATTGAGCAAGAAAGAGTGAAGTTTGAAACGTGAATGACGAATCACAAGGGTTTTAGATAACTAAGGGACCGTTCATAAATGATGTCGCACTTTTTTTCAATATATTTGACCCCTCCCCCTTTGTCATAAAATGTCACACTTCATCATACCTCCTACCCCCCCCCCTCCCTTTGTAACATGTCACGCTATATTACATAAGCATATATACTTGCAGTTCAGAATCAAAGCACTGCGTTATAGATCACGTTTCTCATTTTATTTTTGAACTTTCAATGACATTTGCAAGCATAATAACAATAATGATTACATGTGTGCCTAATCTGTATAAAACGAGGTAAAGGTTTACAAAACAAAAGATTAGTAGTAAAAAATAATTTAAAAAAAAAAATAGAACAGACTTCAAATTATAAATTGCGCTAAAAAGTGAAAAATAAATTAATTTTTTAAACAACATCGATGTGAGTTTTAAACATAGTTTTAGAAGTCGGTGCAAAATTGGGATAGATAAATTCTTCTGTAATCTATATAAATAAAACTGAAAGTTTGTGTGTGTGTGTGTGTGTGTCTGTCTGTCTGTCTGTCTGTCGATCGCCTCCTGGCGAGATGGAACGGTCCAGAAGTACGAAATTTTGGTTACAGGTACCTTGGGTCAGGGGGGGTCAGTGGGAAAAACGCTTCGAGGTTTGCACCTCGAAGCGTTTTTCCTAAAATTCGAATTTGTTCTTTTTTTCTTCCAATTTTAAGCAAAACTGTTAATTTTGGGATTATCTTATCGAAGAAACGTCCCACGTTTTAGATTTTTGCAGCATATGAATGCCCGTAAAAAACTACACTAGGTGAATTTTTTTGCAGTTCGTAGGACAAATAGAACATGCGCAGTATTCGTTTAAAGTAGTTTTCGAAATTTTAAAACGAGGCTTAACTCTGAATTTATCTGCTCAACTTGCATGTTTTCGCCAAAATAAATAGTACTTTTGTCGCCAACTAGATGATTTCTGTTAACGTAAGATTGAAAAATGCTATTTTATCTTTTTTTATGCCGTTTTATGAGCGAAACAAATTCTAAAAATTAATTTCATTTTTATGCAGATTTTGTGAACTATTAACTACAGACGATTTTTAAATACTTTATATTGGGGTTGATTCTTCTTTCTTTTTTAGCGATTTAATATTTTAGTACCAGTTTAACAGTTTCATGAAACATATTATTTCGTGTGGTAGAGTGTCCGTTTTATAAAATAAACAAATTCTAAAAATTCATTTCTTTTTTATGCATATTTTGTGGATTATTAACTACAGACGATTTTCAATTTCTTTACTTTGAGGTTGATTTTCTTTTTTTTTTTGCGAATTAATATTTATTCCTCCGATAAAAACTAGGTAGGAAGGTTTTCGATATTGCCTATTTTTTATGAAATTTAAAATTTTACCAAGTGGTGATAACTGTTTTTTTTTCGCCCCCATCCATTTAATTACTCTCAATATATTATTTTGCGCTTCGTAACTTCTCCAAACCGAGCCAATAATCCTTATTAGTAATATTCTCATTTAATTCAATATGTGATTTACACTATAGGATCATGGCGCATTTGCATTATGCTTCCATTACTATAGTGCAATTTGGCGATCTGCTTCATGTTAACTTCTTTACGTAGCGGTTTTGATCGATTCCATATTTTACTCAAGTGATTTATTTTCTAACATTTATTTAATTGTTTGCAATGTCTATTTGGCAGGAAATGACGATTTTGCAAGCGGGATTTTTAGGAAATTGTGTCCTTATTTTGATGAGGAAATTAAGCTGGCCTTGGTAATTTTAGGAACTGAAACTCTTAAAGGGCTGTAGTCTGATGGGTATTTTTAGTTACTGACGTCTTTATTGTAATGGAGATTTTTTTGGACTAATGTCCTAATTTTTTAGGGGTGTTTAGGAATAGTTGTCTTTATTCAAGGGAGGACTTTAAGGAATGTTTTCTTTATTGTAGCAGATATATTCAGAGTTGTTATGTTGTTCTTCATCTGATGGGCATTTGTAAAGAGAATACTGCCCTTATTCTGATAAAAAATGTTTAGATGTAGCGTTGTCTATATTGGAATTGCGATTTTTACGGACACCTGATACCATTTTGGAACAATTATCCTGATGCATATGTGCATTTTAGTTCCTGTTGCCCTTACTCTGATTTCAAATTGATGAACTGTTTTCGGCCTTTTTAATGTGGATTTTTATGAACGGTTATTTTTGGTCTAGAAGGAATTTTTCGAGGCTGTTGTATTTAATGCAATTGTGGTTTTTAATGAGTTTACTGTTAAGATGGGATTTTTAAAGACTGTTACCCATCATTTACTTGGGTTTTTTAAGAAAATTTTTCCTTATATATTTACAACAAGATTTTAGACATGTGTCACTTCACCTGAGAATGATGCAATATTATCCCGCGCAACGCCGGGCATGTCAGCTAGTCATGAATAAATTACAAGTATACATATTTCCCAGAATTAGCAACAGTTCCAATATGAAGTAGCAAATGGCGTAATGGTAATGAGACTCATAATTTTGCACCGACTTCTAAAACTATGTTTAAAAGTCTCATCGATGTTGTTTAAAAAATTAATTTATTTTTCACTTTTTAGCGCAATTTATAATTTGAAGTTTTTTTTTTTTAATTTCTAATGGCAAGGTTACAAAAGACCTCTACACCACGAGGCAAAAGGAACAAGAACAAAAACAAATAAACATAATAATGTGGCGAGAAAAGTCTATGAACCTGAAAGCTCCCTAGCGCGCCAGTAGCGGTCACTCAGCGAGGAATCACCAAGTGCCGGGCAGCGGAGAATGTGGCCAGCATCCATGTCCTCCAGAAGATCACGGAGTGTGCAGAAGGGGGCCTGAACAACATAGATTCGATGTAGATGTTTTAGGAGGCAGTCATGTCCTGTGGCCAGACGAAACTCAGCTACTGCTTTACGTCTTGGCCACATGGGAAGATCCCCGAGTTTATTCCACCAGATCTTATTAGAATTTCTCTCAGCGTATTGATGCAGCGTGAGATCATTCATCTTTCTCTTGATGATACGCTTGGCACTAGTATAAGGGGCAGCTTTCTTTGATGTTTGTATGATAGAAGCTCCCTTTTTTGCTAGCTGGTCCGCTATTACATTTCCTGTTATACCGCAGTGTCCAGGTATCCACTGCAAGGCGACTTCTTTAGAGTACTTAGACAGACTCTTCAGGAGTTTCTTACACTCAAGGGTGTTAGAGGAGGCAGGAGCAGGAAGAGAGTTTACTGCCAGAATTGCTGCTTTTGAATCACAGCTCCTACGAAACTATTTAGGTGACAATGCAGTTGCGCAAGGGCTACTTGAATAGCAGCAACCTCACCATCAAACGCAGTTGTGAATTTACCAGTTGTTAGATAAAAGGAGAAAAGGTGACAATACACCCCCGCTCCTGCTCTGTCAGTGTCCCTCAAAAGGCTTCCATCGGTATAGATATGCACCCAATCAGGTTCGGGATACATGGTTTCAATCGTTTCCAAAGCTAACGACCTTAAAATTAAGGTGTTTTGTTCCTTTTTGGAAACCACCTGGGTAAGTTCAGTCCGAATTCGAAAACCTCTATCAATAATTGGATCTGAAGATGACACCAGAGGTTCGGGGATGAAGTCAATATCAAGCAATTGCTTTAGTTCCAGAACACCCTGCACAAAACCATGTTGGGTCTTCAAACGCCTTCCTGAATCCAAATGAAGATTGCACAAAAGGGAGAGGCCATCTGGTAGTCGTGTTAATTTTTCCCATAGCAACAGGGCTCTTTCTTGAAAGATATTCTTTAGAGGTTTATTTTTTGTTATCATAAGCATTGCATCAATTGGAGTTGTTTTAACAGCCATTGTGATGAGCCGTAGGGCCTGGTTTTGGCTTCTCTCAAGTAATTCAGTCACAAAGCCAGATGCAGTAATCAGTGGCTCACAACAGTAAGTCAAAATAGGTAAAATAAATAACTTGTAAGTCAAATTTAAGGTGTGACTAGAACAGCCCCACCTAGAACCAGCAAGTCTTTTCAAAAGCGTCATTCTATTTGAGACACGGTTTATAATATTTTCGGTATGGGCTCTCCAGGATAACTTACGATCAAATGTAACGCCCAAATAGCTAAAACTATCGGCCTCCTGGATGACATGTCCTCGGTATAACAGATCAATATGCAATGGTTGGTGTGTCAAAGAGAAACTGACCGAGACTGTTTTATCAAGGTTAACATTCATGTTATTTTCGTCACACCATTGCCCCAAGATCTCAAGTGCCAAATTCAAGCCGTGACTATTTAATTGTGCGGCCCGATTCTTGGGAGAGTCAATCCAGATCACAAGGTCGTCAGCATAAAGCAGGCATCTAATATTAGTAATCTTCCTGAGCTGGTGGACAAGATCATTTATGTAGATGTTAAAGAGTGTGCAGCTGGATACTGAACACTGAGGTAGTCCCGTTTTAAGAACACTGTATTTGGAATAACTTTTTCCATATCTGATCTTACATAAACGCTGGCAGAGAAAACCACGAAACCAACTGAACATGTTATTCTCAATACCAAGAGAAGCGAGTTTCAGCAGGAGTTTGTCAATCCAAACAGTGTCATAGGCAGATTTAAGGTCAATGAATACCGCTGAAAGTATTCGGCTTTTATCCAAGGCATCTTTGATAGACTGGCTGAGCAGTGCTACCTGTTGATTGGTAGATCTAAATTGCCTGAATCCAGCCTGTTCCTCAGCAAGGAGGCGGTTGTTCTCTAAAAACCAACTGAGACTTTTAGTTATAATTCTCTCCATAGTTTTCCCCATTATACTTGTAAGTGATATTGGTCTATAACTTAGAAGATCCTTTGGATCTTTATCCTTTAATGTGGATTGGTAAAATTATGGCTCTAAGCCACTGAGAAGGAATAACTCCCGAATTCCAAATCAAATTGAAGAACTTTAAAAGAGTGCTCAAGGCACAAGTGCCCAGATGTTGTAGGAATTCAGAATGTATGCCATCTTCACCTGGGAATTTTCTACTTTTAAGGCTTGTTACAGCCTGAGTGAGCTCTTCCATGGATAGAGATGAATCAAAGATGGGATGAGAAGATGTCCGAGAACCAAAACCCGTGACAAATGATTTAATTTCACGTCTTAATACCTTTGAAGATGTCCTTGCGTGTTTATTCTTTTGGTGACATTGGGGTGCAGTGTAGATCTACCTTCTCGTGGTGCACCCTGCGTAACGCTTTTGCGGCTAAATGATCTACAACGTTGGCTAACCCTATGATGCCAACGATGCCTTCTATATATCTGCGTGTCTTGCAGTGGAATGCGGGTGGTCTGTCTCAGCCCAAGAGAGCGGAATTAGTGCAGACGCTCAACGCTCATGATATTGATGCCTTTACGATTATGGAGGCTAACCTCACTGATGATAATTTGAAGTCAGTTCTATTTTTTTATTAAAATTATTTTATTTTATTATTTTTAGTAAAAATACATTTTCTATATAAATACTCTATTTTTAAAGAAATCCATATCAAAGGGCAAACCTTCTTTGTATGAATGACACTAAAAACTATTCCTTTGTATGAAAAATTTCGTTTTGAAGTCGATTTTAACAAACAAACTGATTGGATTTAGTTTTTGCCTCAGAGAAGCCTTCAGTCAAACTCTTGATTTTATATTATATATTGCTTTTAATATTATAGCACAATGGCAACAAACACTTTTTAAACAACGACTTTTATATTTATTAATAGTTTTCCCAACAAAGAAAAATCAAGCAAAGCCTTTCCAATTAAAATAAAAAAATATGTATTTTTCACCCGCAACGTTTTTTCTAAAAAACAAATGTAATCAGATTAATGTATGATATTTGAATTAGACGATCCTCTATCCATTAAAGAAAAAATCGTCAAAATCGGTTCATTTAGTCAAAAGTTATGGATGAAAAAAACAAAAAATATACTACATTTCTGCCGATTACTTTTGTTCTATTTATCGAATATGGTCAAATGAAGGTACGGGACCTATGGGAAACCACACCCTCAATCGATTGAAAAAAAAAAAAGAAATCATGGAAATCGGTTCATCCGGTGAGAAGTTATGAGTGGACAAACAAACAAAAAAAAAAAAAAAAACCGACATACATACAGTATGAATGTATAACCTCCTTCCTTTGTGAAGTCGGTTAAAAATCAACAAAATATATTAATACAGTAATCCCTTGTTATATCGCTCATTCGGATATATCGCGCTTTTTCTATGTCTCCGAAAATTTTAACTTTGAGCTCTCAAAAGTAAAAATATTGCATTTCTGAGTAAAGCCCTCCCCTCCCCCCCTTGAACATAGCCATCGAACAGGAATGTTTTGTTTCCTTTCTTCTGAATTTGTTGCAGTTCAAAGCGTGCAACAATTCTCCTCCCACTCCCCAACTTATATGCCTGCCAGAATGATTCTATATTCATTTCTAGATACCTTTTAGTACAAAAAAGGATTCGCACTTGGCTAAACAAATCCAAATTATACAATATCCTTAACCAAAAAGGGGAGAGTGATAGGTAAAGGAATTTTCTGTAAAGAAAATGGTTACCTTTATCTTTGACATCGTTTTCACACCATGTTCAGGTGGCATGCGCAGGTCCACTGAATTTACTTGTACTTATTCAGTTATTTCTAACAGCATCGGTTACATCGCGCATTCGGATATATCGCTCTTTTTTGCTGTTCCCCGACTAGCGCGATATAACGAGGAACTACTGTAGTTTGAACTCTGAAAAAATAACTCACGCAATTTTATCTTAACAGTGAAAATGCCTAAGAAAATTTCCTTTTAAACTTTTAGCAAGAAGTTAATTTAAAGATTAATCAGCATCTGTGTTTACGATACAAAATGATCAATGAAACTTTAAAATCCAATTCCTAAAACCAAAATAAGTTCAAAAATAAATTTACTTTGCTGATTTTAAATGTTTTCATAGAAACGAAAATGTCTAATATCACACTTATTGGTAGCTCCTTTCCGTCCCCTGTCACACACTGTCAGTTTCTTGAACCCCCTCCCCCATCGAAGCATGACATCATTTATGAATGATCCCGAAGGTGCTGTATTCATGATATGACGTCATTAGGTATTTACTAATTTAAGCTCATTTTAAAACATAAATAGAAGACGCAAGTACAGCTCTTACTATTACAAATTGAAATTGTTTTTAAATGATAAAGTGTTATACATTAGCTTGCTGGGAATAAAAATAAAGGAGAAAAGAAAATTTGTAGTTTTCTAATATTTTTATAACATCATTATCGTCCCAATGTCTATTAAATTGATTGAACTGAATGATAAATGTCTCTTTTCCGAATATAATAAACAGTTTCCAAGATTTCTATTTCTTGCTTTATAAGCTTTCAAATAAAGTCTCGAAAGCGAGTTGAGGACGAGAAAAAAAATCAACTTGATAAATGATTTGCATCAGGTAACAGAATGGATGATAAATTGTATCACTTTTAATGAGAGGTAATGTTTTAAAAAATTTCGCAAGAGAGTAATACTAAGCATTTAAAAAGAATCTGAATGATGTATATTTTCAATAGTTAATTAAAGGCTTAAGAGAAGAAAAATATAATTCATTACGCCGCCAGATTCGCTGAGAATTAAAAATAGGCATTTCTCTTTCCCCAAGAAGGTTACTTTTTTCCATTTTATTTTCCGCACACTTGGTTTTATGAACCATATTTTACATTTTATTTGTTTTATTTTAAATGCGATTATAATGTTTGGAGCTCATTTTATGTATTGAAGGTAATAGTTATTGCACTCTTTCGTTTGAAAATTTATGAAATTCAGTTTTTAATCCATTTTTCGTTTTGTATTTGTTAAAATTGATGGATATGACTATGGTTTCTTTTCAAAGATTTTTGCGGAATTAGTTTTTAAGTATAATAAAGAAATGATATGTAAAAATATTAAAATTATTATTATTATTATTAAATTTGTTTTTGAGAATTTCCATTGGACACAATCGCATGGCTCGAAGAAACAGTTAAAATTATGACGAAGAGAAGCTTCTTGAAAATGTAAGGGTTGGAAATCCATTTACATTGGAATATAATTATAAAATCAGTGGGATATTTCGTAGCAAGACGGGTGGTCAACAGCTCAATCGCCAGACGATTTCTAGTTTTCTGCGTTAGTCATTGAACAACTGCTATCTTGTTACGCAATGACTTCTTCACACTTTTCGTATGTAAAAATTAAAAAAAAAAAAAAATGTTTTTACACAAATCTTAAAATATACAATAAAGGGTTGAGTACCTAAAGTCTTCCTGTCTTTTCCAAGAATCATTAAAAAAACCCCTTTTAATAAGAATCTCGCCAAGCTCTTGACATCGTGCAAAAACTGTATATTAAGAGAGTGAGTGCAAAGAATTATGTGTAATATAGAACGTTATTTCTGACCGAGATCCGATTCTTTCCAGGCTTGGAGTCGATTACAAAGAAACGTAATCGATTACGATTACGATTACAAAGGGAGAAATTGAGAGATTATGATTACGATTACGATTGTAATCCGTTGGCAAAAAGTAATTACGATTACGGCAGCGATTACAGTCGTTGAAAAGTGTAATCGATTACGATTATGACATCCGATTACGATTTTGATTACGATTAGATTTGCATAAAATTATCCGATATTATGCATGCAACTCTCATTTTTGCAATAGTGTCACAAATTAAAAGTTTTGATTTAATAAGAGATAACTGAAATGATGATGAATGCAATTATAATGAAATAATTTCAACATCACAGTTCTTGAATTATGACGTCGTTGCAGAAATGAGAAATTTGTAATAATATATATATCTTTATATATATAAAATCAGGAAAGGCTCATTCAGAATTTTTCAAATATTTAAAACTCATGTGAGGCATAACTACATTGATCGTATTTTGTATATAAACAAAGACGATGCATAAGTGATTTACCTGGTTCATTGTTATTTTGTGTGCATATAATCAAAATTTTAGCTGGCTGCAATTTCTGAAAATGTGGTATATTTCTCCATTGTATTTATTTTCCAGTTTAAATTGTGCAAATATTTCACATAACACCAATTAGTTTACTGAAAATAATAATTTTGTATGATTCTTTATGAAATCACTTATAAGATGTGTATGAATTGCACGGGATGATAAAATATTCAGATAGTGTAAAACATAAATAGTCCTTTGAAAATAAATGCTGCATTTTAGAATAATTTCAAAATTGGAACATGAACATTCAAATAACTCTTAACAAAATTAGTAATCGTTAAAAAGTAATATGATGAATAATTATAATATGAGTGACTATAATATTTTAATATGATTTCTTGTGGGTTTTTCTTTAAACATGCACGAGCACATAATTTTTTTCCATGTAACTGTTTTAATAAAAAAAAAAGTGCAAGTAGTTTTACAATACAAATTTAACGTACAAGATTAAACTGAAATAAAAAATTCTGTTGAGGTAATTCTAAGAAGAAAAAGATAATTAACTGTTTAAAATAATTGCTAAATATTAATTCATGCATGTAAAAAACAATTGGGAGAATGAACATAAATCACTTTTTCTTTTACATACCTATTAATTAAAAAGAATATTAGCATTAAAATATAAATAAATTTAAGATTTAAATGTATATAATTTTTAAAATATTTGAAGAACATATTTTAAAAAAGTAATAATAATCACACGTACCAGGGTTAAGATTTCATACATCATGTAACGTCTGTTCCTAACTTGCTGAAGTGTAAATGTGCTATTCTTTAGAAAAATTCTTCACTTCTGCCGTTAAAGAAAGGAGTAAAACTCCAAAAGGCATTTCGTGTCTCTTTATGTGTGTAGGTGATAGTACTCTTTCCACTAGATTTTCGGGGGCAGTCTGCTTCGATTATTGAAAGGGAAAATGGGGCGTCCATTCTATGCCGGGGCCAGACTCTCGCCTATTGCCCAACCGTTTGAATATGTTTTGAAGGGATAATTAGGAAGCAAAATGACTGATGCATTTGGTCCTTCTATAGACTGTATCTTATCTACCCCGAAATCTTTTTGACTTGCGGACAGATTACCGCTCTTTTACGAAACGGACGACGCGAGGAGACCCCCTTGAGAGCCCCAAGGCGATGCGAGTGACATATCCACACTCTCTTTCTTCTCGGGCTCTCCAGCCATTCCCCCGTGGAGAGTGGAGCCGCAATTAAGAATTCTGAGAGACCGCAACAATCAGGACAACAAGCGTCTCTAGCAGACTATATGGTCCTGCCATCAAGGCTCTGCGACGCACACAGAACCTTTTGCTTTTATGATCTATTATATTATGATCGCCCGTAAGTTACAAACCACTTAGACTATGACTTCAGTACACGGCTTGAATCCTTTTTCTTGTAATCTTATCTCTTTTATTCAATGGTAGAGCTAAAAATTTCAGCTTTCAGCAGGTCAAGATTACACGATTACAGGACAGCAGATTACGGATTTTTTCCTTAAGATTACGATTAAAATTACGGGAGAAAAGGGATTTCGGGATTACGCAATTTCGATTATGATTATAAGAATATGCCATTGTCAGATTACGATTACGATTACGATTTTGTCAAAATGTAATCGATTACAGCCGATTACGATTACGTAATCGCGATTACTCCAAGCCTGATTCTTTCCATATAGCTTCTCTAAAATAGTTTAGTTTGTAATAAGCCAAGCGAAACGAGTTCGAACTCGCAAAGCGATCCGAAGGAGCTGCAAAGATTTAAATTTCAGTTAACTTTAAAGTTAAATTTCCGAAATCTTTCTAGTTGTTGCCCCGTCAGGGCCGTAGTAGCCCAGTGGTTAGAGCGTCGGACCTCCACCTGGGAGGGAGGTCACGCGTTTGATACCTGCTGAAGACCCACCATGTACACTTGGGGACACGTGCATGTGAAATCCGTGGACCTCACTACCACGCCCCGTGAGCAAGCAGTCCTCGGCTAATCGGTAAGGGGTCTGGTACAGAAAAGTCATTGTCAGTCAGTTCGATTTATATTTTTTTATATTGAAAAATGGGGCTGAATTTCTCATTAATTTTTAGATAAAAATCAAATTTGTAAAAACATTATTTGCAGAAATTATTCAATTAACATTAAAGATGATAAGGCAGGGACTGATTTTGTGATTGATTGATTAATTGACGGAAGCGGTCGACAAATCATCTACTCGGTTTACCTTTTTAGTACGGTTAACTTTATTTTTGGTTAATTATTGCAATTATTTTGCTCACATATTTTCTGCAATATCATTGATCTTGAGATACACCCTAATCTATAATGTAAATACTAGTGTAACATTTTAAAGAATTTTTTATTATTTTAATCCATTGCAGTTAATAATTTTTACATCTAATAATAATTTATAGATTATTATTGTTCGCATCCATAATAATTATTATAGCAAGCTTGCCTACAAATTTGCCATAAACATTTTAAGAGTATCAGAAGTTATATATTTTTAATGCGATAAATACTACTCTAGTAATTATTTCGTTAAAGCGTAAAACAAATTAGAGAATACTTAAATGCATGTATTTTATTTCATAAAAAGTATGCAAAAAGATTTCGAATATATTTTCGTCCATTAGTAAAATAAATAAATAAATGCAGTTAAAAAAATTTTTAAAGAAAAAAAATAAGCAAACGAACTATACTTTCAATTATTGATAATGCTTACTCTTTAAAACATCTTGACAGTCACAATCATCATCATATTCCAAGTCTGAACCAAATTTATAGTCATCCCAGGCACTTCTACGATGCATTCCAACTTAGAACCAGCTAAAATGTCTCGAAATAGAATCCTGTTAATAACATGTTATTAATTTATTTTTAAACTCTTTCACCAGGATGTTAATAAAATTTCAAATTTCGCTCTGTGTCAGTGTTATGAGTCAGCGTAGAAAGTTTCGAACTTAAATGAGAGAGGAAGCAGAATTTCAACTGATGCCACTAGCAAAATAAAAGTTCGTGACTTGTCTATTTTGTTTTTGTTTTGTTTTCTTTCTCCCACACCGAAAAATTCACCTGGACGACAATAAAAGTGATATCGATTTCCCATAAATGTTTAAGTACATTCTAATTCAATCTCACAGCTTGGTGAAACGTTAAATTCGTTGGTGGATGTAATTCTCCACTGTTATTAGGGAAATGAAAGGCGAGGTACGGATATAGCATTGCGTGATTTTTCCGTCTTTATCTGTTATTGCAAATCCATGGTTTATAGACCGTATAGTGCATCTTCAATGTTATTTTGTTTCTGATGGTGGACTGATTGGATGTTAAAGTATACTGGAGTACGCTACGCGGTAATGGTTTCATACTTTGGCGAAACTTGATTAATTCTCAGCGAATATAGATTGAAGGAGCACTTGCTCCTTTTTTTTGCCAGGAAGTTGATTGGGATTTGATATTTAATTTACGATTGATTTTCCACATAAGAAATTCATTAAGGGGAGAATTTATGCAATTTGGGTTTCGGGAGCTCGTTTCTTGTTCTGGATTTGCTACTTTAGCAATTCAATAAATATTTCTTTTTTAATGCGCTTTTATTAGTTTCACTTGCATGTAATCAAATCTTACAATTCAATTTTCACCCAGTTCTAGACGTCCAAATATTTTCATATCTTGCACACGTAACAATACCTGGCAGGGTGCATTTTTTAGAATTTCGATTTCGCTCTTTTTTTATTCCAATTGTATATGAAATGTTCACATGAATTCCTTAATATGGGGGCGAAAACCTTTTCCAGATAGTAACATATCAACATGATATATCAATCGAAAGATCCGATTTTTTTCACGCGATAGAATTTGTTTCAACTTTGTAAGTTTATCAGAACATGAGACATGAAATTTTTAGTTAGATTCTTCAAGGTTTTTCTTAACCTAAATCATTATTCAAACGTTCTCTCAACTCTTTGCGAGTGAAATTATCTTTATTTATTCGGGAACCATTTCCCTCAGTCCAATACATTAATTTCTGCTTTTTACTTTCTTGTCTGGAGAAAAGAAAGTATTGTATTCGCAAAAATATTTCTACTCAGATTTCAACCAAAATTTCCCATGACTGAATTTCGACCCCCCCCCCCCCAGGGGGTCCGTATTTTGGCAAAGTGACAATTTGACTTGGAATCTTAGTCAACATTACTGAGTACCCACGTTCATTGTCACACATGAAACTCTTGTTCGCATATCGTATATACTAGACTGCAACGTTTCTTGACAATGACGTCACAACGCGCGTCAGAAGATATGAGTAAACAGCGAAGCTGTTGGGTTACAGGAGGAGTGTCGAAAAGACGCCAAGCTACCAAGTTGGCGAATAATGCGATTAACCACTCTATTTGGCACATTGCATGTTTGAAAAATCATTTGTCTGTTTATCAGAAAAAGACAATGAAACAAATTTAAAAACTTATTTTTTTTTACGCAATCATAATTTATTTTATTGGATCAAATATATTTTCATTATAAGTTATCCCTTTCAACAAAAAAGAAGATAAATTATACTCTTAATACTTTTATGCAGATAGATTTAGTACAAACATCAAAAAACGTTTTTTATCACAGCTACATTTTGAAATGCACTATGGTTTTAAAATGGTCCAATAATGCACAATGGTTTTAAAGAACACCACTGACACATTATGACTTTCATACTTCTACAGGATGTGTTAGGACACCAATATGGGTTGCTCAGGGTATTTATCTCATTTTGGCCAAAAATCGACTTATCTAGTTTTTCCCAATTGGTGGATTCCATTCTTGCAATTTGTGAAATACATTCTTGATTATTGTCTTTTCAGAGGTTTTCAAGGCACTGCCTGTGGGGTTGAAAGGCGTAGTTCAATTTTGGAGTAGATTCCATTCTTATAATAACAATGATATTAACGAATATAATAATAAGAAGAAGAACAATATTAACGAATATATAACGAATAATAAGAACGTTAATAATAATAATAATAATATCGGTATTAACGGAGTATAACAGTAATAATAAGAACGATATTAATAGTAATAATAATAGTAATAATATCGGTATTAACGGAGTACGGAGTATAACAATAATAAAAATAACGATATTAACAAAAATAATAATAATAATAACAGCGATTTTAACGAATAGAATAATAAAAACTGTTTAGCTTTAAGCAAAATCATAAGTCAGCGACTCAGACATAAATAGGCTTGCCATACGTCCCGGTTTGACTGGGACAATTCCGGTATTTTGCTCTTGTCCCGGTGTATTGCCCAGTTTTATCAATGTAACGGAAACGGCTGTAAGATGTAAAAAGTAATGAATTTATGTTTTTAAGAATCTTTTATGAAGACATTAAGAATCTTTAAGATGACAGAGCATTAATGAGGAAGTCCCACTGTCAGAGCATTAATTGTATGTAAAATAAACTTTGGCCTTTCTTGCTCTGACTTTTATGTATGAAAAAGTCAAGCTTAACAAAGAGATCTTGAAAAAAGTACGTTCAAGTCAGAAATATGAGTGGTTTGAAAACAAAGAATAACATTGTTAACTTATTAATTGCTTTTTTAGTTTGACAAACATGCTTTTTGAAAAGGTTTTGTAGTTAGACAAAAAGTTGTAGTTTAAAGAAATAAAACTTAGTAATTAATTGTTCAATTAAACAACTTTATGAAGTGTTTTAAAACTTATTTCATTAACACTTCTTTCTAGATGGTAGACCAGAAAAAATTATCATTAAAAAGGAAAAAAAAATTTTTTTTTAAGTAAATTAAAGCAAAAATTTCTTTTTTATTTTTAAAAAGTGGGTAGACTAACAATTTAGGGGTTCCAGATTCCCCACTCCCGTTACTTGCGAGGCTTGAAAAAAGGCATAAAACTCACCATTTTGCTTTGAAATTTGTTAAAAATTTTCCCACGCCCCTCACCGCTACTGGGGGGTATTCCATGCCCCCAGATCATCCGGTATGCCCCTCCCATATTAATATGTCCCGGTTTCAGTAACCAAAAAATATGGCAAGCCTAGACATAAATATAAACAATTCCAAATCTCGCCAAACCGCTTATCGGAAGATCGCCAACTGCTCGTGAGCTCTTATTGGCTAGAGCGTTAGTTCTAAATGAAGGTATTCGTTTCGCGTTACGCTTCTCGTAAAATTGAAAATATATAACATTTTATGAAATTATGACAAATAAACGCTATATATGCGTAGGTTAAAATACCTTATCATATTTCTATAGCGAAGTACTTAGTTTTAACTCGAAAATCGGACACCGCGCGGAGAACTACTTTCTTCGCTTGCTCTCGGCATATTTCTCCATAGCCAAGAAACTTTGCAGTTGAGTATAGGTTTAATTTTGTTTTGAGACTAAAAAAGAAAAATAAAGTTTTAGTTTAAAAAAACTAGAAAAAAGGCGCTTTTAGAGCAATATGAACTCAAAAGTTAAAAATAGTATTTGAATATAATAACATGTTCAGTAGGAATGGGATGTCCTACAACTAAATATAACCTGATTTTTTGAATGAGCTTAAACTGATCAGAATAAAATCACTGACCACACTGTTAATTTTAATGTTTAAAGAAAAGGAAAAAAAATTCGGTGCTTTTCTATTTATATTTTCAGAATTATTCTAAATTAACGAAGAGAATAAGAAATTTAAAAATTTCCGGTACTAAGCATCCCCCCCCCCCGCCCTTTTTTTATAATATTAGCATTAATAGTTTGGTCAATTACTAATTAATTTTTGTGTGAAGACAATTCCTTTGAAGTAAAAAATAAAAGTAGCCATTTTTTTCACGTTGTACCACTACGAAATTGTAACTGAAAAAACAACGTACTGAGGCTCGATTTGGCAATTAAAATTGTAATTTTCATTGAAAAATCGACTCCGTTATATTTTTAAAAGGTGCTTTGAGCAAAGGTAATCATTTTTATTACACAATCATTTACAATTAGCTTTTTTGAAAGCAGTGTAATAATGATCAATATACACAACAGAAGGAAAAGCAGGTTTTTTTATAGCTGTTATTTTTTCTCGGTGCACATGCACCCTAGTTGTTGTGTCTGTACGATATTAATCCATCGTCTAGGAACGCTTTGCTGTACTAAATCTTGCTTCGAATTGCAGTATTATACAAAAAGCAAATCATATGTTTTGCATTCAACGAAAGTTTTCTCGATTGAATGATTTTTCATATGGAATTTTTTTTTTATTGGGACGAATGTATGTGGCAAAGGTTAAAGGGATCTCAGTGAACTGTTGCCAATGGGCTTCAATCCAAAAGTCATAAAACTTGCAAGCGACACTAAAAGAATGTCGCTGATTATTGCTGGTCCTCGTATATTTCAATAACTTTGATGTTTATGCCATTTTGGCAGACACACATAACACAAACATTTGGGAAGGAATGAAATTTCGTAAAGAGGGAAATATAAGAACACCATTCAATTTTATCGTTTGAGTTTGAATGCTTGGACAATTTATTGAAACATTGTTTACGAGAACGAAACAAGAACATCAATTTTCCCAAACTGTGGTACGCGTGCAGGAAAAAAGGGATTAAAAAGATTAAAACATAAAAGAATTTAAAATCAAAATAACTAAAATACTGTTTGATTCAGTCAACCGAAAGTGACATGAGCAGTACAAGGTGTCACTCGCTGGGAGCTTGGGGGACCCCCAGCAGCAACCTTCTCATTAATTTTGTTTTTTACATGATAGGTATTTTCTACTTACAACCAAAACAGCGTCAGAAAGACGTATTTCTGACGCTATTTTGGAACTACATATTAAAAATTTACATATTTTATGCATTTAATTTTTTTTACAGCTTTCTTTTAATAAACGCTTTTCTCTGCATTAACTATAAAACATGGTGTGATTTATATTACCTAGTCATCCTAGTATTTTTCTATAATCTATTAGTGTTCTATTCTATACCATAAAGTTATATTAGCAGTGGTACGCAAATGGTTTGCAAGAAAATAGAAAATTTGTTGTACGTGGAAAAAAAAGATTGGGAACCGCTGCTCTAGAACATTCTCAGCGATTCCTTGCTTGCATCAGGACTCGGGTGTGGAGAGAAGATTACTTGAGCAGGTCCCCCACATCATTGTATGGGCCCACATTACCAGACATTATAATGGGCCCCTCCCCCTTATCGTTCGTTTTCTTTTTTTCTCCCCCCCCCCCCTTCTCTTAGTTTAACTCTAAATTATACTCTGTTCTTGCTTTAAGAAAAGTGGTTTATATGACTTGTACTAAGTAAGATGTTTAAGCGAAAAGGACTACGTTATTCCCATTACCAACCAACAAAAAAAAAAGTAAGGAAGAAAGATAATCACTGTCGTTCACTTAAAACGAAAAAAAAACTTTCTTTAATTTTGGGATTAGATATAACTAAATTCTCTATAAAGAACATCATCAGAAAAAAGTGGTAATTTGAAAATACTCAATTTCTTTCGAGAATGTGCTCATTTTCGATGATATTTTTTTCTTCTAAATGAGCAAAGTATTTTATTTTACAAGTGAACAAGGAAAAATACAACTATCATTAATACTCTTGTACTTATTTCTGGAACATGTACCATATTTTACGATGTTGCTTTCTCTGTGCAAACTGAAAGCATTTTCAATTCCCCCCCCCCCCACTTTTGTTAAAAGATAGATCCACGGCCCCTTTGATCCATGGGCCCCATTACTATAGCAACAATAGCACCGGTTTTGTGGGGGCCTTGAACTTAAGTGGTGCAATCGACAGCCTTCGGGGTAAATTGTCTGCCATTTGAACTTTTAAACCTAATAACTCTATCCAGAGATGGATTAAACTTCGGAGGGGAGGGGGGGTGTGTCTCCTTTCGTATTTTTGTTCCATATCAAAGAGATAATTCCTTAGCTTTACAGGTAATAGAAAATGATAGATATTTTTAAAAAATATTCCAAAATTAGCCCAATAAGGCAGTGTTTACACGATTTTTATGAATACTTTGTTGAGATGATTGTAAAGCACTTTTTTACTATCATAGAATAAAATAGTTAATAAACATTTTCCAATTTGTAAGTTTCGCGTGAAAATACTTAGGATTTGGTTTGCTTCAGTAATTTCACACATCTAATTGAGATCAACTCAGTAGTCCACCCACAACAGCGGAATTCATTATCTTTTACGTCGTCGAATAAAAAAGGGTGTGGCAGGTCAAAAGTCTTCACATGTATAATGGATGCCGTGATGTAACAGCTACGGTAGAAACATTTTCATAATGCTATTAAATTTGATTTCTAAAGATGAAATTATTCGGTAAATAATTCGCAGTAGCTCTTAAACCAGAAACATTTTCTTACATTTTAACCCGTCAGTGATAAATTATTGAATCGGAGTTAGTGATTAATAACTCCGAGAACAGTAATTGTTTTCACTTTAATTTTTATCTTCAAGTACGATTAAATTTTCAGCTTAAAACAGGATATTTTTACATTGATGTTTAGCAACGAATTCATGAGCGAAACAAACCAATAACCTACATTCTCACACATTGATGATTTTAAAAATTTCAATGCACATAACATATCTAAACTTCATCTTCTCAATATTGCACTATGACCGGGCAACCTCCCCATTCCTCAACTAACCATTTTTCATCTACACATTTTCACATAAGTCTTGTCAACCATTTTGGTTTCAACTTAAATGTTGCCTAATATCGCTTGTTACATCAAGTATTTCATGAATCATAGCACCAAGTTTTTCATCTTTCTTTCAAGCGTGTATTACTCTTTCAGTTTGGAGTATGCCAAATATACAGCACACTTATACCTGATGATTTTATTTATTTTCACATTTGTTATTATATTTTATGTGGTACTATACTATTAGATAAACGGAAAAATAACAGTGTCCGTTGAAATGATAAGATCGCCAACCTGTTGCGTGCCGTTTGCATATTCATCACATTAATATCCCTTCAATCAATGTATCCCTTCATTTTCCATCGTCTACAAGAACCTCATGTCTTTACCTGGAGGGAATTGTTTTCAGGATTGGATATTGTAAGGAATTGGCAAATTAAGGTTTCTTATCCCATATAGAACAGGTATCTGCAACCTTATTCTCTGGCACGTATTTTTATATCCTCAAACATTAAATGGGGCTCATGCATTTATTACTCTTTTCCAGATCATGGGAGCCCTACCACTTTTCTCAGGATACATAAATAAGTTTTAATCTCATCTTTTTCTTATCCCGAGCCGTTTATTGTGGTACCCTCCTCACATCTCCCATGTGGTTGTGATAAAGATATGATATGTTCCGGGTGGAATAGCCATTAATTTGCATACTACCATTTTATTCAACAATTTTAACTTAACAACATATCCAAACTTTACATGGGCTGATTAATTTTTGAACGGTTATTATTACTTAAGCTTTATTTTACGTGACTCAATGTGCCATTAAAACACCGAAACGTTGATCCATATTTTACACTTGTACAAATCCTTAACATTCGCTCGAGGTCTTGAAAAGTTGATTAAATTCAAAACCGTTTCTAACCTAAAATAAACGTGTTCGAGCCTTACACTGGAAATTGAACCAATTTCGAAGAGATGATTGGATTTTTTTATATCCTCTTTCTGAATGTGCAGCGAAGAACAATGGCGATATAAATCAAAATCAAGAAAATAATTTTGTGTACAGCCTGACTGACCAGCATTACTGTTTAGCACATAACGAACTTAAAATGGCTAATCAGTGCATAATAAAGAGTAATTAATTACCACTCAGTGTTGCAATGCGATAAGTTATAAACGAACTGGCACTTGATGGAAGTAAATGGCGTAGGCTCAAACCTTTTTCTTATTACTTTTTTTTTAATTTCGGAACGCTTAATGCTTTAATACGTGTAGCCGTTATCAATGATTGATAGCTCCCAGTTTGCAGTTCACCATAAATGCATTGAAAAATAAGGCTTTTGTTCTTGAAACTGTTTACCTGTTTTTTCACTTAAAAAAAATTTTTTTTTTAATGTCCTTTTCATTCTAAAACTTATCATTCATTATGTTTATGCATCCGAATATTTTCTTACAACAGCAGGTATGTTTTAATAAGTTTCAAATGTTTTCTTTTTTATAAATTATTCTGAATTTTAAAATGGAAATGTCCTTTCCCCTTTTAATAATTCGTTTTGCAATATTTTCCTTGCCCTATGTTGATATGCGTATTTCCTTCAAAGATTGACATTTTCTTGAAATTAAAGAGATTCAAAAGCTAATAGGAACTGTAACGTTAATCAAATACCACCGTATTTGCCAGGAGCTTGTACAGAAATTTATTTCGGCAGTGGCCCAATCGGAACATAAAGAGAACCTCCAATTTGTAGCTTCACAAAATATTAAAATATTTATGGATAAGATAGATAGCTTTGAATTTATTTCGGGAGGGAGCCTGACACCTTTACGACCCCCCTCTTTAAAGGCGTCCTAGATATCTACAGTCTTTTGCAAATCCAAATGAAAATCTTTCAAAATTCAACTTGAGATTCAATAAAAAAAAAATTCTGTTCTAATACTATCCATTATAAAATATACCACTTGTAAAAACAAAACTTTAATGCCTTTTCCGAAGTCGGGTGAAAAATATTAGAAAGTAGCTCAACTAATTTCAAAGCTAACTGATGATTTTAGCTAAGATTTTATCTAACGACCAGTTAATGTAAAAATCTTTATTCTGCAATCTTACAATATTATTTTGAAAAAATTGAATTTCTATGTTGTTTAAATTAATTTATTTATTGCAAGAAAACTAATTATTGTATGAGTGAGAAACAAAAATTTGCTCCCAGTATAAAATTTATTATAGTTTGTATATTATTGCAGCTCACTAATAGTTTTTTTTAAAGGAAATGGAAATGTTTATGTATAACGCTGATGCATTTCCTGCCATCAACTTGTTTTTGGTTGTCTTCAGTAACACAAACTTAAGACTTCGTTAGAGAGTCAAACTCTTTTTTTTTTTTTTTTTTTTCCGCATTCAGATTCCAAAATCAACAACTTTCATTTCACGTGTAACTCAATTTAACGGAACAATTTCATTTGAACTTCTGTGTTTTCCCCCATCATGTCACTGGTATCATTCCGGTGTTACAATAGAGGACTGCCTACGGATGGATGACCCCGTTTCACCCCTATTTTCACCCACTAACCCTCTACAATCACCACACCTCCTTTAGAGTAGCTAGAGAAAGTGATCTGAGAAATGGGTAACCGTCTGTACATGGTTGATAAATCTAGCCTGAATTATATGAAAAATCGTCCATTTAAAAGTTTAATGTGCAGACCTTACGAGAAAATGAATATTGCAGTAAAGTGCTATATCCGATGAAACAGATTATTAAGTGACGTTGTTGATGAAATGCAGTGTCGAATATACTACGAATTGTACATGAAAACTCGTTCTAAAAGAGATTCTATACCGGACAACAGCCAACAGCAGGACAAAAATATTTGTCTGCTGGGGAATCAAAAACTGTCCTCTTGAGAGAAGTGTCCGCATTTGAGGATTGTCCATTAGAATGAGTTTTCAATGAAATTCAAGTAATCTTGATGAAAATTTGATTTACTAAATGAAAAATTGGAATGAGTTAGTAAATAAAAATACTTCCACAAATTTATCCTTTTTAAAACAATGTATTGAATACATGTGAGGTAAAGTACCAAAATTGGCACTCTATCGGATGCTTAGGCCTTTCGTACAATACCTGAACCAGGCATTCTAAATGGCACGGATCTGGAGTAGCCACTTTTTTGAGTTGCTCTACTCCAGTTCCGAGCCGTGCTCCGAATAATTTTAAGAAATAATATCTTTACTTGAGAGCCATATTATCTCAAGTCCATTTTTCCAGTTTTTGCGATAAAATTTAAAAATAAACATTTTTATCACTATAAGGTTAGATTTTTCCGTACGAACCTTAGAATAAACGAGTAAAGAAGTTAGGTGGGCCTTTTAAAGTTCGAAACCCTCATGCAGCTAGTGGCTTTGCTGTCGGTACTCTTAAGTATACACTCGCAGAAATTCGAAAAATGCTTTTAAGATATCATGGCTCTCAGGTACACATATTGTATTCAGCACTTATTTTATATAAATCTTGTTGTCATGCATAGTTATGCTATTGTTAGTTGGCAACACAAAGTTTTGTTTCACTGTATTGGCAACACGCTTGCCGTCGTTGTTGTCGCTTACACTTCATGATACTGGATGTGTTCCATGTATATAGGATGTGTTCCATTATAATATAATTCTGCTTCTTTGTAAATAAGTGTAAATAAATGTTTATTTCTCAAGTAAAACTTCTTAGGTTATGTGCCCCAGACATGCAATTCCGCTGTGAGTAAGTGTAAGCATTGAATTTCAAGCATTAGTTGCTATAGCCGATTCGTTAGGCCTAACTGCACGGAACTGCATCTAGCTACAAAGAAGAAAAACACATCATGGCAGGATTAGACATTTCTTCAATGAGTAAATTTGATGGTAATAACTATTCCCAGTGGAGATTTCAAATAAACTGTGCACTAAAAGCTAAGGGCGTGTATACTGTAGCCGACGGAACTAAAGCGAAACTAACTACTGCCGCCGCTGATATCGAGAAATGGGATAAAGATGATGCTATTGCGATGTTCACTATTACTGCTGCAATGGAAATCAAGCAAATCACGCTTATCGAAAGCTGCACTTCATCTGTTGAAATGCTAAAAAAATTGGACTCTATTTTCAACCAAGCATCTGACTTTAATAAAATGCTTTTGCTAGACAAATTTCATCAACTCAAGATGGATACAAATGAGACGGTAGTTGAATATATCGCCCGAGTTGAAAACCTGGCGCATCAAATTAAAAACTCTGGTGAAAACATCACTAATGTAACTCTCATTACTAAAGTGCTTGGTACTTTGCCTGTAAAGTTTCGAAATTTCAGGCAAGCATGGCTGTCAATGGATGAAGATAAACAAACACTCAAATCTAACAGCTAGATTAATTGATGAAGAAGCTTCATTATCACAATCTGAACAGACTGAGTCTGCTTTTTTCGCTTCGAATCGTGGTAAATTTATGCAGAAGAAGCAATATGTGAATGATCCAAGAAAGGAGAACAAATCAAGAAATCAAAACAAAGTTGTAGATAAATCAAAAATTACTTGCTATTTTTGCCGCAGAAGAGGTCATTATGCTCGAGAGTGCCGCTCCAAGCCACATGCAAAAGGGAATGACGTTCAAGATGGAAACAGAAACCCTTCAAGTCATAGTGCATTTAGCAGTGAGTTACAGAAGGCTGCTGAAGGAATTGGCGAACAGTGGATCTTGGACAGTGGAGCATCTGCTCACATGACTTATAACCTCAACTATTTTGAAAACTTTAAAGAAACAAATGAGAATGAAGTCATTCGTTTAGGAAACAATCTCGAATTACCCATTAAAGGGAAAGGTAATATTCAAATTCAGAAACTTGTTCATGGAGAATGGCAAGAAGGAGAGATACAAAATGTTCTCTATGTTCCAGATCTAAAGAAGAATCTTCTCTCTGAAGGCATAATTACAAGTAAAGGTATGAAAATAATAAAAATGAAAGACCGTGCTGAAATCTACAACTGTGATGGAGAGATAGTGGCGACAGGAATTCGTTCTATTAACAATCTGTATCATATGCTGTTTAGAACTGTAACTTCACACGAAGCAAACATATCTCTCAAAAATGATCTTAAAATGTGGCATGAAAGGTTAGGACATATAAATATGAAAGCTGTTTGTGAACTGAGTGACAGAGGACTGATTGAAAAGTTAGATGTCACAAATAAAGACGAATTTTTCTGCGAAGGATGCCAGTATGGAAAACAACACAGATTTTCTTTTTCTTCAAGGGACTACAATGCTACTAAACCGGCAGAACTGATTTACAGCGACATCTGTGGCCCAATGTCTACACAATCAGTAGGTGGTGCTAATTACTTTATCTTAATGAAAGATGATTATAGTGGTTTCCGAACAGTTTATTTTATAAAGCACAAAAGTGATGCTCTGGAATCTTTCAAGAACTTTGTTCAGCTATGTGAAAACAAATTTGGTCATCATGTAAAAGCCCTCAGGGTTGATAATGGAACTGAGTACATTAATTTGCATTTCACTGATTTCCTAAACAAAAAGGGAATTCAGTTAGAAACTACAGCACCGTATACTCCACAACAGAACTGAAGATCCGAAAGAGACATGCGCACAATTGTAGAAAGTGCTCGATCCATGATGTATTCTAAAGAGCTCTCTTTGTATCAGTGGGCAGAAGCTGTTAATACAGCCTTTTACGTTTTGAACAGAACTCCCACGAATCAAGCTCCAACCTCCACTCCTCATCAGTTATGGACTGGAAAAACTTGTTCACTCAACCATTTGAGAATTTTTGGCTCAGAAGCCTACATGCATGTGCCTGATAACTTACGAAGAAAGCTAGCACCCAAAAGCAAGAAAATGATTTTTGTTGGGTATGAGAAAGAATCAAAGAACTATCGCCTTTTTGATCCTGTTACAAAAAGCATAAAGGTATCAAGAAATGTCATTTTTAATGAAGAAAATACAACAACAAGAGCACCCTCATCAACATTTTCGTTTTCAATTAATGAAGATACGAATGACAGGGATTCTGTAGAAGTACAAAGCAATTTTCCCGACTCTTCCTCTAACTCTGGTCAAGATACAAATTATGACCTTCGTCCAAGGAACAATTTAAAGGTCCCTATTCGTTATGATGCAAATATGGCAGATGTTGTGACACCACAAACATATGAAGAGGCAATGCAGTCCCCTCAAGCAGACAACTGGAAAGAAGCCATAAATGAAGAGTTAAATTTTCTGGAAAAGAACAACACATGGGATCTTGTGCCACTTCCAGAAGCTGATAACGTCATTGGCTCAAAGTGGGTATTTAAAGTCAAGTATCTTCCGAATGGAAACATCGAGAAATATAAAGCGAGGCTTTGTGCTAAAGGCTTCTCCCAATTGGAGGGAGTAGACTTCAAGGAAACCTTTTCTCCTACCTCAAGGTTTGATAAAATAAGAATCCTACTAGCTCTAGCTGCAAAAAGAAAATGGGAAATTGTACAAATTGACATAAAAACTGCATTTCTATATGGGGAAGTTGAAGAAAGAATCTTTATGGAACCTCCTCCAGGCTTAAATTACAGTAACAACATAGTTTGTCATCTCAAAAAATCACTCTATGGATTGAAACAAGCATCCAGATGTTGGAACAAGGCATTTTCAGAATTCCTTACTAGTTTTGGTTTTAAGCAAAGTGTAGCTGATTCATGTGTCTTCAGTGGTATATTCCAAGAAAAGAAAGTATTTTTAATTCTATATGTAGATGATGCTTTATTATTTTGTGAAGAAAAACAAATATCGTTGGAAATTGTAAATGATTTAAGTAAGAAATTTGAGGCTACCATTTGTGAAACAGGATGTTTTGTTGGACTGGAAGTTGATCATAGAGCAGACGGCTCAATTTTCCTACATTCGACAGGCTACATTAAGCGTATTCTGAAGCGCTTTGATTTAGAAGATGCAACTACAAATGCTGTGCCTGCAGATCCAGCAACTATTATGTCGTCAGAGTGCAGTCCATTTCCAGAAGGAAAATCAATTCCTTACAGGGAAGCTGTTGGATCCTTGATGTTTCTGGCTATCACCACTCGTCCAGATATAGCTTTTGCTGTTAACATAGTAAGTCGCTTTCAAGCTAATCCTGGTCAAATACATTGGAATGCTGTGAAACGCATTTTCAAATATTTGAAGGGCACAACAGGCTATGGCATTGAATACTCTTCAATAGTCAATGATACCTCTTTTCTGGTTGGATATTCCGATGCAGATTTTGCAAATGATATAGACACCAGAAAGTCAACATCTGGTTATGTATTTATGCTTTGCAATGCTCCAGTGACTTGGTCTAGTCAGAAGCAGTCGACTGTTTCAACATCTACCACAGAGGCTGAATATGTTGCAGCTTCGACTGCAGTAAAAGAAATATTGCGGTTGCGCCAACTTCTTAATGATGTGAATGAGAGTGAGGTGTGCAGTGAGAGTGTTACACTTTTTGTCGACAATCAGAGCTATCAAGTTAATTAAGAACCCGGTTTTTCACAGACGCACAAAGCACATAGATGTATGCTATCATTTTATTCGAGAAAAATATGCTGACAAATCAGTATTTATCAAGTATGTGAAATCAGAGTAGCAGTTAGCTGATATATTCACAAAAGCGCTTCCAAAAGTCAAGTTTGAGAGATTAAGAAAGCTGCTTAACATAAAAGAAACACTTGTATGACTCTGGCATGTGAACTTTTAATATATGATTTGTTTTTCATTTTTTTAAAATAATTTTTATATGTATGTCAGTAGTAGTAAGTGATCTTAAATGTATTTTTGTTAACCTATTCAACTCGTAAAGTCAAGTGACAACAGATTTGGAGGGAGTGTTATTTTATATAAATCTTGTTGTCATGCATAGGTATGCTATTGTTAGTTGGCAACACAAAGTTTTGTTTCACTGTATTGGCAACACGCTTGCCGTCGTTGTTGTCGCTTACACTTCATGATACTGGATGTGTTCCATGTATATAGGATGTGTTCCATTATAATATAATTCTGCTTCTTTGTAAATAAGTGTAAATAAATGTTTATTTCTCAAGTAAAACTTCTTAAGCACTGAGTATTTTCATTCTACTAATTTGACCAATAGTTCAGTGCAGTGGCGTACACAGAATTTTTTCAGGGGGGTGGGGGTTCATAATGTTCTGAAACTACTAAAAGAAATTCGAGTATGTAATAAAGCATTATTATTTAGGGCTCAGGGGGGGGTTAAACCCCTAAACCACCCCTTGCGTACGCCACTGGTTCAGTGGTATAATTTAAAGTCTTTGCATATTTTTTCTTTTTTCTATTTTCATTCTATCTCTCTAGTTACTTGTATAGTAAACTCCTCCTAACAGACACCCCACTTAGGACATAGGTGGAAAGTTTTTAATTCCCCAGCAACAAATGACTGAGGCTAAAAAACTGCTCTTTTGCGGACACCTCTCTATTATGAACAGATATTTTTGTCCCGCTGGTGTCCGCTATACACTGCAAAAAAAAAACTCCAGTTCTACCTTTCACCAAAAAAAAAGAAAAACAAAATATAGTGTAATTTAGTTGCAACCAACATGTGGAACTAAAGTTGAACCATTATTATGGTTCCTAGTTTCACATTTATGGTGAAACTACTTCATTATAGTGGTTCAACTTAGTACCAAATGTTGGTTGTACCTAAACTTTTACAATTTTCTAGTGAAAGGTTTAACTAGAATTTTTCAGTGTAGAGTTTTGCTGTATATGTATACATCCCAAGTCTATGCAAGCCATCAGTCTTTTCTTTCATACACACTCAAGGTTTTGACTTTTGTATGCAAGAATCCTCCCACCCTTTTCATATAATGGTTACGTGGCAGAAATTAAATACTTGTAAACAGCAATTTAGAGAACAAACTGCTATCTCTTACAAAGCAATCAAAATAAAATAAACGTTATGAAAACATTTAGCTTGAACATTTAGCTTTGCGTAAAACTTAGTTTAAAAGAAGAAAAAAACAGAACTAACTTCTTTATCTTTCATATTACGATAAAACGTACACATTCTTCTGTTCCTAAAACACTTTCCTCCATTGTTTGTGCATATGCACGTTTTAAATCCGAGACAACAAAATGGTAAATGGACAAACAATCAACCGTAACATCCATTTTTACTATTCTTAGTGCCACCTTACATGCTGCGAAATCCAAGAACACCGTGTCACTGGAAATTGTTTCAGGCGGTGCCAAGTTTTTGTCGGGCTATTCGACATTTCATTGCCATAAATATTAAATTACTTCAGATGTGATACTTTCATTGAATTCTATCTCAGTAAAGTAAAAGAACAATACAAATGTCTTAAAGTAAACATGTTTGAAATTTGTTCTTGAGACAAAAAATTTTCCCCTCCCTTTACGAGCTATAAAAAGTATTGTAAATAATATTCTTGTCGCAAAAGTGTCGAACAATATTGCTTTTAATACAACAAATGTTCTACGTTATAAAATTTTACCCAAATAAAACGTCCGTTTGGTTCAAACGATATTGGAGTCATGCCTTGGGTAGTAAACAATGTCCTTATAGATCGGGATACTTTTTATTTAATGCGATGTTGCTTAATTTTTTAATGTATAAGATAAGAATCGTTGAATATTTTCTTGACTAATAAAAGAACGTTTTGCAAATTTTAACGGAATAATTGGCCATTTTTAGTTTAGGCAGGTTTAATTCAGGAATAGAAAAACTCGCAGATTTTTCAAGTTTAAAATTATAATTATGTATTTTGTTTATTCGTACTCATATGATTAAGTGTATACAAAACAATTATCATTTTTTTCTTCATGCAGATTAGATACATATATGTACAGGGTGGGTCAGAAATAATGACCCGGTTTTGAAGGGTCATAAAAAACTAATAGTTTGAGACTTAAAACTTTTATTATTTTGATCTGTATATAATGTCATTTTTTAACATTAAGTTTTGAATACCATTTTCTCAAGATAGTGGCCTTCAGCAGCAATACACTGATGAAGTCTACTTCTGAAGTTTTGGAAAATTTTCTGCACATTTCAAGGGGCGCGACGGATATTTCCTCGATATTTTGGTCCTTCAGCTCTTCTAAAGTCTCGGGGGGTGATGTTTCCAAACTTTCTTCTTTAAATAATCCCACAGAAAAAAGCTTCCGCTTGGGACCGTAACATTACGCGGAATATTGAAATGCACACGAAGAGCTCGAACTCTTTCTGTGGAAGAATGGCCTGCATCAGTGCATTGCCGCTGAAGGTCGCCATCTTGCTGAAGCGGTATTCAAACCTTAATGCAAAAAAATGAGATTATATACAGATCAAAATATGAAAAGTTTCAAGTTTCAGACTGTATTAGTTTTCTTTTATAACCCTTCAAAACCGGGTCATTGCTTCTGACCCACCCTGTATATACATATATATATATATATACATAGTAAGGTACCCATTATTTTGCTTTGAAATGGGATCCCTAAGGTAAGGATTTTTTGGTGTTTTCCGGATCCAGATTATTTTATTGCAAAATTACATTTTTATGAAATTAATGACTTAAGTTTCTTTGTTTTTAAAAGATATAAGGATGGTACTAGAAAAGCCAAGTATGCATTTACAGAAATTTGCTTTCAAAGCCTTTGAAAAATTTAAGCAAAGAACTGTTAAAGAGGGGGAAAGGATCAGTTAAAGATATGATACATATGGGTGTCCTAAAGCGCTGGAAACATTTGAGGGTTTGCTTACTGCACGCAAAGAAAATACATTTTTAAATGAAGTTTCGTAATATTGGTAGCTGTCAGATCAGTGTTGTGTCGGGGAAAAAATCCAGTTACTTTTACTGTTAACTCCACCACTGTGATAGTGGAGATTTTTGACATGGTCTTTGCGTGCAAATAATGCACAAAAATAACGCCATCAATATTACATAGCATGGCAGAAGTTAAATTTGTTCAACCCCGCATTTCTCAAAATTAGCAAGAATATCTTCAAAGAGAGAAACATAAGTGGAATTTTTCGGGACGAAAACATAGAGATGTGAAGCCTATCGTGACAAGCATCAACTCTAGAGCAAAATAATAACATTGATCACAGAAAGTGAGTTAAGTGGGCCAGTGGGTCATCTCCGTTGTGTGTATTTTTTTGATTGAGCTTGACCCTCGTTGCCAGACCTCTCGCTTTTCGATTCAAATAATGGACATCACAGGGACACAAACAGATGATGCCAGCTGATTTGCCGCCTAATGAAGCGATTGCGTGATTACTGTTATGCGGGATAGAGTAATTAACAACGTCTGATTGGAAAAGCTATTTATTTACTCAGTAGTGAGAGTGAATTGGATTGGTTTTTTAGCTGCAATAATAAAAATGCCATAAAAAGAAGCCTAGCATTTAATTGTGGGCTATTGTTTTGATAACTGAAATGGCATAAAATTGAAGAGATTGAACTGAGTTAAGAGAATTCTAGATTAGAAAATTGTTGCTTTGGAAGAGTAGCAAATTAAAAACTAAGTTTGTCACAATTCAACACTCAAAAGTAAGCTAATAGTTGCGTAAAACTAGTTTAATAAATGTAAAAAGAAAAAAAAAACAGTGCTTGACCGAGCTTATGAAAACTATGTTGTGTTTAAGTTATTAATGATCGTTCATTATGAATCACATACAAATAGCAACACGTTAAAAAGATTCGAATTGCTGCATGTAGCGGAAAGGTGATCTATTATGAGATATATGTGCCTGATATGAAATGTTCTATTTTATTATTTATTCTTTTGTATAGGTGAGGATAACTGCATCAACGCATAGGAGACTGCATTCTTTATCCAGGGTGATATGAGAATTTGAGCTGACATAGTGTTGAGTATATTTTTGAAACTCATTAAAACATTTTTAGTTCTTTTTCTTTATTAATTTCTGTTTATTTAAGTATTCTTCAGTTAATTTTGAGATTGCCACTGTAGCACACACACTTCCTGTAGCATTATATGGAAAAAATCTATAAAAACAGTTTACTGAATACACGAATCGAATACGTTACACGCTTCTTTTTCCCCTACCCGCACCTAGATAATTTTTTTCAATTAAACTACGTTAATGCAATTCTAAATGTCTTATGAGTAAAGTTCAAAGATCTCTCTTACAAATACTGTAATGAAAAAGTGCCGATTGATCACTCATCTGGAAGTGCAAAATGTACCTAATATGAGTAATAATATTAATGTAAGTCTTTTTCTTAATAAAACCATTATGCTATTCTGCGAATTTTATCAAAATTCGTTGCGCTTCCTAAAAATCACAGCCAGAGTACATTTTTAATATTTACCAGGTTTCTATCAGAATGAGCGAATTTATTAAGGTAGGAGGGTTCTAGACAGAGAGGAACGTTTCGAGTAATATTAAATATTTTTAATATTATTTGAACTCATATTGGGATGACTTTATATAATAATAGTCATTATAATTATCATTACTCTGCATCAAATAACGCCCTTCTTCCTCCAGGGCTTCCCTTTTAATCTGCCTATGCCTGTATGTGGTCCGAACTTCTCACTGCGTCGGTTATTCTTTTTGACACTATTAGAATCTGCAAACTGGTGAACTTATGTGACCACACTAAAAGAAGAATACTGTTCGTATACTTTTGTATATTCATTGAAAATGTGTCTTTCCTTCTAGAGCATTTGCAACAGTGAGTATGTTGAACTGAAAAGTGAAACTTTTTTCTCCCTTTAATTCTGAGTCAACAGGCATTTGCAAATTCAAGCCGACGCCATGGTATTATACAGTACCTCTCACCAAGCGATCGAAATAGCCATCTCACGCAGAGTCGTGCGCAAAAGATGGCGTGTCTTGAGCCTTATTCAAATTTTCTGGTGGATAGCAATTAACCGTTGCGTGTAAAAACAGCTCCAAAGTAAACAAATCAGGTCGCGCGTGGGGAGAGATATTCTGCTGGATCACCACGATTGAATATGCAAATTTCATTCATTACAATTGTTACGACAGTGGGGGAGGAATTTTTGTGGTGAGAATTTAATCCACACAAACATTCGTGATAGTTACATTTCTGATACAATCTCACGAATATACTTGGAATGGTTGGGAATTAATGAATATGTAGTAAGTTCAGGTGTAGCTTGAAAATCAACATCTGAAGATAAATCTACTCGCAATATTCCGCTTTCGACAAGGAATGAACTATTTATTCCCATGAGCGAATAAGTTTATTCAAATTACGAAAATATGTTAATGACACATAAAATCACATCGGCTATCTTGAAGAAAAGTGAAAGTTTTTTTTTTATTTTTAATTTAAAGGCTCAATGGACTGTACTGCGCCAGATGAAGTTTATTTCGATTTGAATAATATGAAATATTATTCATTTACCGGAGTGATCAAAACATGCATATGAACATTTTGGGTTCACAAGCTAGATAATATTAATTTTCAATTTTTCTCTGATCGGTTTGTAAAAGAATTTTTTTCAGATTAGTAGATGCTTTGTTAAAAAATGCCGTAAAAAAGCCGACAAAGCAATGTATGAAAAAAGAAGGTTCAAAAATGACAAACTACTTTTTACACTAGCTCATTCCCCGCAAAACACCTGCGGGTTATTAACCATTTTAAAAAACGCTTTAAAATTTAAAGGCTTAAGAAAAATTGCTAGATACACAAACTAAGGTGTTGATATTCCAAAGAATCGGAAATTAAAAGTTGATTTATAAATGAGAATATTTTTTTCACAAATAGAAATAAGTTTTAAAGTCCGTAAGTTACGGCAATAAAAACAAATATTATCTTTTTTTTCTAAGTTAATCATTAAACAATTGTTTAAATATCGTTTTACCATAGTTCGTATTTTGCATCATGTCAGTATCGTATCGTACAGCCACATTCAATCGTAACTGGTCCACGTTAACTGAAATATATATATGGATTATGTTTAGCAAAATATGAATATGCTCACTTTTAAGGATCTTTCTTCAATACTGGAAGTTTCAATATGTTCATCCTTTTCATGGGGCATATAGTTCTATCATAAAAAAGAGTTCTGCCTGTCAGAGGGCCGAGAAGAATCCATTCATTTTCAAGGGAGGAACTGCTGGTATTAAGGAATGTGTCGCTTCTGTTCCCGTTTTAGTTTGTTTAGCATACTTGATTTCTTCCGAACCGATGCTATTTGCCAGTTTATAAATTAATTTGCTTTCAACAAATAGAGAAGCGCAAAATAATAAAAAAAAACTTTGTGAACTCGTAAAAGTGAAAACATTTTCACTTTAAGAAAGCACAAAAATAAGCATTAAAAATGCTGACATAGGTTTCGGGATTGCTTGGAATCCCTTTTCCAATGCAATAGTGGAGCTTCTAGATGCTTCGGCTTCATTTGAATGGTTTTGTATCTAGAAGCTCCCCAATTGCATTGGAAAAGGGATTCCAAGCTATTCCGAAACAGAGAAGTAAAGTCTGTTTCGCATGCTAACTAACGCACTTTTAGAACGAACTTCCCCTAAAACTCGAATGTATTCGTCCTTTTCTGCCATGCGTAGAAGCGTCGAAGTGTTCGAAATTTGTGGTCAAACTGTACTGTACATCCCGATTTCGAACATTAATCAATCATTTTTTGCAATTGAATCCTTTTTCCCGACTGTAAAAAGTTTAATGTTACAGACTGCAAAGGCCTATTTTCAACTTTTCTGTGGACAATTTATTCTTCTTAGGATTAAAAAATAGTCCTCCTAGATTTAAAACAACTATTTTTTGGTTCTCTTACAAAGTGTTTGAACATTATTTCCACTTAAAAAGTAATTTGAAATACTGAACATGCTGGGAACAGTTTTGGACACTCAAAATTTGTTCTTGAAAAAAAGAAAAATTGAATGACTTTAATTAAAATTAATAAAGATTTGGAATATTTTAATTCGAATTGTTTGAATATAGCTAATTTCGTTTTCAGATTTTTTTTATTTTAAATAGCCTTTTTACTAAGGCAACACATTGCAATATTCAATTTAAGCGTAATCAAAATGTAATTTACGCGTAAAACGTAAAAGAGCTTAAGTTATTTTCTTCTTCTTATTATTATTATTATTATTTAAATCGCATTTGAAGTATAATGTGATGTTATTCCTGTAACTAAAGTATAGGAGATTGTTTTCGAATATTGTCACAGCAAAATGTCAGAATAATATTTAGATTGGTTGAAAATATTTGAAAACTTTGTCTGACGCAATCTATTTTTGCCATTGAGAAATAAATCTAATTTGAATCCGTCTATTATTATTATAACTAAAACAACAAACTGACTTATGTTCCCAAACCAAGTGGGGAAAAAGTTTCTAGCACGGAAACCATGGCGACCAGAAAGGGAAAAGGTAGAGTTGTGTGACCTTGACACGCCGATTGTAATTACACATACTATAAATAAATCCGTTTTCAGTTATGGGCAGCATTTTGTGGATCTGTCAAGACCACGCTCTTTTCAATCACTTTTGGTACTAGTTTCTAAATCTGTCTTAATTTTCGTTTTTGAGGAAGATTTTTTTTTGGTGTGTGTGTGTGTGTGTGTGTCTAAAAAAGGAGGTATACTTAAACGCCAAGCTGTAGGCGCTTGTCTTAAACGTACCAAGGCTGAACTTGATCCAGTTAGTTAACGAATCAGGCTGTTTCATTTCCGGAAACTTCAAAAGAGCCGACGTCGCACTTTTCCGCTCTGATATTTTTACATTTTCCCGCTAGGAGCCGCTAGTTCGTGACCCTGAAAAAGATTGTTTACATCATTTAAAAGCATCTTTATTTTGCTGATACGATGTCCTTTCCTGGTTTCATCAGCTAAATATTGTTGGAAATGGTTAACTAAATATTATTGAAATGGTTAATTGCTGTGTACCGTATTGTACCTCGTCCAAAAAGAGTAAGAAAAAGGATAAGGAAGGTATTTCGTACCATGAATTTCCTTCAGAATTAGCTCTGCGTGCAGCATTTTCTTCCCCCCAGAGCTCTTCGCCCCTTATGAATTTGATTCACCATCAAGGCCGCGGTGGTTTAAGATACCCTTCAACTTTATTTGTCTCAATACTAATAGTTCTTCTGGATTTTGTTGAAAAAGCTGTACCATTTCTACCAAGAAAAAATGTTTCCCGTAATTTGGAAAATATTATAACACCTGAGCTTTTGCAATGCCCTATTTTGAAGTGTCAACTCTTAGATCATTCTCAAATTATTGTTTCACATATATGCAAAAAAATTTTGAATATTGTTTTAAAAAATATTGCAAATAGTGTCAGCGTTAGTTTGAAAGTTATGGTTAAACCTCTCTCACGAAAAGTTTTAAAATTGTAATGGCAGTCATTCATTGTTCATTCTGTCTTTACGTCATTTGTATGCATTTTTAATTCTTCATTGTGCAAAATGCCTAGAATGTTTTAGGCATTGTGGAAAGGAAATAATGTTTTATGCCATATCAAATAGTATTAAAACTAAGACTGATAGTTCTTCTAAGTTTTAATGGTGAATATTTTTAGTGTAAAGTCGTCCTGTCTTTTTTTTAATGTAATTTTAAAGATTTTTTGCAGTCACTTAGATTTTGCTAGTGAAAAATAAGGTACTTTTCCGTTTCGGGGAGGCTGGAGATGTTTTTTTTTTTCTTCGCCAAACTACTGTACCATTTTGGGTTGATGTTGTTGATGCTCAAATATTTTTCGCAAAAACAAACTCCACACACGAAACAAATTGATTGACGAAAAAAAATTTAGCAATCGCCAGCCCCCCTGAAGCGGAAAAGTACCGAAAATGATTCTTGTTTCAGTATAGTAACAACTTTCGGCAGGTTTATGTCAGTGGTGTAGTCCTGAAAAAGCAGTTGGGGGACGCTTATGCATACGAAGATAAGTAATTGAAATCAAAAGTGAGGGGACGCTTATGTTAAAATTTAAAAAATGTGGTGGGACGTTTGTTTTGAAATAAAAAGGTCGGGGGACGCCGTCCCCCCTCGACTACACCACTGGTTTATGTAGTTCTTAACCAGTTCATTACCCAGCTAGCAAAATAAATTGAAGCTAGATTGCATAAAGATTTTCACGCCAATACAGAAGTATTGCATAAAGATTGCCAAAATCTTTACATGTTACTCCCGGTCGATTGTCAGCGGATTGCCACAATATTTACGTCAATGTGTATGCAAGAGAACATCAATGTCCTGGCAAGGTAGGTTGAAAGGAAAACATTGCACAAATCTTGTCCTGACAAAGTACATTGACACGTCAACCAGCCTGTAATATCCTTGCAAGGTAGTTTATGCTTGAAATATTGCATACACCTTGACATGACAAAATTTATTGACAAGGCAACCCTTTATAAATATTTAGGTAATGTATGTTTTTTTTTTTGCAATATTGCTTCCAACTTGTTAAGACAATGTACATTGTCGCAACAATCCCTTATAAATTTTTAGGCAATGTATGTGTTTCTTGCAGTATTGCATCCAACTTGTTATATTTGTCATGACAATGCACATTGTCAAAACAATCCCTGAAAAATATTTAGGCAAGCTATATTTAAGAGCTTCTTTTAAAATATAAATTAAATTATCATCTAAATTTGAATTTTGAATGAAATGTAACTGGATATACATAATGATGTAAGAATGAAAAAAATAATTTAAATTCAAAAGGTTTATTCACACATAAATTATACTCTCTCTGCAACACATAGAAAGATTCTTAAATTGGTTAACTGAATTATATTGTATTTTTTCTTTCTTCGTGAAACAATACAACTATATAATAATGTTCCATAAAACAATAGGTTGATCCCTATATAGTGTTCTAAGTGTGGGGGTATATAATTCAATAAATTACGTATAGAATGTGCATATAACAAAGGAAAACGCAATTAATGCGAGAATTAACCTTTTAAATTTAAATTTGTTTTCATTCTCACGACTTTAGGAACATATTCAAATTCAGATGATGCTTTGATTTATATTTCAAAAGGAACTCTAAAAGTAACATACCTTGCTTGAGTATTTATAAAAAGCATTGGAAATTTTTCAAAATGGAACCACGCAGTTTTTTTCATTATTATATTCTGAAATAATCACGGCATTTTATAATTGTGGAAATACATTGTGGTGCTTTCCTTACGTTTAACCCTAACGCAAAACACGAGGCACGGCGATCTCTCTTCTCTGTCGATACACTGCGCGCTGCGGCTAAAAGGAATTGCACCGTATTCCAACGCATGCGCAGTTACGACGAACGTCCCCTCAATCATCTCTGATTGGTTCTCCGATGTCTTGTCGGTGACAATATTGTCTCAATATTATATCAACTGTGCTTTTTTAACATTGATTGTGACAACATTCAGGAAAGATGAATGAGGCAAGATTGCATCAATATTTACATTTTAAACAAAATAAAATTTTGTCTGTGTTTTGTCACCTAAATATTGCCATGAAAATATATATGCAATCTCTTAACAATATTGCAATTAGCAATATTGACGCCGTCAATGCATTTGCAAGGCTGACAAGGCGATAACAAGATTGTGGCAACAAATTTTGCTAGCTGGGTATGTTCTTTACGCTGAAATAATAGGAATTTAATGACATTCGGCTTTTGATTTATAGTCAGTGTTTGTTTTTTAATACATTTGTATGCATTTTATTATTTCTTCTGTGCAGAAATAAATGCTTAGAATAAAATAGTTGTTTTATTCACCATTTTAGGCATAATTCTTTTATATATATAAAAAAATAGAAAAATACCTAGTCAACTCTTAACTCAAAATTAATTAAATGTAATTTTGAATGTTTTAAAAAATATATGTATTGCAAATTTTGCCTGAGCAGCAAAACTTATAATATTATTTATTCTATATTACACATAGATTAAATTTCCGTACAACATTTATTTAGCATATAGTTTATATGTGTAATGAACTATATATATTTACAGAAATAAGCAATATAGCAAAGAATGCATGAGGTTACTTATCTTGAACAGATTTAAAATTAATAATAGACAATATTGAAATTTCTCAAACTTTGAAATAATCTGCTTCTTATCTGTTAAAAAGCCTTAAAGTTGAATAGAAGGTGCTGAGTGCCGACCCCAATTTTTGTCCCTATTATTTATAGCGAATGAAATAGCGAAATGAAACAGCCTGAATAATAGTTAAACAGTTTACGATCAAGATCAGCCTTGAACGTACATAGTGACATGTATTTATTTATTGAAACATGTCATTGACTTTCAAAGGCTTGCCTCATGTTATATATACTTACAGGAAAAGCATTTTTATGCGCAATTCTTTTTTGCTTTCGGGAGCAATGATGTTGTGTTAATATCTCTATTTCAAAAATTGTCTAATGTTATGTCAGTTATATAAATGCATTAATTTCGAAGGCAATCTGATTTAATTTAATCACTCGTCTGCAAATCTTCAGGCTTGAGTTATTTTTGAAAAAAAAAAAAAAGGGAAAAAAAAATGAATTTTGTCTTGCAGAATATTCAGTCAAAGAAAATCATAGTCAGGGCCGTACCTACCGGGAGGGCAGGGGAAGGGCAATTGCCCCTCCAAGTAAGACAAATTAACTCTGAAGGGGCGCCAAAATCAACCAAAGAAGCCCAAATTTGAATATAACAAAAAAAAAAAACTGTCTATATATAATGTTTTTTTTATTTATTGACTTAGTACAAATATCCGAATAACACATAACACA
The DNA here is from genome assembly GCA_038502835.1 of Octonoba sinensis. Classification (NCBI taxonomy): domain Eukaryota; kingdom Metazoa; phylum Arthropoda; class Arachnida; order Araneae; family Uloboridae; genus Octonoba; species Octonoba sinensis. The sequence goes on from CM076603.1 coordinate 125,914,578, forward strand.
TGTGGCAAAAATCTAGTGTTTCACCCAAAACCAAACTAAATAACGGATCATTACCCCCCTCCCCCATTTTTACTTTTTCTCGCCAATCAATTAAAGCCCCCCATCCCCTGATCACGTGAAATGAAAAGTATTGCAGGGACATGGCATGGCGCCATTGCAACCACGTTGGAATCAAGATCGGCAGCATAAGAAAAAAGATGCTCTTTTTTTATATATAACGTTTCTGCTTGAAGTTAAGTCATTTGATGAAATGTAAGTTTTCTTTTAAATATATTTTCTAATTCTATATTATTATTTAGAAATGAGTTCCACGTCAAAGTTGTCTGGAGCGGCTTATAAGAGCAAGCGTAATCGTGAAATGGAAGAAAACAAAAAAAATGGGGTATTCTTTAAGAAAGCTGCTTATTGTAAAATTACCAGAAAACAAAAACAAAGAGACAGAACAGTTTGACTGAAATAGCAATATTGACAAAATACAACAGCTATCAGAAAAGAAGCCGTTGAAGAGGAAAATGAACATTTAGTCATAGGAACCGAAACTCAGATAAAAAGCAGTTCTTTTTCTGAAGATAATGATATAGTAAATGCATTAGCGTCTTCTTCTCATGAAAATGAATCTCCAAAAAATAGTGAATTGAGCATATGGAATTCCGAAAATTTGACCGAATTCTTCCTTATCTTTGTTTCCTAATACTAACGGAAGGCATTTTCCGACCAAATATTATATACTAAAACTTTAGAAACAGGAGAGAGGATTGGACGAAAATGGTTAAATAACTCATCTAAGCTAGATAAAGTTTTTTTGTTTTGGTTGCACGCTTTTTGCGAAAAGAAATGATCCCAATTTCGAAAACAATTTTAGTGATGTGGGAGTGAATGATTGGAAACACTTGGGGCAAAAAATAAAAAACATAAATTGTTTGTAATGCATTTAGATGCTCTGGTAGCCTGGAAGATGTGGCAGTCGGAAAATAAAATTGATCACCAACTTTTTGCTGAAATTGCCAGAGAAAAAAATATTTTGCGGAAAATTTTTCATAGGCTTATTGATGTAGTTCTTTACTTAGCTGAACAAAATTTAGCTCTTCGGGGCCTTTATGACAAGACCCTAAAATACAAAAACGGTAATCTTTTACAACTAAAAAACTGATTTACTAGCAAAATATGACCCAGTTCTTAATACCCATATGTTTAAAAACCTTGCCATAAAAAAAGTTACTTGAGTCCATTTGTATAAAATGAACTCAAACATTTTTGTTTAGAAAAGGTTTTGAATTCCCTTAAGAACGATATAAATAAAGCCAAATTTTTTTCAATATTAGCCGACACAACTACTGATATTACGCATACAGATCAGTTATCAATTGTTATTAGATACGTATGCTATGATATAGAAAAGAAAGCGTATTCTATAAGGGTTGTCTAGAGCAGGGGTCTCCAAACTACGGCCCGAGGGCCACATCCGGCCCGCGGACAGATTTTGTCCGGCCCGCGGAGAGCTAGCATACTTGAAAGAAAACTCCTTCTAGAGAACATATTTATTTTTTATAGCAAATTAAATTAAGTTTACTGAAGTAATCTATTTTTATGTTGAATAATTATTAATATGACATCTACATTGATATGGTCATGGGCTAACTACTCATAACATTGTTGTAGGTTATTATTTACTAACTAACAAATTATTGAAATGAATCCAACTAACATTTTATACATTTTAAATGAAAAGATAACTTATAACAAGCATAACGACATATGAAATACTAATGAGATTTATGTAATTGAGATTTTCCACTGACAATAGTTTGTAGTTGTGGACTAATTTTACTTGTACCAATTATTAAAAGAGATTTAAGATGCTCATCAGTTAATTTAGATCTGTAAACATTTTTTGTGTACTTCATGTTGGAAAAGGTCTTCTCACACAAATAAGTAGTACCAAAAACAGAAAACAGCCCACGAGCAAATTTATGCAAATTATCAAATTGTGTCAGTGGAAGACACTTATAAAATTCCAACAAAGATAAGTTTTGATATTTGTTCTTAATTATATCACTGCACTGTAGATCAATCATTTCCATTTGAAGTTCCGGGGCTAGGGTTTCAATGTCAGTATCAAAAGGATTCTGAAAAATCTTAATTTGATTCGCAATGGCATCAAAGTCCGAGAAACGAGTATCAAAATTTATTTTCAAAGCACTCAAAGTTTCGATTGCAAAATCGATAGGAAACTCGGTCTCAGTGGTGTGGCTAAATATTTCACATGTTTTAAAATGTGAAAAACATTTACTTCGTAGTTGTGATTGAAACAGTATCAATTTCTTCCGGAATGATTTGATATTATTGTATAAATCAGGAAGATGCTGGTTTTCTCCTTGCAATCTCAAATTCAGTTCGTTCACATGTTTTGTCAAATCAACATAGAATGCTAACTTCCACAGCCATGCGTTGTTTTGCAATTCAGTAAGAGGGCGATGCTTTTCATTCAAAAAAAATTCGATCACTGCTCGAAGTTCAAAAAAGCGCTGAAGGACTTTCCCACAACTAAGCCAACGTACGGCAGTATGATAAGGTAAGTCATTTTCTCCAATCTCTTTAATAAATTGTACGAATTGTCGGTGATTCAGACCAAAAGATCTGATAAAATTAACAGTTGATATGACTGGTTTCAGAACTTCAGACATATCCAAACATTTTCCGCACAAAGACTGTTGATGAATGATACAATGTAAGACTATTGGTTTTGAACCACCGTCATTTTCTACAGCCTTTGACACAAGAGCGACCACTCCTTTATCTTTCCCACTCATGTTTTTGCCTCCATCAGTTGTAATACATTTCAAGTTTTTCCATCGAAGGTTCTTTTGCTTAATGGCCATTTCAACTCCTTTAAAAATATCTGAACCAGTAGTTGTGCCATGAATACTATACATATCAAGAAGTTCTTCATGCACTTCATAGCTTTTATCTACTCCTCGAATATAAATCAACACCTGAGCAGTATCTGACACATCCGTTGACTCATCCAAGGCCAAAGAAAACCACTCAACATTTCTGCGATTTCAATCCGCGCTTCATAGCTTCGAATTTTTCTGTCCGCAAACTTCCTGTATATTTTGAGTAATTTTGAAAATGTTTTGCTTCATAATGACGTTTAATGTTATATTCTTTGAGAACGGCTATGCTTTCATTGCAAATCAAACATAGCGCCTTGTTACTGGACTCAATTACGAAATACTGAATGTTCCACTGATCTTTGAATTTTCTGCATTCACTATCAATTTTTCGCTTCTTTTCCATTCTACTAAATCACACACAAAAGCAACAATTCAAATAAAAATATTGTTACAAAGATGTCTTAAACTTAAACACGCACAAACACGTTTTAAGGAGGTACGCACTATTTTATTTCACAGCAGTGTCATAGGAACTGACTTGTGGTTGCGCCACTAGCCTTCTTATATATTTCACTTACTGCCATCTAGAAGTGAGTGGAAGACACCAGAACTTTATCGAACCAACGAGATTATTCTGTAAGTGATTTTAGCGCCATCTGTTAGGGATAGAAGGTACTACCTATTTCTGCTTGTGTCCACCAGATGTCCTGTCACGTTACTCCTCATGGCTCGCTCGTACTCTACGACTAATCTAGAAATTACATATAATGACAGGAAAATTAATAATATGCAGTGTTGCCGTTTTGCGGACTTTAGTTCGATTTGCAGCCTTTTTTAAACGTGGCGTACTTTTTCGGACTTTTTTTTTCATGTAAAAAAATACTCATTCGTTACTTGAGTACTCGTTAGGAACCGAAGTAACGATTACTGAAGAAAAAAGTAATCAATGATTACTTGTGTATTTCATTACTTTTGTAATCAATGATTACTATGGCGATACGATGCGGGTACCCCATTATAACGGATACCCATACGATACAGAAAATACATCAGCTTCCCCGTCGCTAATGGCATCTGGCAAAAAAGTAATCATATTTTACACCACTAGTGGACTGATTCAACTTTTTACCACCGGCAACAATTAATGATAATATGGTTTTGGCCCTTGGAATTTACTGGAGTAATCAATATGGCCCTAAGGCTGGAAAGTTTGGAGACCCCTGGTCTAGAGTATGGATATTCGCATTTTTTTATTTTAGATTTAAATTAATTATTTAAATAGAGTATATTACAGGGGTGGCCAACCTGCGGCTCTTTGAAGGATTATTTGTGGCCCTCGACTCAACGAGTATATAAAAACGCTAGAAGGAATATTGACAGAATTCCAAAATAGATTTCAAGACTTGAAATATTTTAAATCGTCTATTGATTTTTTTCTAATTCTATTTGAAATTAGCATAATTCAAGGCGAGTTTTTCATTTCCAATATAATTATGACCCAAAAAGCATCTGGACAATTAAAATTAACAGAAATGCAAGAAGATCAAGTTGTACAATTAAAATATAAGTAGACGTCGATTACTGAATTTTGGAAATTTGTACCAGAATCAAAGTATCCGGTATTAAAAAAGACAGTTTGTCGAATTATTTCAATGCTCAAAGCAACGACGTACTTATGTGAATCATTTTATTCCACTATGAAAAATTCGTGAACTCCAAACACCGATCAGTATTTTAATTGACCAGTATCTCAAAGAATTACTGAGAAGTGCTGTCACCAATTATTCACCAAATTTTAAACAATTATCAAGAGAAGTAAAATAAATGTGTTTATTTTTTAATTGTTAAATTGAATACACAATTTAATTCTGTAAAAAATATTTTTAATACCTTTTTTTGCATAACTTTTCAATACGTATTTAATCGCGGCTCGTTAAAAATTTCAAATTTTGATAATGGCTCGGATTTTCTAGGAGCTCGGCCACCCCTGGTATATTATATGGTCAATTTACATTTTTTAGTAGTTATTTAAAAAAGGAAAACACGTTTACATTTATAAGACAACGTGAATTACGAGTTTTAAAATTTTTATTAAAATATTTTCCGACAAGTACGTTTTTAGTGAAAATCATCTAGTTTGTAGTTAATGACAATAAAATGCACAAAGTTATAAAAAGCATAAAGCAAAAGCGTGAAAATGATTAATATTATAAAACCAGATCCTTTCGATACATAAAGGTAATTGCGTCGTTAAAAACCACTATATTTTCTTGCGTTTTATTGGTTAAAAACGGACATAAAAAATATATCATTAGGGCGCAAATATCAGACTTGCCCCCCCTGAAAATATTTCTTGGTACGGCCCTGATCATAGTTACAGCGGCTGCAGAGCTGTACATCTTTCTCTGAACTTTTCTTGACGAACTAAGAAGAATCTTCGACTTTTGCCCTGTCAGTGGTGAAAAAAAGTCCGGAGCCGTGCTTGGAGCAAGTGGGCCACAATGACAAATCATTGAAATCAATCGAAGTCAAAGAATGAGGAAATGAAAGCGGCTCTTCAACAAATCTGAAGTTGAATCAGATGATGAATCCATCTGAGAATAGATCAGAGGTGGCGAACAGGTCGATCGCAGAACAATTTATGGTCAATCTGTGTGAGCTGTTGAACGAATTTTTACTATGTAGTGTCTTCTTACAATCGAACTTTTGTTTTACTTATGGTGAACGAACAGGTCATACAAAACTAGCACATAAATGCCCCTTTAAAGTAATTAATATGGGTATTTCAAGTAGAGAAAATGAATACTAAGTCTGGGGCGAGGCCGAGTCGTCTGGGCCAAGAATGCGTTCTACAGGCAAATGGTGAATTTCAATTAGGTGGGATTTTTAGCAGAAGCTACAATTTTCATCGTGCCTATGGGCGCAAATAATGTAAATATGCTTTAAGTATCGGTGCTAGTGGCATGTGGTTTCAAAAGAACTGTGCTATTTACCACACATCTTAAATGTTCTTGGACAGACTGGCCCCACTAGTAGCACCATTAGTACTGCGGCTGAAGATTTAAAAAAAAAAAAAATACGCGTTCCCCAAATTGACCTTTCTTTTGGAATCTGTCCCAAGAAGTACTGCGGCAGGTTACACAGTCCCTAAACTAACTTTTCTTGTACAGACTGTCCCCAGAAGTACTGCGGCAGGTTACACTCCAAACTGACTTTTCTTGTACAGACTGTGCCCAGAAGTACTGCGGCAGGTTACGCGCTCCCGAACTGACTTTTCAGAAGTACCCTCCATGTCAAACTCTGTCCCCAAATTGACTATTATTGGACAGACTGTCCCCACTAGTAGCCCCATAAGTACTGCGGCTGGAAAAAAACTCGTTTCCCAAAATTGACTTTTCTTTCGGGATCTGTCCCCGGAAGTTGCGTTCGGTTTCCAAATGGCTTTTCCTTCGGTCTCGAATGGGCCTTACGTTGCCAGTGCTCTTCGCTTTAGCTCGTAAACTGTGCTTATCCCAGCTACCCTGGGTCACCTTGTTGCAGCCATCATCGGCAAGAGCTTTGCTCTCGTAAAATTCTGCCGAGGCTTCGTTTTGGTCTGTTGGTTGCTTCCGAAAATTGAACTCAAGGGTTTGCTAGGCCTCGAGGGCTCCGTTTGGTTGGACTTTGCCTTCTGCGTTGTCAGCGCCTTAGCAGCCATATTCCTCAGATACTGGAGCAAAAGAAGCCCGCGCTGAAATCTCCAGAACCGGAAAAAAATTCCAAGGACTTACTCATCGTAGTCCGTAATGTGGTGCGCCTCCTCGTTCGATGTGCGGGCTGTATAGCGCTAAATGCACCACATTCCAGTATCAAGTTTTTTTGATGCAAGATTTTTTTAAAATGAAATTATTATTATGAGAAAAATAATAAATATTACCCTCACTTTTGGGTTTTGAAATATATAACGTTTATAAATTAGTGCTTCGCTCTTTTCTTTTCTTTCCATGTAGTATGTGAGGAGAATTTTAAACTGAGAGCTTGGACAAGAGTTAGAATTTCATAAAATCAATAATTTTTCTTCAATACTGTTGCAAGTTAATCATCATACCGTAACTTTTTAAAAATAAAGCATGAAATTTGCAAACGTGTACTCCATTTTTACTCTTTAAATGAAGTAACTCATTAATATTCTAATGTGAACACTTCAGTTTGATTTTCTGATGTTACATGATGATTAAGAAACACTTTTTAACACAATAATTGAACGATTGGATTTAAATCAAGATTTTAAATTATTTAACTATTTTTTTACTGGTCACTGGAATAAAAACTACAAGATATAGCACCATAAAAGTTAAAATTTCAGGTAAATTGAATTTTTTAATTAATAATGTTCGAACTTTCTGTTTACTCTTTATTTTGATTAGAATTTCAGCTGTTTTTTCAATATATTGAAAGATTTTTGCATATTAAAGTCTTCTATTATTTCCCGATATGAGTTTTCCCATTCAGAAGCTTCCTGCACAGGTTTTATTGTGTTTTCTTATAAGAAAGTGCTTTTATTCAACATTCTTTTCGATCTCAACCATTGAAAATCAATACTTCAATATTACATTATAGTAAAAAATTTATAAGTCATTATAGTGGTTTTTATTTCTTTATCTGTCAATTGTTTTGGAGGAATGTGGAATTATTTTGTCTTCAATTAGGTAAACATTAAACCTAGTACGAAGCTTCTGAATGGAAAGCTTACAACACGTGCTGTCTTTCAATATCATAAAATGACATAGGAAAATATGCTTCCCAATGACGTGATGTGATATAGAAGAATATAACTGTTTTCAGGTTTCTTATATAGAGAAATGTCTCTAACAATATCGAATGATGACGTAAAACTGATACAGAGAAATAGCAAAACCATAATTTTTCAAATGACCACATATTATTCCAGTCCCCACAATGTAGACCCGTAAAAAATTTTATGTTCAGAGATTTTCTCTTTAGAATCGGGATCTGTAGAGGTTCTAATTCGAAACTATCTTGGGTAGACATGTTGATTCCTAGGCGAAATAATTTTACAGGCCATCAAATATGGCGGCCATTTTGTTTCCTTTTCTCATTTGGCATTCAGCATCCCATTCAACATATAAACTTAATTTTGGTTTTAAACTTCGTTTTTTTTCTTTTTTTGGGTCAAAGAATTTAAATAACATATTATTTAAATCATTAAAACAACTGAACTACCTTAAAAAGCTCCGTATGTAATCTCGAGCAAAGGAGAATCAGAGGGGACATGATTCAGTTGCTTAAATTCATTAAAATGGGAAATGTTGATGGGCTACAGCTATGTGCTGAAAGTAGAACCAGAGGTCATTGTTTTAAGCTTTCCAAATCTCAGGCTAATCTTGAAATTAGGAAAAATTACTACTTCAATAGGGTTGTAGGCAGTTGGAATAGTGTACCGGAAGCGAGTGTGAATTGCAGTAGGGTAAAAACTTTTAAGAAAGCTCTTGATGTTGCATAATTATCTTAAATATTAACGAGTAGAGCCACCTAGAATGTAATGTAATTCCATCTAAAATAAAGCATGTAAGATGTAACGTGGCGCAGCCGAGTTTGGACCTAAGGCAAGTTGGACATTAAATTTCTACTTAAGTTATGGAAGGAATTAAGCAGTCGAACATTCTCAATCTAATTGGAAATATCGCCGAAGAGTGGAGGGATTTCGTCAGAATTTTGAAATATTTCTTTTAGAAATATTTCAAAATTCTGCTGCTAAAGACAGTGATGTACAAGTCGTCATTTTACTAAATTGTCTCGGCGAGGAAGCTGTGGAACTTTATAATTCTTTTGAATTAACGGCTGCTCAGCGAAAAAGCTTTAAAGACGTCGTCGCTGCTTTTGAAAATTACGTTAATCCGAATTTATTATATGAGCTATGTTAATATATTTTTTTCTTTGCTGATTTTTATTATTTGTAGGTGATGTACTTAGTAAATTACTAAAAACAATCTTATTAAAATTATTGTGTTATGTACAGTTAGAAATTTCCGTAAAATTCGGAGAATTGGCCGTCATTTTATACGGCTAACGGCCTTATTTGAGAAAAATGTCCAGTGCCCGTTATTATAGAGCTACAGCAAAATTAGCCGAGTTGACCGTTAAAAAAACGTCCAACGACTCTCTCCCAAAAATACGGTCTCCGACCATTAAATACAACTTCCTTTTTTTTCGTATTTGATTAGGAAATAAGGGATTACCGTTGGTCTTACAGTAATGTGTGAATTCCGAGAGATATGATTACGAGAAATCTGTATATAGTGTAAATAGTTTGTAAAATAAATTGCTCTGAGTGTTTTGTACAAGGACTCAGTCATTGATTTCAAGAAAGACGGTCATTGAGATGTAAAGTAAGAAGAAGAACCCGTAACATTTTGGTGCCCAACGCGGAACTGGTTTGAACTTTGAAAATTTAGTGACTGAGAACTGCTGGTGATAACAAGAGCAATGGAGGAACGGATGAAACTTATGTTAGAAGCTAACAATTTTTTGAAAGAACTGAAATGTGATATTAATTCCATAAAAAGTGGCACAAATGGTTTGACTGCCAAAACTGACGCCAATCAGGAAGTTGAAAAAGGAGCTGAATAGCACTAGATAGTTTCCAAGGTCTCAGCCAGATTACATTAAGATTAGCTGATTAGCTACCAGAAATACTTTACTGGAAGACTGCAGTACTCTTGAGAAAAGCATCTCAGCCTGGACAGCTCCTGCAATTGGAACTGATTTGGGAACGACGGATTCCCGTGTTAGCGAGTTTCAGTCTGGAAAAGAGGAGATTGTTGTTGGCGAGAAAGCTGGCCGAGCGAATGCAAGTTGTGATGACTTCACAGACTGATAAACTAATTGGCGAGCCAGAGAAGTCTCGTTGCTGTAAATCCGGGAAATACAGACGTCGATTCAACGAGACTTATCAACGAAACACTTGGCGACCAGAAAATCCAGCAAAAATTTGAGCATAGTTCGTTTCAAGTAGTTAATGAAAGCGGAAAGCCAAAGATCTATGCCAAGTTTAAAAGGGAAATGAAACAATTTCATCCTGAAGAAATTAATGCCAAGGTATTGACAAAATTGAAAGCGACTGATGAAATGCATTTGGCGAAGAAATTTGATGCTGTCAGCAGTGCTCCTGTTTACTACAATGATTCTCAGAGCCAGGCTACTGAAGATGCTGAAAAATAGCTGGACTGAATGCTTTGGAGATTGTTGGTGAGCCCTCTGCTGCTACCTTAGCTGATGGACTTGATAAATTTTAAAAGAGCCGATTCGTGTGGAGAGAGCTGCGAGTGCCGTGCCGTCGGTTCCTGTAAGAGCGAAGGAGCCTGCTGATGTGGAAAGGCCTGCAAGTGCTGCGCTGATAGATCTTGTAAACGAGGAGGGACCTGCTCCTGTGGAAACACCTGCAAATGCTGTGCCGTCGGATCTTGTAGAAGTGAAGGAGCCTGCTCCTTTGGATACACCTGCAAATTGTCCCTGTGGAAAGAGCTGCAGATGTTGTGCTTCTGGTTGATTCAAGCCGAGTTATTTTTGATGTTTCTATAAAGGCTGTTGGTGACGATTTCTCGCTTGAAGTACGATCCGCGGCTGGAATTACGCATCTCGGAGGTGAGGACTTTGTTAACAGACTTGTTTCTAATCTTTCTAGAAAGTTTGGACGTGAGGATGGTGGAGATTTGCGATCAAGTCCGAAATCCTTGAGGAGGCTGAAAACAACAAGTGTTGAAATTGTTGCCTCGTTTGACGGCGTGATCTTCTTGAAAATTTATCGAGTTGGATTTGAAGAACTGTGCCTAGTACAATATGTGCTTTTGGACATTCCTCATGCTCTCCCGCCTTATTTTTTTAAATAGTGCACATAAGTTTTCTAATTAATGTGTTTAATAATGCTTGTTTATTAACCGACTTCACAAAGGAAAGAGGTTATACATTTATATTGTATGTATGTCGCTTTTTGTTTGTTTGTCCACTCATAACTTCTCACCAGATGAACTGATTTTCGTGATTTTTTTTAATCGATCGAGGGTGGTTTCCCATAGGTTCCGTACCTTCGTTTGACCATATTCGATAATTAGAATAAAATAATTTTTACAAAAAAGTAGAACCGACTTCAAATTAAAAATTACGCTAAAAAGTGAAAAATAAATTAATTCTTTAAACAACATCGATATGACTTTTAAACATAGTTTTAGAAGTCGGTGCAAAATTAGGATAGATATAATCTTTTGTAATCATGAATCAACTATAAATATAGATAGTTTTGCAGAATTAGCAACAGTTCCAATATGAAGTAACAAATGGTGTAATGGTAATTAGACTCATAATTTCGCTCCGACTTCTAAAACCGTGTTTAAAAGTCATATCGATGTTGTTTAAAAGAATTAATTTATTTTTCACTTTTTAGCGTAATTTTTAATTTGAAGTTGGTTCTATTTTTTTTATAAAAATTATTTTATTTTTTTCTTTTCAGGGTAAATACATTTTTTATATAAATACTCTATTTTAAAAAAAAGGCATGTCAAAGGGCAAATTTTCTTTGAATGAATGGCACTAAAAGCTAATCATTTGTATGACAAATTCCGTTTTTAAGTCGATTTTAGCAAAACGAACTGATTTTATTAATTTTTGCCTCAGAGAAGCCTTTAGTCAAATTCATGCTGTAATTGCTTTTATATTATAGCCCAATGGCAACAAACACTTTTTGTAACAATGACTTTTATCAGAGCCCTCTATACTAAATGCCCTCGGATAGCGCTTTAAATCCATACATATTTTGGCCGCAACTTTTTATATAGAGGGCGTTAGTTCCCTGCTTTTATAAGTAGATACATATGGCAAAGATTAATGAACTGAGTGTTTAAATTACATAAACTATTTAAATTTAAACATATCAGCAAACAAAATCTTCCAAAAACAAATTTTGACTAGTCACTTAATGAATTTATTGAAGACAGCACAATACGTTATCCTTAAGTTCTTATATAAAACATTTTTCTAGTGATTCAAATTATAAAATAGTATTGGAATATATTTATTAATAGTTTTCCCAACAAAGAAAAATCAAGCCAACCCTTTTCCCAAAGTTAAAATAAAAATACTTATTTTTCAGCCGTAGCATTTTTTATAAAAAACAAATGTCGTCAAATTGATGTGCGATATTTCAGTTGGACGACCCACTATCGATTAAAGAAAAAATCATCAAAATCGGTTCATTTAGTCAAAAGTTATGAATTAAGAAACGAAAATTAAAAACACTACATTTCCGCCCATAACTTTTATTCTAATTATCGAATATGGTCAGACGAAAGTACGGGACCTATGGAAAACCACCCTCGATCGATTAAACAAAAATTCATGAAAATCGGTTCACCCAGTAAGAAGTTATGAGTGGACAAACAAACAAACAAAAAAACCCCGACATACATACAATATGAATGTATGACCTCCTTCCTTTGTGAAGTCGGTTAAAAACTAATCATTTGTATGAAAAACTCCGTTTTGAAGACGATTTTAGCAAACAAACTGATTGGATTTAATTTTTGCCTCAGAGAAGATTTCAGTCAAAATCTTGCAGTAATTGCATTTATTATTATAGCACAATAGCAACAAACTCCTTTTAAACAATGAATTTTATATTTATTAATAGTTTTTCCAACAAAGAAAAATCAAGCGAAGCCTTTCCAATTAAAATAAAAAATACTTATTTTTCACCCGACGCGTTTTTTCTAAAAAACAAAAGAAGTCAGATTAATGTATGATATTAGTTAGACGACCCTCTATCGATTAAAGAAAAAATCGTCAAAATCGGTTCATTTAGTCAAAAGTCATTGATGAAAAACCAAAAAAAGGACCCTATTTCTGCCCATAACTTTTTTTCTAATTATCGAATATGGTCAAACAAAGGTACAGGACCTATGGGAAACCACCCTCGATCGATTAAAAAAAAAAAAAATCATGAAAATCAGTTCATCCGGTGAGAAGTTATGAGTGGGCAAAAAAAAAAAAAAAAAAAAAAAGCGGCATACAGTAAAAGCTTTTTATTCGCGGGGTATATGTTCCATAAATATGCCCCGAATACAGAAACCGTGAATATGGAATGGTAATTTATATGGGATTATAGGGGATATGTTCCGAGGTGACAAAATAATAATTAAAAAAAAAAAACAAATACATAAAAAATCAATTTAATTGAAGTTTTTGAACATTTTGATTAATTACCATAAGGCTAATGCAATGGTTTGAAGAATTTTGTAATTTTCTCTTGCTTGGCAGTTTTTAAAAGCTCCTTCAATTCAGACTGATACGCAGCAGTCGCACTAGGAATTTGCCTCTTAAAAATAAGACTTCGTTCCATAGACGGATCAATGTTCATAAAGAAATCGCAAAGCTCATTTGCCATTCTTAAAACTTCACTAATATCTTTTTAAATGAAATGTCACTTTTCCAGTGCTTACTGAAGCTTCTTCTTCAATAGGCTGTGAATTTAACATTTCCTCCAAGTCGGTTTCAGTCAAATCTTCATCTTGCGATTCAAGCAATTCCTGAATGTCACTTGATTCTAGCTGTTCGAACCCATCTCGTCCTATTCCATTCGCGATTTCGGCCATGTTTGCAGTCAAAGTTGGAACTTGCAGATTCTTCGTCATTTTCTGCAGTCAGAGCAGGCCACAGTTTTTTCCAGCATAGCTGCAATGTGTGTGGTTTCAGTTCTTCCAATGATTCTTTTATGTTTACGATGCATTTTGCTATGTGAAATTTCTTCCAGCATTCCATATCATTGATAACAGGATTACATTCCATATTATCCAATATGATTTTAAAGGTTCGTCTAATGTAATAGAGCTTAAAAGCCTGGATTGTTCCTTGGTCCATAGGCTGAAGCAAAGCCGTCGTGTCGGGAGATAAAAATGTCACTTTTACATTTGGATGCAAAGTTTCAAGTTCGCGAGGATGACCTGGTGCATTGTCCAAAACTAAAAGTGCTTTAAAGTCTAAATTCTGTTTTTTACATAAGTTTAAACTTCAGAAACAAAACAATTCCGGAACCAGCCACAAAAAATAGCGCTTGTAACCCACGCTTTTTTATTATCATTCATTATTAGATCCGCGAATAACGAAACTTTTAGCCGCGAATATAGGAATTGGGGCGCATTTTTTAATTCCGCGAATAGTGAAAACGCGAATGAAGGAAGCGCGAATAAGGAGCTTTTACTGTACATACAATATGAATGTATAACCTCCTTCCTTTGTGAAGTCTGTTAAAAAAGCTTGTGGGCAGAAATGTGGTCTTTTTTTTTTTTGTTCTTTCATCCATAACCTCCTTTGACTAAATGAATTGATTTTGATGATAGAGTGAATGAACAGTTAATACTTGCTCATTCACTCACTCTTTCATTCATATATTTACTCATTCATGTATTTATACACTCATTTAATCATTTTTCACTTATTCACTCATTTATTCATTCATTCTTGCACTCATTCACTCAGTCATCCTTTCATTCATTGAGAAATATCCTTAAAAGTCTCGATTAAAAAATTTTGTAAGAAAATAAGCTCGTTTCTTTTTGTTGAACTTGGTATCTGTACGTGTTCTACATCTTAACATCTTTCCCATAAAGTTCATTCCCAGCAAATCAGTCGGTTTGATCAGGATTTATATGGGATTGAAATTCCCCAGTAGGCGAAAATGTTAATTTTTTTGAAATGTTCAAAAATTGCTGAAATCAATATTTCACCCCGAGAGCTTCTTCCAGTAAGCCCTCTCATAGGAGCTTTTATCTCATGCCCAGAGTTTATAATTTGTTTCATTTTTGCCCATAGGCAATATTGTTAAAACTTTTTGAACTGTTCAAAATTGAACAAAAAATTGTTCAAATCAAAAATTTAAATATGGAAATAAGATGTCCTTGCCAAGATCTTTCAAATCTGAGAAATGTGTATTATTCACAAGCAAGAAAAACAATAACAGTTTCTTGTGATAAATTTTCCAGGGTGTCTACAAATTTTCGAAAGGAAATTTCGTGAACCATTCATATTTCCTTTTCATCCCAGATGCTTACTCCATCGCATTGACATAATCTCTTAGAATTTTCGAACAGGCCCGAAGAACGTGCTATAACAGCACATACCAACCTGCAAAGACATGAAAAAATAAAATAATAATAAATAAATTAGCAAAATAAAAACATAAAATACATGGGAAGTACAACTTTACACATGGACATGCATTATTTTCTCATGCAAGCGATTAAAAAATGTTATTTAGCTATAAGAATTGGCAACCAGGGCAAAATAGAAACTTGAAAGGTAAAACATAAATTCAGGTCATGCACAATAACCAAAAAATTGTTGATATAAAATTAGATTATTATTGGAAAAATGCAATAATGATGCATATTAGAGAACTAGGATTAGGACTACCACACCCCTCAATAGAATGGTACACCCCTTAAAAAACTACGGACCCTCTTCCCCAAACCGGCCAAGCCCCACAATCCCTGAAAACAACTCCCCTAAAAATTTTCCTGGCGCAGTCTGTGCCGTGACTCGATTTGGTGGGCATGCCTGAAATAACTAAACAATTGGTTCTGAAGCATAAAAAATACAGGAATTCTGGTAAACTACAAGAATACAATTACATTGGGTTAAAGTTACAGTTGTTTCTTTCTGATGTAAAGTAGCAAGAAGCAGAGAAAAATTAACGACTTCTGTTCTCGTATCAGAAGTTTCAAATTTTTAAGGTTGAGTTCACCTTATAGCCCTGGACCAGATTTTATGATTCAAGATTTATTGTGTTCAGGTCATTGTTTCTACAGACTCCACAAAACAGAAAAGTGAACTTCAACCTTGAAAATAGGGAATCTTCCCCCGGATATGAAGGATGCCAATCAACAATTTGGAAAATGTTTCAGGCCTGCAATTTGTTTAAAGAGTGTTTAACAATTGAAGAGCTTTTTGTGAGTTTATTCATCAATTTTTTTGTCATGAGATACCTAGTGTTACTTACCGCATCTAAAAGGGACAAACCGGGGCCCTTGCCCCAGGAGAACTTGTAAGGAACGGAAAATATAACCGTGATGCGTAAAAAAATTAATGCATTTTTTGAAGAATACTGTTCAGCTATGAAGTTTTTGGCATAAAGGCTGCTACACATGCTAAGCAGGTTTGACAAGTCAACATAGTCCTTGTAATAATACTTGTTTGCGCAAGTGAACGAGTGTATGAAGGAAAATTTTGAAAAAGCATGATGCTTGTAAAAGCATTGTTTTGTCCTACATACAGTCAAGTTTGCATGCACAAGCATGCTTGTGCTTGAATGCCTGTCAAGTCTGTTTGAACATGTGCAGTCACCTTAATTTGCATGTTATTTTTATTTATTATGTATCAGTTAAGCACTTTCAAACTGCAGAAGAAGGTCTTGATTATTTCATATGTTGAATTCAGCAATTAGGATGTTACACGTAACATTCTTTCAAATGAAAGAGGTATGGCAAATGGAAATTGAGGATAACATTGATGAAGATTTTCGAAAAATGATTTTGACAGATGTAAAAGGAGAAAAAGCTACCTCCGATCATGGCTGCTTACCATTTTTTAACGCAGCGTTTCTTAATCTCCTTGATACAAGGAACCCCTTTTAAGGTCAAATTTTACCGAGGAACACCTGAATTCTTTAATAGCATGGTATTAGTGAAATGTTCTGGAAATGAATGATTTGCAATAATGATAACAATTGCAATAATGATAACAATCAATTAATATTAAATGGCTTCAAAAAAAATAAAAATTAACAAATGATGCAAAAAATATAATGCATATCTGCTAACCCTGGGAGACAAAAATTAGGGAAAAAAAAAAAAAAATAGAATCACTTCATGAGGGAGAGAAAAAAAAAGGAATAATGTTGGTAAGAAGCATTTATGTATATAATATGTAATGTGTATACATATCTAAGTAAAACATGTAGTCAATACAATCTATCTTTTTACATTCTTTTAGAACAAAATATTAATTTTTGTAATGAATATTGAAAAAATTAAAAACCCAAAAGCAGTTGTAGCTATTTATTTATTTTATATCATATCAGATAAAAATCACTTATTCATTCTTACTTTAAATTTATTATTGACCGAGCTGAGAGCTTTGCATATCTTTACCATGGACTACTCATAAAATATTTTTTGCGGTTTGGGGTGAATCATTTGCTTGACAGACTAAGAAAATCCTTGAATCTTTTCTATATTTTTGATTAAATACTAACTGAAAAGGAAGATAAATTTTATTCATTTACTTTTTAAAAATAAGGGTGAGTATTTGACATGAAAAAAAAAGAAACCCACTCAGTTCCTAAATTGGATGCAAAAAGATAGCGCATTTTAAGAGTACAAAAAAATTATGAAAGGGGGATTTTTTGGAGCAAAATATTTTTAGAACTACAGCATTAATAAGGCTACAATATTTAACAAGCAGAATTATTGACAAGTTTAAAAGTTCAGCAAAAACTAAAATTTTAAGAAAGGCTAAATAAAATGTAGCCCAGTTTCTCCAATATACCAGGGGTTGCAGAAGGGAAAAATATATATAGGAATTTTTTGTACAAAATATAGGACAACAGGAAAAAAAGGCATGAAAAAGTTGTATTTTAATAAATGTGGGTGTGTACTATTAAAAGAAATAGTAATACATCTAACTAATCATCAGAAAGCTGAAGAAACATTATTAAAATTATTTACAGGGTTCCCACCAAGAATATGATACAAAAAAAGTGAAAAAAGTGACCATTTAAGAAAAAAAAGTGACCAAATGAGAATAAGCTTTGCATTACGACTAAAACATATGCAGAAAAAAGGTTTATAGGTGTTTAAGCATAGAAAAATATACCATTACATTTATTTTCTTCACATGCAAAAGTTCCATCTAGAATTATACGAGCCTACTTTTGCACATTCCAAATACAGATCTATACTCTTGCAATCTCTCTCTCTCTCTCTAAATTCTCATTTAGCTTTAGTTTTTGATTACTTCAAATGTACCGTTTTCAACGGTCAATACATATTCATTCACTCATTAATTAATTTACTTGTTCATGAATTTGTACACTTATTTATTTCTTCACTCATTCAGTTATTCATTGATTCATTCTTTCACTTATTCATTCATTCCTTGAGAAATATCCTTAAAAATCCCAGTCACCAAATTTCATAAAAAAATAGGCTCGGTTAGTTCAGGTTGAACTTCGTATCTGTACATGTTCTTTGGCCAAACATCTTTCCGATAAAGTTTGTTCCAAGTGGATCCGTCAGCTAGGTCAGGATTTATATAGGATTGAAATTTCCCCGTAGGCGCTAAAGTTAATTTATTGAACTGTTCATAAATGAACAAAAATTGTTCAAATCTAAAAAAATATTTCACACCAAGAGCTTTTTCCAATAAGCTTGTCCATACGAACTAGGATCACACGCCCAGTATTTACGTAATGTGCTTTATTTCTGCCCATAGGCCCTAATGTTAAGATTTTTTGAACTGTTCAAAATTAAAACAAAATTTTTTTCAAATGAAAATGTAAAATATGGAAATGAGATGTCCTTGCCAAGATCTTTTGAATCGGCCAATTTCCTTAAAAGTTACTGGGGGGGGGGGGGGGGGGCAGACAGACATATTTTCCCTATCTCAAAACCCTACTTTCAAATTTTTCATTTTTAATTCCTTATTTAATTGCTTCTTTGACTTTTCTTTATTTTTAATGATATTTTTACACTACATTAAGCCTTCTTTCACACTTTATTTATTTTTTGGGAAAGTAGGCTGAAAACAGCAGAAAGTTCAATCCTTAACTAAAGTCCCATAAATAAATATCACTATTATCTCAAACAAAAAAATCATTTTTAAAAAACCAATGGTTTTTCATCAGACACAGAAAGAAAGCAGTCATACATATATATGCCAGGGGTGACCAATAATGCTAGCAATCTACAGAATCGACTGTATTTTTTAATGTGTGAAACAAGAAAAATTATTTTAAATGTATTATCACAAAAATAAAATTAATTACAGGTAATAAAAACATTTAGAATATCAGAGGAGCATGTGCAAAATATTTGAAAAATTAGATAAATTAAAGGTATGTATATACAAGGAATATTTTAATCCTTTATTAAAAAATTTAATTCAGAATATTCTTTGATGCCAAAATTAAAACACCAAAGCTAAGTACAGTGAAACCAGTGTAAGTTGACCACTTGTGGTGCAGCACTTTAGTGGTCAACTTAGACAGGTGGTCAACTAGCAGAGGGTGAGGTAGTGGGTGAAGGGTTGATTCCGTTCCTGAAAAAAGTGGTCAGCTTAAACAGATGGTCAACTTACAAAGGTGGGCAACTTTACAGATTTTACTGTACTTCAAATGCATGCTAGTGCAAGGCTCAAAAGAGAAAAAAAAGTTTAATATTTCAAAATTTGCTTTCATTGGGATTACTACAGAAATAAAGTTAATTTGAATATTATTAATATTTATGTCAAATTACATATTTTAGAACAAGTAAAAATAAAAATCTTTTGGTTGACAACTAAAGAAGCAAATAAAATCAATTATAAGCATGAAAAACAGGAAAAGGATCAATGCCCAGTTAAATGAAGCAAGGAAATCACTAAATAAAATGCATTCTGTTCAAATCCTTCTGCAAGAAATGATTTTGATTATAATCCTTTGTCCGAAGCTAATTTAGAAAGTACAGATACCAAAAGTAAAATACTTGAAAAGTATACTTTAAGTGCTACTTATCCTGTAGCAAAAGGTTTTTAACTTGCAAATCATTCAAAGGCTAGAAATGAAACTGATATGATAGAATAGACCTTGAAAAGAAAAAAAAAAAAAAAAAAAAAATCAGAAAAGAAATTCAATACAGTAGGAATGCTCAAAAATTTTAAATGTTAATATAAAAATCCCAGAAAAGAATGCTTCAAAAATTTAGAGAACTGTCGCCCCTGGTATATAAATGGCATCATTCTGTAAAGGTTCCAATTTAATCAGTCTTAAGATTTCTTTTGAAAAAATGTTGTGATTACGGAAGATTTTCTCTCCTGTAATTTTTTTTTTTCAATTTTATGTGCCCTTTTGCTCTGTGCTCATCTTCATCAGCTTTTATAGATTTAGCACCCTCTATCATTGCCCGAGCAAGCTGTATTTCTGCAAAATCTTGATTTCTAATGCCCTCCTTTAACTTAACATTTGCTTCGACAAGTAGCTTTGTGGAAACTATTTTATTAGCATTTTTCCTGGCATTTGTACTTTTCCTGGTGTTTATAAGAAAAGGTTGGTGGTTATTTATCACTTTATGAGATACCCCATAAAAAAAGGTGATATTAGGTGACAATTTGCTACAAAAAGTGACTTTAAGTGACCAATGCAAAAAAAAAGTGATTTTAGGTGACAATTTGCTACAAAAAGTGACTAAGTGACCAATGAAAAAAAAAGTGATTTTAGGTGAAAAAAGTGACTTGGTGGGAACCCTGTATTTATAAGTGTTTAATTCATCCCTCTTGGGCACATATCAGTTTAGTATTTCCTGCAACAATAATGGCTTTAACTGCTTCAATAGCTTGAATCAGGGCTGGGGTTTTGGAAGTTCAAAACTGACTTTGAACAGACAGGTGGTTTGTAATACAATATACGTAATGCATAAATATTAATTAGTTGTAATTAATAAATATTTGAGAACATTTTTCTTAGCTATGGTAAGTTTAAAAAAAAATACTAAACTGGTCATGTGCTAAAATAACATGTGTTAATTTTACAGTACCAAATAAATCAGATTAAAATTTATTCCATTATACCAAAAACTGATTATGATAAAATTTCATCACCAGCAAATAATATTTAGAGGTAGCTCAAAGAGGGTAAAGTTTCATAATTGAACGAGATTTTGGGATTTTTTGAATTTTTAAGCAAGATAAAAATGATTTGCAATTATGTTTAATTTATGTAATTATATTAAAAAGTAACTTCTCTATGAAGAAGTAAAAATTAAATATTTGTAAATAGCATAGCTATAATAAAGTAGTTATCTTGATAAAATATACAATATTCAAGTCTACCTCATAGGTGGCAACAACTGTCTAAACCAGTGAACACCAAACTTATGGAACCCCTGAGCAAGAGTACCTTTTCCAAATGTTACTATGAGTTATTCTTACCCCCCAACCCTCCCCATAGTAAAGGAAGAAAAAAACTGGACAAAAAAGTTAGAAACTTTTCAATTCTCAGTTATTTAATATATGCGAGGGGCCGCTACATTTTTCATGTACTATATATTTAAGCCAGCAAAATATTCTTTATTTTCTGTCTGAGCCATGAGCTATCAATGCAAATATAAACAAAATATGGAAAATCAAGTTGTTGGTGTAATTATGTGCAAATTAACCACATGAGTACCACGGCAATCTACTAAAGATTATTTCCTTACGAGTTACTTGTAGCTGGCATTTTACGGTTTGATGACTACTGGTCTAAACCATGGGTGGGGAACCATTTTGGCTGTGAAAGGGGACCCATTAAATTTGTTGCTCGGGGTTAGCTGGTATCCCATGTGTAATACATATGGTGTAACATACACAGGCTAGCAGCAAACCTCTATCATATATTAGGTGACATGCCATTACCAGATTAGTACTTAATAAAAACACACAAATGAATTAAAGATTATTTTATTCAATTAGCTTCATCAATTTTTATTGTTACTTCTGCCCTCAAAGGAAGTGGCTCAAAGATTCAAATTTACCCAATTCATTAAACTCAAAACTTTTAAAGCCTTACTTATCCTTTACAAATTACATTGAAACTATCTAATATGCTCATTGCACTGCCTCGAAATCAAGCAGCATCAATATTATAAATATTGTATAATAGTCATAGAAATATTTTGTTTGGTCTAATTCAGTTAGATATAACGCAGTTGGGATTAAATAGTGTTATTGAAGCAATATTTAGTTTCTTCCTTTTTTTTTTCACTTCAAATGCTCTCAAATTTTATTTGTGTGACCTTTTCATCACCTGCCAAGTTCAGTCATTTCAGAGCAAAATTGTTCCTTACTTGTAGTTTAGATCAGTCAATACAAACCGTAAATCGCCAGCTACAATTAACCCACGAGGATATCTTTGGAAGATCTCGGTCATACTTAGATGGTTAATCTGCACATAATTATACTAAGAACTGTTAGTGGATTTTCCATATTTCATCAATATTTGCATTGAAAGTTTATGGCTCAGAGGGAAAATGGAGAATACTTTTTTGGCATAAATCTATGAAAAAGCAGGAACTGCCAATATAGTAGCCCTCTCGTCTCCGTTCTGGCATATATAAATAAATAACTGAGAATTGAAAACTTTCTTACTTTTTAAACCTGTCTTTCTTTACTATGGGGAGGGAGGGTATGAATAACTCATAGTAAAATTTGGAAAAGCTATTCTTGCTCAGTGGCTCCATAAGTTTGGCGATCATTGGTTTAGACAGTTGTTGCCACCTATGAGGTAGACTTGAATGTTGCATATTTTATCAAGAAAGCTACTTTATTATAGCTATGCAATTTACAAATGTGTCATTCTTACTTATTCATAGAGAAGTTACTTTTTAATATAATTACATAAATTAAACATAATTGCAAATCATGATTTTTATCTCGCTTAAAAATTTAAAAAAAATCGCAAAATCTCGTTCAATTATGAAATTTTACCCTCTTTGAGCTACCTCTAAATATTGTTTGCTGGTGATAAAATTTTATCATAATCATTTTTTGG
The DNA here is from genome assembly GCA_038502835.1 of Octonoba sinensis. Taxonomy (NCBI): domain Eukaryota; kingdom Metazoa; phylum Arthropoda; class Arachnida; order Araneae; family Uloboridae; genus Octonoba; species Octonoba sinensis. The sequence continues at coordinate 125,937,303 of CM076603.1, forward strand.
TATAATGGAACAAATTTAGGGGGTAAGAGGTTGAAAATTTAAAACTTTGACAATTAAGCACCACCCTAATGGTTAATAAATACATACCACTTTTTTTTCCTCTTCTAATTATCACAATTAGAAGAGGAATATATTCAACAAATATAAGCATAATTTTAATAAAGAAATATTTAAGAAAGATAGAGGGTATTAGCATTTTACAAATTGAAAATTTAGCTTCCAAATTATTTTACTTTTCAAAAGTGATGAGCCATTATCCCTTCAAAAGGACCCATTATTTTGCTAAGAAGTAATTCGAAGCTAAAACAATTCTTTTAAAGAATAGCAGAGATTTATTTATGTAAACATCACAATAATTGATACAAAAATACAACATTAAAAAATATCACCTAAAGCCATAATAAAATAAAGTTGACTAGATTTTTATATTTTACGAAAAATTTAACTATCGGGCATTTCATACAAAGTCGGTGCAGCTCAAGAAACAACTATCCCTAACAAAAATATCCTAAGGTATATGATCCATGTCACCGGGTAAAAGCGTCAACTTCCCGCCCGCTCTCTGAGCGAGCGTAGCAAAGGAAGTCCTAAAAGGATTGAGAGAGAGAAACAAGCGAGCACTACGCTTAAATACCGGAGGGTGATTTGCTTATTCCGCTCAGCACGTGTATGCACATGCGTCGATGAGACGTGAAGGGCATTCGAGAGACTTCTCAATCGGGAAACCGGTAACGCCCCCAAGTGGCGGATTTAACCAACTAATCAGTTTGGAAAAAATTTGAGCATCGGGAGGTACGTCGTAAGTTAGCTGACATTTACTGTTTACAATAATAAAAGGCTTACACCTAAATAAAGAACTAGGTTAATAAAATATACTTTTACTTTTAAATTACTAATAAAAAGTGGTGAGAATTAAAAAATAACATTTCCTATCAAAAAGCACAGAAAGAATGAAAAGTTATATATTTTCATATAAAATATATGATATCTTGAAGTGCGTTTTTCATTTCACTTTTTTAAAATGTAACTAAAGCTTTAACTTCTTCAACTCTAAACCAAAACTGTTTTTCCACTAAATACATTTTGGTCTGATCAACTATATAAAACAAAAACTATTCTTATCGTAAAAAAGAAGAAAATTCTAAACCAAAACTGCTTTTGTCAGAAAACAGAGATGCCGAACGCTACGGACTCTCCGTAGTATCTACGGAAAAATACAAAAATTTGAGTATGACTACGGATTACGGAAAGCGCTTTTTTTTCTACGGGAAATAAAATATTTTAGCAGAGTTTAACTTTTCGCGCTTGGCGCGCGTATAAAAAAACGATTCACCAACAGTCGCCAAAACAAGCGCTTACTGATGATTTGTGGTAGTTTAGACTTTAGAGCTGCGAACAATTGCAGATTGGCGATGGTAGAAAGATCAGAATTCCAGTTCTAACCGGAATTTCTCCCAGCGTGGAGCAATATTTACAGCAACCCTGTTCTTCGGCGAGAGAGTTCGGGCAAAGCTCGGATTTTTTCGCTTTCTTGTACGACACATGCTTTTAGCCTTTTATCATTAGCAGTTGCTTATTGCATTCTTCGTTGCATACATCGTTTGCTCGTTTGGTTATTAACTATTTGGTCCTAAATTAATTAACGAATTCAGTTAGAAATTAAATTTGTATTTTATATTGAAAAATAACCTTATTGGGTGGAAACATAACCGGGAAATCAGGGAATTCTCAGGGAAGTTTTATATTTTCAAAAATATCAAGGGATATTTAAATTTTCTCCAAATATCAGGGAAAATTATTCAAACCGGCAAGCGTCCGGAGTTTCCTCGCGAAATTTCCTATCGTTGCGTGTGGTCAGCTCAATTGCCGATTTCCCATTGGTTGAAAACGCTCTTTCTCTGATTAAGCAATAAAAAAGGTCACTGTTTTTGTGTTTGAGAAGAAGGCATTGAAATCTTATGTAAAAGAACACGTGTCAGCGTTTGTTTCCGAAAGTCCGCCATTTTTGGTCGTGTCCAAAATTCGGCCTAACACCGTTCTCCAGTATGCTGAATTTGGGGTTTGGTTCTGTGCATTATTCTGTCGGGGCGCAGAGAGTCATGCTCCCCCCAACGTGATGATTTGGAATTTTTAAAACTTTTCTTTTTTTCAATACAGGAACAATATGCATCTTGAGAGAATAAAGTAATATAAGTATAAAATAATGATGGGGGGGGGGGGGGGATGATATTAATTTTTTTAAAAAAAACTTTAGACTTAAAACTTTCAGCAGTTGCAGATTATATTACTTAGACCTTTCAGAGACATTACCTTGACCTTTCAGAGATAAATCGGGAACGTTTTTGCCGTGAATTTTTAGATATAAATGTTTTTAAAAGGGGGATGAATTGTAATTCCAATTGGAAATTTGTAGCTATGATGTGGAGTTTCATTTTTGCGATCGCGATTTTCATAAAGGGTTCATGTTTGCCGTTAGATTGGTAATTGTTGCTTTTATTCTGAATCAATAAAAAAAAAAGAGCTTTTGGGTTTTAATTTCTTGCAGTCTTATTAAATGCAATAAATAATTTTCGTAATGTTTTCTTCATCATTTTGATGATTTTTTAGAGGAAATTGTATTTCTTTTAATAATCCACACATTTATTAAAATAGATTCCCCTCTTTGCACCATTTTCCTGTTGTCCTATATTTTATAGATTTGCCATTGCGACCCCTGTTAAAATAAGTACTTTTTCCATTTCTGTCTGAATCAAGTAGTTTTCAAAAATTTTAACTAGATAAATTACATTTCGTCTTATATGCCAGAAAATACAGTACCTATGAAAAAAATTCGAGGTTCAGGAAATTGTTTTGAAAGTTCAGGAAATGCAAATCCTTACTACTATCACCCCTGAGCCTTCACTGAAAAAAAGGGAATTGCACCAAGTTCAGTTGAAAAAGTAGTGTCACCCTCCATAAATATTTTTTCTTGTTTCACCACTGTGAAACTGTCATTACATATGGCAATGACGCTGTGTAACTCACAATTTAATTGTAACGTAAGGGAAATTTTTGGAGCCCAATCAGGGAGTTATCAAGGGGTTTTTTTTCTTGGATTCTGTTGCCACCATGGTTTAGCTGAGGCAAATATTTTGCTTTTAGGTTGAATATTTAGTTTTTGCATCCACATTTCTCCTTTATTATAAACTACTGATAAGCGTTGAAAACTACTGAAAATCATTCAGGTTACTACTGAAAACCTTAGTGAAACCTTAGATTAGAGTGGCATCTCTGAGAAAAGTACAGAAAATGTAAATTTATACATTTTCATCATATAAGATATATGATGTCTTGAAGTGTTTTTTTCATTAAAAATAAATCCTTTTTTAATGTAACTAAAGTTTAACTTTTCCTAACTTTTATGTTAATAATAAAGATTTGTTCAACTATCTTGTAATTGTTATTTCTTTTTTATTATGAGATAATTTTGAATTTTTTCCTTGTATATCTTTGTTTCTTTGTATAATTTTAAGCTATGGAAATAAAAACCAATAAATTAAATATTAAATAGTATTGACATAGTAGAATTTTCATCAAAAAGAAATATTTTACAAGGGATTATTTGATTTTACATTTTTTAAAAACCCATGGGTTTTTAAGGTAAAAAACCCAGCCCAGCGAAGAAAATCAGTAGCTACACGGGCAGCAAATTTAACAAACCTGGTCCAAACAGGTAAAAAAGTGTGTACACGCAGAACTTACATTTTCTGCCCCTTCTAGTTTAACTCACAAAGAGGTTTTAATTTTTGTACTGCTGTTCCACCTATTGAGGGAAATACTGCATCATAGCATAAAAAATATCATGGAAAAGTTAGTTCTTTTACTTTTATTTTTCAAAAATAAATAACTGAATTAGTAATAACTAGGTGGTTAACTTTTTTACAAAGTGTTTTTATAATACTTGCAGCCAAATTTGGTTTATGTTAGTGTCGAGATAGAGGCTTCCCTTTATTATATTATGTTGGCTAGTTCTATTTCTGGAAAATCATCAACTTAAGCAGATGGTCAACTAGCAAAAGTGATCCACTTACAGGTTTTACTGCAGCAAAAAAATTGAAAAATATTTAGTAATTTGTTTCATGCTTTGAAATGGAAGTACAGTAGAGCCTCGATTATCCGAGCTAATGTGGACCAAGGGTACCTCAAATAATCGAAAACTCGGATAACACGGACTATGTCCAAATTCAGGGGGAAACATGGGTTGAAATGAATAAAAATGTTGTCAAAGATGTAAAAAAAAAAAGACATTTACCGTACATATTAGGAAATGAAAAAATGACGTTACATACATACAAATATCTAATTTTATATGTACACATTAGTAGAGTACATGTTCTAGTTAAAGTTGTTTCTTGAAGAAGTTAATGCATATATATTGTTTTCTGTTTAACAAAACTCGTTCGCTTCTTTGCCGCTTTTCTACGCAATTGTTGTAGCTGGTAACGCCGCCATCGGCAGAAAAAAAATTTTTTCAAGGGAAAATGTACCTTGGTTAACCCGGAACTCGGTTAATCGGGGCTCGGATAACCGAGGTTCTACTTTAGATTACTCAGAACAAGCATCGGACAAACATCGGACATTTCCGTTAATTCATACTTTAAATCATCCTCCGATGAAATAGCAACTGATCTTCCAATGATGTCCCAAACCTTGATAACTGTATCTTCAAAATGGAATCTTGCTCTACCGGCACTGTCTGTTTCAATTTTTCCTAAATCTCCATAAAGCTAAAAATGTAATCAAAAAATTAATTTCACAAAAACATTTCAAGTGGAGTTATTTTTATTATTATAGAGTTTGAAGTAGCAAAGATTAATTTGAGCTATTAGCATTGCAGTTTTTGTTACAATAATTGAAAAAAAAATACATAATGAAATTCCACTTCAAACACAGAAAATTAACCTCCGTCACCATTTGTACACATACATTTAATAAGTTTATACAGTGAACCCACTTAATGGAATATCACTTAGAAATTAATGAAATAATTTTTTCAATGCACCAAACCATAGTAAATTGTTTTTGTGTTAAATTTCCCAGTTAACCCTTTGACTGTTAGGGAAATGAGCAGTTTTCGTTTACTTCATTTGCAGTATTACGAGTAAACAGTAGTCAAAAGTGGCAGCTGTTTTCTCCTGCCGTTCTTCCGAAAGTGTCATCCTTTTCTGGCGATGCTGTAGACAGCTCGCCTCACACGTTTTAAAATTCTTAAAATATTTGTAGTATATAAATAAGTTTTTACGTACTTTAAAATAAATAATATATGATAATTATTAAATAGTGAATTACAAATGATTATAATCAATTACATAAATAATAATGGCGAACGAGCTTAGCTCATCAGTGCACATTGAGGACAAATTTTGTTGGATATCAGTCCAGTTGCAATTCCCATGCAAATTAGGTTTGTGCACATTGGTTAGGGGAGTGCTGACGCAATTGATGACATCGCAAATCAGAGAGCAGCACATGCCTAGCCGATGGGTATAAAACCATGTGCTTCCGAGTCGGAAGTTAGTTTGATGTGGTACCGAATTAGTTAATTTAAAGTAGTAGAATTATATATTGTATTGACTAAGATGTGTTTGGATAATATACATTCATATTTATTTCTGTTCAAAATGATTTTTTAATTAGTTGAAATAAATATCAGTTTAAATTTTATCAAGTTAGACTTAATTTTTCAAGAACTACAAATTATCGAGGGAAATACCAACGAATTTCACTACGCTAGTAGTGCTCATTCCTAACCATTTCAGTCAAAATCTTGCTCCTGAACGGAACTCGTTTGTGCGCATTATGAAGCATGATTCAATTGCGAGTTGAACTTGTTCATAACCATCAAAGGGTTAACTTTGCACATTTCCTTTTAGAAGTTTTCTTCTGCAAAGAAATGTCCAGTAACTGAGCGTTTTAGAACAATATTGTCACTTTGAAAAAAAGGATAAATTGCAAAAAATAGCAATTTCTTGGATTTCAACAGAATTGTTTAATGTCTGTCTTGTTTTCCACCCCTCCTCTTTTGTGCATCCTCTTGGACTGCATTTCCTTCTTCAGAAAATAAACAATAAACAGGGGTGAAGAAAATGTGAAACATTAACAAGTCCTCATCTTGAAGGGGAAGGGCGGTATTAGCAGCTGCAGGGCTTATGGAGCAGATTTGGAATTTTTAGAGGGGTGGGAATAATGTGGATGGTTAATATGGATTTCTTTTTTAATTTCAATTTTTTTTAACATAATATTTGATTAAGACAGATGCATGATTTAAAAATGATATACTTAGACAGCGCTATGAAATGAAAAAATAGTAAAACAATGGCTTAGTATAGTAATTGCTTAGAACCTCCTGCTCTGTTTGACAATCACAAAACTCACATAACTTTGCAGGATATCATATATTGCAGAGAGAAAACCATCATCAGAGTTGGGTTGCCACCCCACACATCACATCGCATCTCCTCCAGCCCCTTGATGTAATCCCGCCCATTAAAAACCTACTATAGTCAAGCATGTGACAACTTTATGGTCACTCTTCCAGGACAATCTATCACAGACAAAAATATTGGTGAACTTTTGAGCACCGCTTGCTTCGAAGCAACTACAGTTGGAAATGCCGTTAAAGGGTTAAAGAATTTGGGATCGAGCCTCATAATCCTCTTGTGTTTAACCACTTCCATATTGGGTACAGGTATTTGACCTGTCCCGATTTTTTGGGTAGCCTCTCTGAAAAGAAGAAAAAATTTATTAAATCTGCCGCCGTCGTCGGTGGGAATCACTGGCGCCCACGGTTTAAAATGATGTCCCACCGGGCTACCTGTTGAATACAGTGATGTGCACCTCATGACAACACTATAAAAACTACTTTTCTCCATCGGACACCCTTGCACCTTTTAGCCGAAGCCTTAGGTAGAGAACCAATGACTATAAAAACTACTGCCCATCATGTTGCTGGTGATGAAACTGAGAAAAATAGTGCTAATCCTCAGATCCTGGTAATAGAATATCAACATATAAACCCTCCAGAAGAACCAGAATTTATGACAAATGCTGATTACGATGCACCAAAGAAGCCTGCCATTAGTGTTTTTGATTTCAAACCATTGCCTAAAGCAACACAATGTGAGAAAAAAAGAAAAAGCAAAAAACTGAGCTCAAGCATTCTTACAAGCACATCCATCAAAGAAATGTTAGGATAAAGGAAAAAGCAGAAGGAAGATCAGGAAGGTTTTAAAAAACAGAGAAAAGAAGCTCGTGAAGCTAAAAAGGGAGTAAAAACACTCAAACTAAGTTCCTGTAGGCCTAAGTCTATAAAATCCAGGCCAAATAGTCCAGTTGCATGAACTTCAAAAGATGGTGTTATAAGATGTCTTGCTTGTGAAGAGGAATATTGGTGACTGTCCAACAGAAGAATGGATCCAGTGCTGTAAATGCCAAGAGTGGTGGCATGAGGAAGTTCCAATTATGAAAATGGAATTTTTATTTGTGACTGTTGTTAGCTCCACAACTAAGCAGTTCAACATTACGTTACAATGCATCACGCTTAGTTTCATACTTTGTAAGATGTAAAAACACAATTATCATTTGTTAAACCATGCAACATATTCAAAAGATAAAATATGTTTAACCTTTTTCAGCGTTGTCATCTTGCCATATTACTGGGACTAGATGACGATTTGTTAAGGTTTATGAAAAAATAAAATTATTTTTTATGCTTTTTATTTGAAAAATTAAATGGAAATATATTTAATACTACACAGGACTACTCGAACATTTAATGTAAAATTAATTTTACTATCCTTAAAGATAAAATTAATAAACAACAAAAACTGTTAGGGTAGTCGGCTTGCCCCGGTCTCCCCTAACAGGGCAGTAAACATATGTATTCAAAAAAATATCCATCTTGAAAATTATTTCCCTGATAGAGCAAAAAAGTAGTGGAATCGTATGAGAAATATACAGTTAAAAATTTTGAATCAATCAGTAAATATTGTTCGTTTCCACTTTTCGGTTGAAATTGTTGGCAAAATATGCCTATTTTATTTTTATTAAAGTTTCTTGACGTTCCTAATGCAAAATGTTTACTCACATGTACGGGGAATTATCTCCAGGGCTCGGGGTAGAACTCGTTTTAAGTACCTATTGACGAACATCCCGACCTCCGTAATGTTAAAATGCCATGTGCTAAAATGTAAACAACTTTCACGGTTCTAACCGTTATATGAACAGTGAAAAAGAAAGTTAATTCGTACAGTTAATGTTATTTATTTCCGGTGTGAGTTTGTAAAAATGGTGTTGCCACTCACACAGAAGGATTGTTTGCTGAAGTTTGTTTCAGGATATTTCAAGCTGGGAAAATGCAAATCAACTGATGACGGATGGAACGTTTTTGCTATAAAAGCTTGATGATAATTCCATCCGGTCTCTCTCTCGCTTTCGGCGTTTTTCCTATACGCTTGTGTTCCCAGCGATAAGTCTGCTGGGCTTCGTCTGACGTGCCGCGGACGTGCGGTTGTTGTTAGGGAAAAGTCCCAAAACAATATTCAGAGGAACGTGTGGACCTCGCCTTAAGTGTCTGGTAAAAGTATGAGAAAAGCATTTTAAAAATAACAAAAGATTTATTTTAACATTTAAAATTACAAATTACATTTTTAGAAAAAATTTAATAAAACAGTTCCCGCAGCTGCACAGCACGGTAAAAAATAAAATCTTATACCACATAAACATGCACCGGGCTCGACAGTTCCATCCACATACATTCGATGATTTCTATTCTGTAGAGCATAAGACACATCAAAATCTTCCACTAGTGGTATGATATCTCATAACATTTGAAAGTCAACCGATTCTCAGGTCAGGCAGGCCCGCTCCGGAAAAAAGGAAACCCATCCGGTATGGTGGACGACGTGACTAACACAACCCCACGTCCGTGGCACGTCAGACGAAGCCCAGCAGGCTTATCGCTGAGATCACAAGCGTGTAGGAGAAAACGCAGAAAAGGAGAGAGAGGGGGGCCGGATGGAATTATCTTCAGTCTTTTATAGTAGAAACGTTCCATCCGTCATTCGTGAATTTGCATTTTTCCCCGCTTGAAATATCCTGAAACAAACTTCAGCAAACAATTCTTCCGTGTGAGTGGCAACACCATTTTTACAAACTCACACCGGAAATAAACAACATTAACATAAAGGTTAACTGTACGAATTAACTTTCATTTTTTCACTGTTAATTTAACGGCTAGAACCGTGAAACTTGTTTACATTTTAGCACATGGCGTTTTAACATTACGGAGGTCGGGATGTTCGTCAATAGATACTTAAAACGAGTTTCACCCCGAGCCCTGGAGAATTCCCCGTACATGTGAGTAAACATTTTGCATTAGGAACGTCAAGAAACTTTAATAAAAATAAAATAGGCATATTTTGCCAACAAGTGTGTTAGCCACGTCGTCCACCATATAGGATGGTTTTTCTGGAGCGGGCCCGACGGACTTTAGGATCTGTTGACTTTCCGACTGTGATGAGATGTCATATAACTAATGGAAAGATTTTGATGTACCATAAGCTTTCCAGGATAGAAATCATTGAATGTATGTGAATGGAACAGTCAAGCCCGGTGCATATTTATGTGGTATAAGATTTTCATTTTTACCGTACTGTACAGCTACAGGGATTTTTCTTAAATTTTTCTATAATTGTTATTTGTAATTTTAAATGTTAAAATAAATCTTTTGTTATTTTTAAAATGCTTTTCTCATGTTTTTACCAGACACTTAAGGCGAGGTCCACACACCCCTCTGAATCTTGTTTTTGGGACTTTTCCCTAACAGAAATACACAAAACTCGCAAAAGTTGGAATAAAGTGGGATCAATATCAGTAAAAAAATTTAAATTAATGAAAAAATATCTTCTGGTTCCAATTTGGGCCTGTATATGAGAAATTAGCAGAAAATAATGCAAAATTTTACCTTTCATGAAATGTTCATACATTAACTCCTTTTGCACGCTAGCGAGGAAAAATTAGGAAGTGTTAGGAGAAATGCTAGTTCAAAATGTAAAATAAATCAATGAATACCTTTTGATAGCACTCTGAGATTCAAATTTTTGAAATCAGGTAACAGCAGAAATGAGTGCATTTCAAATTTCGTGTGTACGCAGGGTTGTCAACCTTTTTCTGGTTGCTTCAGGAGCCCAGGGATAAAATTTTAGGAGTTTTTAAACTCCTACAGGAGCAGTGCAATAAACTGATAAAAATCACAAGATTGATAAACAGAATATTTATTTAAAAAATTACTAACTATAGTTATACTTACATACAATTATAACATTATTTAGCTTCTTTTCAAGGATAAATAAGTGGCTTTTTTTATCAGATTTAAATTTAAAAAAAACCTCATTCAATTAAAAATCCCTCTTCATTTAAGAAAAAATTTTAAAAATCATAAGAACCTGATTTTGCTAAAATTCTCTAGAATTTCACCAAGAATTGCCAAAATCAAAAATAGATTGTACAACAGGAAAAGAAAAAAATCACGAAAACTGACCATTTCCCATTGATTCAAGTCATCACACTACTGCAATAAAATAATTATAAAAATTAAAAACTTAATTACTCGCTTGTCATTTTGAGGCGTCTCAGTATGCTGACTTTCAAATGGGTTAAAAATTGAACCTATGCTAAAGAAAAACAAATGCAATAATAAGCATGAAAGCAATACATACTATTGACACATAACAATCAAAATCAGAACTATATTATGTACAAGATAGCAAATTCGAGCTGAATAATCAAAAGGTTTGAACCAAATCAGGGGGTCGATCCAGTAGTTTTCACAGAGTCCAATTTTTAAAGGATTTTTGTAAAAAATCAAATAATTTTATGAAAAAAAATGTTGCAGTACCTGGAATTACTTTTTTGTATTATGTTCTTACTACTACTCCTTTTTTGTATTGTGATGTAAAGGATTTCTGAGAGGTAGAAAAAAATAAGTTTTTCATTCTCCCACAACTAAGTGTAAAGCAAAGAAAGAAACTATCTTTGTGGTTATATTCAAAGGTTTTAATGAGCAGAGTGACATGGTCTTTTACCATACGTTATATTTATTTATTCAAATACAGTCGAATCTCTATTTTGCGAATTTCTCCATTTTACGTATTTTTTCTAGGCTGTAAGAAGATTTAAGGTTTTCCATGCAAAAAAACCCCCTCCAAATAACGAAGTGTATTCTCTGTTTAATGCACTTTTTCTGGTCAATTTAAAATTTTTTCAATTTTTCAAGTATTTCTTTCTTTAAACACCTTTTCTGAAGCTTATCGGAATAAAACTATTTTTTCCCAGAAAGTATACCCGAAAAGTAAATAAAATTGCAATTCTCTTCATTTCCCCTAATCCGGAAGTGGGTGGATTCCCATCAATCGTCAACCCTTTCGAGGAATTTCCAAGAATTTTCTGTCTTATCTCTTTTAACCTTGATAGTCCTTGAACTTCTGGTTCACTTCGTACTTGGTCACTTTGTTCCTTGGTTTATAAAAATGGCCAAATGAAAGTTATTAAGCATCAAAGAAAAAATGATGATTATTGATGAAGTTGACAAAGGTGTGAAGAAAACTGATATTGCTAAGAAAAAAGATCACAATTAGGATATCAAATGATTCATATGTGCAGATTGATGGCTTTCTTTGAATTGATTCAGAAGTACTGACCTTGAAAACACCAAATGAATCCGAAATGTTGGACAGTAATAATAATAATAAAAAAAAACTGCAATGGAATGCAATATTGATGAAGATTCAAACAATTGTGATATTGAAATCAAGAAAAATCTTTTGAAATAATTCGAAGGGAACTACAGTTTTAAGAAAATATGCCTGAAATTTTTTTAAAGAAAGGACTCGGACCAAAATAACAAATTTTTTCAAAACCTAAAATGAACAGCATGGGTATGTCTATCAATTTAATTTTACGTACACTATAGATTAAAATAAATGCAAACATTTATTTTTTATAAAATAGTTACATTTTTTATTCTATATTATAATGATTATTCTCTATGTTTTATCTTTTCTTAAGTGAAAGAATTAAAGTAAACTGCTATAATTATTATTACAGGATATGTAGAGCTTTTATTAGTTTAAAATGAGTTCTTATGTAGCCAAATTATAATAAAAAATGTAAATCTCTTAATGAATTTCTCCATTCAACGAACTTTTCAGCTGGATTTTGCTACTTCATCAAATAGAGGTCCGACTGTATTAATCAAGTTTTTTTAAAAATTAATAAAGTGTTTGCTATTTATGCAATTGTTTCACTTAATGTTAGTTTTTCATTTGTTACTTTTTAAATTAAGTAACAAAAGATACTACTGGCAGTGATCAACGCTTGGGAGGGTGACCACCTCCCGCGACTGATTACTCTGAGATTGAGTTTGCTAAAGGGAGCTGTGCACATAAAATACATTGTCACTTCAAATGTACACCAAGTTAGAAATAATTTCCTATCAGGACCAACCTAGGTGATGATCTCTCATCTGGGAGCTGGCTCAAAATCATTAAGCCCCTCTGAGCCAAGTGTACTTCATTCTAGCGGAGCTCATTAATAATCAGTAGGAGCTTCCATAATTTATGATCGCCCTGCAAGGGGGCTTGGATTTCCAAGTGACATTAGCAACAACAACAGTTATGTAAAATAGACACAAAAGTGTAATTTACATCAAAATATAATAGTCATTGTCCCCCCAAAACATTGGAAATAGGATAAATTTAAGTGTTTACTATTACCCCAGAGTACAAAATATATGGGGTAATTGTAAACACCTAACTTGCACATGAAAAATAATCAGGAGGATTAAATTCATAACTAAATGTTTTTAGCAGCATTCCATATAACAAATAAAAATGGATGAAACCACTTACATCGCTTTTCTAGATGAGCTGGAGAGGAAAATGTAAGATCACTAAATTTTGTTAAACAACTTTTTTTACTGTGCCATTTTCAAACCATAATGAGGCCTCCACAGTTGTTTCGAAACTTAGAAAACTTTCAATGTCTTCCCTATGCTGCCAGTTTATCACTCACAAGCAGTTAAGTTTTCAAAACCACTACAAGTGTAGTTATGAAGCTTGTTTACAATTACCCCAACTGATTTTATACTTTAAATCACTTTTATTAAAACAATTGCCAATAATTGCTTTTCCTTTATTAACAGGAGCAAACTAAGGTAAATGACCCGGTAGTGGACACTGCTCTAGTAGTGGACACTTAGATCTTTAAGCTCCTAAAATAAGTGGATGAACTAAAGTTGGCGTGGAGCATCTATACAAGTACTTGGATCATAATATTTAATAGCTGCCTCCACAACGGTCACATTTGCTGCTCTTTACTAAAGCCGATCACGAAGAAGGTAAGGGTTTTGGGGAAATATATCTGAAAAAGCGTGACATCATTTATGAATGGTCCCTTAGTCATTTTTAAAATTATTTCTCCAAGTTAACAGCATAAAATAGATGATATTAATTTCTGTCCACTACTAATGCAAATACGTGTCTGATAAATGTCCACTATATATGCAAATTAAACATTTAGTAAATTTGACGTAAAAATCCAAATTGTTCATCAAATGACATTTTATAGGTAATTAATTTTTAGAGAAATAGTTGGCGATTAAGCTAAATATGCAAATATTGATATAAGTCCCTTGAAAAAAAATTTCCACGTAAAAGAGTACGAAAAATTTCTTAACTGTGTCCACTACCGGGTGATTTACCTTATATTGAATGTGAAAAAAACCAGACATTAAATTTTTGGATAGGGGGCCAGCAAATTTTTTCATGAAATTATCCTATAAAAGTGAAGACTAGTATTTTTTTGCAGTATCTATTAGGAATTTGAAAATTTCCAAAAATGCAAAAAGCAGCTAAATATTGAATACTTTCACTCCTGCTGAGACCAGTCATTCATCACTGAGAGAGAAGTGGTAACTGAGAAGAGCATCGTTTGGATAACAATACATAACATCTATATAAATAAAAATAATTACATTTATTCATACATCATATACAAGAACAAAAGTAACCTTAAACATGAACTCACTTGTTGTAATCATCTGATAAATCACCAAATTCATGAATTAGAACTTTATATTCTCCAGGGGATAGACCATCAACAGTTCCATCAATGACACAAATATCTTGAGTTGACTGATGAAAACGAATAACACCCAAAATGTTACGACTCTTGAATTCAGCTACTGAAGATCCTAACTTACTGACACCTGAAAATCATTAATTATAAAATTAAACAAATTAGAAGAAAAATTAAAAGCAATTTTGAAGGTAGTTATTGGTGAATTCCACCAAAAAGGGGGATTTTGCACTTAAATTCATGATGTGGGCGAATATTCGGTAAAATCAAATTCTCACTCAATCATATTTGTGAATTTTGTATGCCACTTGTTACTGTCTACAAGTCTACAGGTGTTCTACTAGACTAAAAATACTAGCGCTTATTTTCATAATGAGTGAAGAAGCTAACGTAGAAGTGTCTAAGGTAGCATTTAGAGCTCCTATATTCTGAGAAAAAGAACCTGAACTCTGGTTCGCTCAAGTTGAATCTCAATTTCATTTTCTAGAGTATCCGCCGATGCGACTAAATTCCATGATGTCATCTCTGCACTAGATCTCGGTATTTTAGCATACGTGAAAGATATTCTTCTATCACTCCCAAAAAGGATGCTTATAAATCCTTGAAGGATCGTATATTAGCTAATTTTTCTGAATCAGAACATGTCCGTTTAAAGCAATTTCTTCAACAATTGCAATTAGGAGATTTACGTCCTTCAGAGTTACTTTTAAAGATGCAAAATTTAGCAGGTAGTAAGGTAGATGACCAACTATTGAGAACCTTATCTACCTCTTCCCATGCAATTTTTGCAATGTAGCATAGCATATATTCCTCCCTGAAACTTTCCTCAACGTAAGTGTTTCAGAGTCAGGCGCCCTTGTGCCTGGGTATATCCTCGCTCAATAGACACCTTAAAACTTAGGACTTTTAATGAAATTCTGCTAATTCTGTGACTTTTCCAGTCATGGAAAGTAAAAAAAAAACTAAAATCCAAATCCTGATACATTCTGTGGTTTCAAATGTAGAAGTGCATATGAGTTTACCCATAAACATCTCTCTGGAGGGAACCCAGATCCCGTGCTCTCCCAAAATTGGAGATGACGATGATGGAAAAGGCAGTGATTACATCAATATATTAAAAAACCCATTTTTGACAACATACCAAACCCTTTCAGAACTGCTGCTTTTCCTGTTCTTTGGATAGTTTCTTTGATGATTTGAGAAGGCAGAGCAGTCTCGACCACAACACTTTGCTTCTCCACATCAATCGAAAATGATTCCACCCCTTTCAAATGTGAAAGCACATTTTCAATTTTTAAAGCACAATTATTGCAAGTCAAGTTTACATCAAACTCAATCTGTAAGAGTAAATGCATGGATTAAAAATTAATGGAATAAGTGAGAAATTAAATGTTTTATGACAGGAATAAAATTCAGTGGTAAAAATCTTGAAAATACCGTTACCCCTGTTCAGTTGCTGGCATGTACTGGTCTATTATTTACTCTACTTTAAAACTGTTATTAACTCGATTCTTCCTAAGCAGAAAAATATATCCTAACCAGATCTTATTGTTTTTTGACTAGAAATTACCCTGTATGACTATATTTGAAGAATATTGTTATACATTTAACATGAGACTTTGAAAGCAACAGTCTGGTACATTGAGACTAATTTATCCAGATGATTCAAAAGAAATTAAGTTGAATACTAGTACTTAAGAAACAAACAAACTACTTTTCTGATACAAATCAAAAAGTTAAATTACCACATGAATTATGCACAAATTTTGCACATTTGTGTTTCGAGGTTACCAGGAACCCTTTTTCAATGTAAAAGTAAATTTCTACATTAAATATATCCGTCTGTAGATGTTTGTTCACATCTGGAAGCTCACCTCTTTTGCATTCAAAAAGGTACCCCTTGTAACACCATGCAAACTTTGTGCTTCAGACAGGCACGTAGGAAAGGGGGAGGCTCAGGGGGCTTAAGCCCCTCCCATTATAAATCATACTTCATAAGGATTTCTGTTATTTTGTGAAAACCATGAATTTATATTAATGATCTATAAAAATATTCATTTATTAGTGACATTTTTGATTAATATTAATAATAATGAGTGAATACTAATTACCTTGTAATTGTTAATTGGTTTTTTGTGGAAATAATTTTGAGCATTTGGAAATAAAAATGTTTGAGCCCCTCCCATGATTTTTAAATTGCTACGCTCTTGGCTTCAGATAATATTGTTCGATTTCATTCGTCCTTCAGTAGAAGACACAAGGGAGGTGCAATTTTCTCCATGATCTGTAGGTTCTCGCAGTTTCCAAGGTATGGAATTAAGACTTTATGATGTGAAAGATTGCTTCTTAAGATTTCCCAAAAGGCAGATCTTTCCTGAATTGAAGCTATAATAGCTGTGTAAATACAAAATGGATGGCAAGCCATATGCATTATGCACAACATATACGACATTTTCAACAGCGTTCAAAGACTAATGACATAAACAACACAATCAAAGCTAAATGAATATATTTTTTAGCACTTTAACTCTCTTACAGTGCCTAACACATCCTACATTGTTGAATAAGAATATGAATACTGTGAATAAGAGAAAAAGGTGAAAATGCTTTTTCGGTCCCTGCTTGGCAATTTTGTCTCAGTTGCCAAAACAAGTATACAGCAGTGAGACAAATTATGAGTTCTGCATGTAATTCATAACAAATAGCTGGAACAGTAAATAACTGAAATCAATTTAAAAGTATAAATTATTTAAACAAACCCTCCTCACTTTAGCAAATAAAATATTTTGAGTCTGTCTATGAAAGTGTTGCTAAAACTTGGGACCAGTCTGACAACCAATCATATAGTAATGAAGGGGAGATACTTGGGTAATGGCTCCCAGGCACCTGCATTGCATCCTTCCTTTTTTTTTTTTTTTAACGCAAGCATCTCCCACTTTTCTACGTTCGCGTCCTACAAGGTCCCCTGCTTTTTTTCCCCCTCAGGATAATACTACATCTTTTAAGACAATACTAAATACAAACATACAGTTCCAATACTGTAAGGTCTTTAGGCTCCTATGTCTTTGTCAGTTGTGATCTTGTTTTGAAACGTTACCCTTCTTCTACAAAAATAAATGAAAGAGAAAAGAAAAGATTGTTGGCAAGTTGTTTTAAGAGGGAAAATACTAAAATGTTAGCTCTGTCACTAAAAATTTACAGAAATGACTCATTGTCTCATCAGTGATACAACTCAAATTACTTTTTCAAAGTTTTATACGCATTTGTTGGAAAATTTTCGCATAAGAATTACACGCACAATATTAATATTAGAAACAATGCATACTTTAGACGAATGCTGACTAGTCTCGGTCATTGGAAATGATGAAGTATTTGTTTTGCAGAGGATGAAAATAAAAGTCTGTAGTCAAACTGGTCAGAAAAATATACGGAACACGGGGTGGTCACATGGTCGGCGTTAATTCACATCCATGATCCATGATCAATCGGTCATGGATAGGGATAGAATTTTAATTGGCGACTCCAACGAGTGAAAGTGGGCGTGGCCCGAATCGTTCATTGGAGGATCCAAGCCTGTAACCTGTGCTTGTTGACTATGGCCGTGCCCTTATGATTGATGATAATATTTTGATTTGTGAGGCATGAAACAAAATTATTCCATATAATATCAATGTTTGAGATTTATGTGTGTGTAGAAGAGTATTAAGGTTCTCGCTGCTTTGTTAAAGATGAGAAAATTTTGAATTTGAAACATTTTTTTAGTTTTATGAAGTGGCGGCAAAGATCCGGGTAACTTTTCATTGTGCTTACATACGACTTCGTTAAATATTCTATGTTTTATTTGATTACAGTAATTATAAACAAAGAGTGACTGGGCGTCAATTGTTAAATATCCTGTAATAATACAACTAGCATTAATAGCGAGTGCTAAGACTTTTGTTACAGTGTAATCGGTTTGTATAAAAATCGTTAGCTTGAAATAGAATTTTGGCTCAGATTGCAAGTTTAAACCTTCTTGCATTTCTTTAATGCAAAACATAGTTATATAGAATATATGAATCATATTCTGTTATAACCAATTCCTTACAAATTACATTTTTTGAATATGAAATACTTCAGTTCAGGGTGTAAATGATTTTAATCAAATGATTAAAATCATTGATTAAAATCATGATTTAAATCAAATGATTTTTTTAAAAAAATCACTGATTTTAATCAAAAAAAATCAATTTTGTGTATAGTCTTGAACATTTTTTGTATATTTTTCTAAGTTTCAAACATAAACAAGTAAGTAGACTGTTCTATATATTTCTCAGATCTCACTCATATAATTCAACATTTCTACTTTCAATGTGACTCATTTGCTTTTAAAAACAGTTTACATATGATTACAGCTATGATAGCAGCATGGAACATTACAAAACAAAAACAACAACAGCAGCACCAGGAGTGGAAGTTGTAGTACATATTGTTAGTTGAAGTATAAGTGTATATTTTTTGGTAGAAGTTGTAGTGCTAATTTTGAACTTTATTTTTGTTTTGCACCATTATCATTCTTTGAGTTGTGAATTAGTGTTTGTTAGCATACTTAGGGTAGCTGGGATAGTCATTTTTACTTATTATTAGCTTTAATTATAATTTGAAATGTCTGCTGGAAGGAAAAAAGATCCCATTTGGGTCTATTATAATGAAAAAATTGAGTTAGGAAAGAAAGGATCTAAAGCAATATGTAAATTATGCCAAAAAGAAATGCAAGGATTGGTATCAAGAATGATAATGCATCATGAAGTGTGTGTAGCAAAAAATGAAGTTGAAAAGAAGAAAGATTGTGAACAAGAAAAAGATGCTTTAGGTAATAATTTTTTTATTATTATTATACTGTTATTTTTTAATTCATATCATAATATTTTAAGTTCTTTTTTTACATTAAAATAAAAAATAAATAGAATTACACTTATGGCTCCTTTTCCTTTCTTACACAGATGTTACTGCTACTTACAACAGAGGAACAGATAATAAAGCTCAAATTGAAAACCAAAATCTGCCAGATCCTTGTAATAAGCGTATTCAGTGTGATGAAGATTTGACTGCTACTGATACTGACATAAAGATAAAGAAATTCAAGACTACAGATATTAGCCCATTTATTGTGAAAACACCAACCAATCTCAAAAATACACTAGATTTACAAGTAGCCAAATTCTTTTTTTCCTCCAACATACCTTTTCGTTCTGTTGAAAATCCACATTTTCTTAAGCTAATACAAATGCTAAGACCTGGGTATAAACCCCCGAGTAAAATTGATTTAGGCAATCGTCTCTTAAATGCTGTTCATGAACATGAGATAGAAAAGATTACTGGTGAATTATCTGAACAAACGGTATGTATGTCAGTGGATGGTTGGTCTAATATACACAATCAACCATTACTTTGTGCATGTGTTACTACTATGGAAGGTAATACTTATTTAGTAGACACAATCGACACATCCTTAACATCACATACTAGCCAAAATTTAGCTGCTGCTGTTACACAAACAATAATAAATGTAGAAAAAAAATTTAAATGCCGTGTACGTAGCTTTGTTACTGATAATGCTTCAAATATGGCAAAAATGAGGGACGAATTAAATGCAAAATTTGATATAATATCATATGGCTGTTCAGCTCATTTGCTCAATCTTTTGGCAAAAGATTTGCAAGATTCCATGCCTAATGTAACAGAACATGTTTTACAAGTTATAACATATTTCCGAAATCATCAAATAATTAGAGCTAAATACAATGAGCTTAAAGGTACTGGATTAATTCGGCCAACTGAAGTGCGCTGGAATTCTATGTGTGATTCATTAGAAAGCTACAACAAGAATTGGTCAACTTTCATGCAAGTTTGTGAGGATAATAGGGATGATATCGACACCAATATCAGGTCAAAAGTCATGAATATGGCAATTAAAAGAAATGCAGAAGATATGCTTTTAATGTTAAAACCCATTTCTGCGGCATTAGATAAAATGCAAAAAGATAATTGTAGTTTATCAAATGTTGTCAACATCTGGAAAAAGTTAAAGGAAACTCTGAAAGATTCTAATAATAATTGCTGCAAAAAATTTTTTACTAAACGATATGAACAAGCGTTAACACCAGCTCATTTCCTAGCTTACCTCTTGGATCCTAATTCTGAAGTACAATGTTTAACACTAAATGAAAAAGATCAAGCTGTAAACTTTGTTAAAGAAAAGTATGGAGAAACCTCCTTATTAAGTATTTTGCTAAAATTCATTGTACGCTCTCCTCCGTTTAATGGAACTTTGTTTGGTAAAGAATCTCTAGAATCTTTAAACATCTTGGAATGGTGGAAATCAATTGCGCTTCTAAAGAACTGTGTAGGTCAAAAAGAGTTTGATGCAATACAGTTGTTATGTACTGCAAAAGGAACAACTGCAGGGATAGAGAGGATGTTTTCCACTTTTGGACTTGTACATACTAAACTACGGAATCAATTGGGTGTAGAAAAGGCAGCTAAATTAGTCCTTATGTTTAAATCTTCAAATAAAACTAATTAAATGATTGTTTAAATAATTTGATATTGTAGATGTAGAATTAATAATTATCACATATTGTTTGATAAACAATTTCTTTCTTGATTTGTAGTTTGAAATCATTTTGTTATTGTTTATTTCTTATTTCACCTTTTGCTTTTAAATTATTAAGAAATATTTTGTTGATAATGGTTAGTAATGTTTATTTCCAATGTATACCATAAGTAACAATAGTAATACAATACAACTTTAAATCTATGGTACACAAAATTGATTATATTCCATAGAATTGGAATTATAAAAAAATCATGATTAAAATCAAAAAAATCCGATTAAAATCAAAAAAATCCGATTTTTTTGATTTTTTTAAAAAAATCATGATTTTTATACACCCTGCTTCAGTTCAGTATTAATGTTTATTTATTATTGTTCCATGTATATTTTTCTTGCAATCCAATTGAAATGTTTCATACTGAAATGCAAAATGTTCTGGTTAAAAGCAATTAATGATGTTTATTTTGTAATTCAGTAATTGTATAAACCTTTGTTTTGTAGTGTTTTAAAATTATTTACAGTGTAGAACTTTTTTGACTTTTTAAAATCTTCCTGAAAACCTTTGCAACTGTTGCATTTATAGTACATTTAAAGGTGCTACTTGTGATTCAACTTTGACTCTAGTTGATTCTTATAGAGGTGTCCTGCTCCTTTTACACTAATGTGCATATAATTCTCAAATATTCTCTTCTAACATATAATTGTTTAAGAATTTTCATCTCCATTTCTGTTGATTACTGAAATTGAGATCAAAGTGCATATATATAATTTTTAAGTTAAAAGAATACTTCCTTATGCAAGTAAGTTAATGGAAGAACCATGTGACAAAAAACGTTTTGTTGCTCTTTTGGACAATATCAAAGTCAAGCTTAAAACTTATCTTTCTTAATGTGTGTTAATGCATGTGATACCATATACTTCAAGGCTAGCTGGTTTATCAGTAATGGCAGATAAAATATAGGAAATTATCTGTCATATTGGTGAATGTGCTGGTGAATTATTTCCTATTTTCATTGAAGCCTGACATGAGTTTCCCTATGCTTGACTAAACACTTTTGCTTAACAGAGAAGGCAGTCCAAATTAGACTTAAAATTAACAATAAAAAGTGCTGTTCCACATCGGTAAATAATAGTGACTACAGTCGAGTTTCGATAACTCGAATAACAATAAAAAACAGATGTGGTATTTCTTTCACAAGTTTTGCTGTTGTAGGTAATTTGAGAGCTAAGTTGATATTGTTTTGCTAGCTCGTATTAATGGTAACCTCGAATTATCGAGACTCTACTGTATTCATTTTTTGAAAGCGTCAACAAAGTAGGTTTTTCTGATCTGTGACATTTAATTTGCTTCAACTTTTGGGACTTGTACGTAATTTTTTAACTTTTGGAACTGATTCTCCGTCTTTCTTACTGCGAAAAATCATGATGACAGTATTTTATATTAATTTCTACAAAAATACATTCTCAACAATCTCAATAAACAAGTACAGCATTTATAGTATATATTAGTACATGAATTCTGTAATTATCAGCGCATAAACACCCCCCCCCCAATACATTATTTTTTTACCAAGTTAACTTTTTGCTTTTACGGGGTGTTCACAATCCTAAGTTATCACGAACTGAGCAAGGAAGTAAAATATTAAATCTAACCATAATGGATTTCCTTTACCCTAATTCACTTAAAAATTACAGGTATGAATAGACAATTTTCGTTTGCTATTTTCACCACAATGACTTGTTGATCTTCTTGTGTAATAATTGGAAAGTGCTCATGTACCGAAGATAATCAGTATGCACTTTGAACTGTCTGTTGTACTTCTGAAAAAGTCCCGCCTTCTGTTGGGTGAGGTCCTTTGTTAACAAAAGCAGGATTGAATGTCTAGCTCAGTAATTCTCAACCTGTTTTTTTTTTGTTGGAGCACACTTTTACACGATTTCAAAATTTGGCGACACAAAACTGCCACGGCAGTGGTTGAGAATCACTGGTCTAGCTATAGTACTTATGCTCTCCTCATTTCGTCGGTTTATTTTACCTTTTGCTTCACTGCTGCATTTATAGTTCAATTCCCTTACCGGAACTAATGACATGGGGTTGACTACTTTGACACATGTACCTGTGCTTCTTATTAGAAAACCAAAGAAAGAATTAGAAACATAGTATGTTACCTCCAGTGCATCGAACTGCTAATTGGATTATAACCCAGGGCAGCAGGACTCTGAGCGTGACAGAATAACTTTTTATTAAAATTAATACCGAAAGATGAAAAATATTGAAAGTGTTTTTGTCAGCCTTGTCATTTTAAAATTTGCTACTGGTGGGGAGTGGGGAAAAAAGGTATATATTAAATTCATAGGTAAAAAGCAACAAAATGCCTAAGCACCATGTATAAATACATTATACAATCGATGCTCGATATAACGACCATCTGCGTCCCACAGAAAAAGGTTTTTATAACAAGTGGTAACTGTAAGGGGTAGAATTTTCTAAAAAATATATACATGCATCATACATGTTCAGTAGTTCCATTAAAATTAGTATTTTTTCAAAGATTCCACATAAATGCTCAAAATATTTTTTATTATTGGAATCTTAAAAAAATTATCGGTGCAACATATTATAACAAAATACTAAACAAATTTTAAAGTAAAAAATATGGGGTAAAAAAATTACATATGCGTTTCTGGAAGCAGAACTTCTGAGCTGACGTGACACCGGGCACGGACAGCATGACTTCTCTTATTTCAGAGAATCGACCCTTGGAAAACTATGTGATTCAAAACGACAAACTGCCAATACATCTGTCAACCCCTTTTCCCAAGAGATCCGAAAATTCTATGTCCCTCCCCCCTCCAGTCGAAGTTATACATGAACACTGAAGACTCCGTAAACTATAATCAAGGTCATTTCAGTTTACAAATTTAGAAACATATGCTCTATTTTGAAAAATACCAGGTGGGCATGACCCCCCGGCCCGAAAGTCCAAGTGATGGGCTTGGTCTCAGCGAGTATATATAGACAGTAAATCAACACAGCGTATTTAGGCAAAAATGTATTACATATGTTCAGAGTTCGACAAAAAGGCGAAAATCTTAGGAGCCAGCTATAATATTTTCATTTGCGAACTAGTCGCCAAAGCATTTTTTTAGTCGCCCGGGATTTGTCGGACCCTGCATATGCTGTACCACAGACATAAGGAATTCCAAATTTTCTGCGGTATATATGCTGCACCGCCAAAAGCTAAAAAAACTGCAAGCACTTCATCACTCATGCCATTAAATAAAATAAAACAAGTACTAAAGAACCAATTGTCTTTCTCATGGAAATAATATTACACAACACATTACCGAAAATTCTCACTGAAATTTGTTGTAACATCACTTTAGTAGACTCATCCTCAGTAGTTTATTCAGTCACATTTAGATGTTTTTCTTTATTTTCAAATTTTACATACCAGTAAGATTGTTTTTGAGGCAGAAAAAAAAGCAAAAATCATTTCTGACTCTGCAACAATCCAACTAGCAAAGTAAAATGCATAATTAATTTTAGAAGGATATAAAAGGACCAATAAAATTCAACACACTAAATTCACAACAAAAATGGCTTACGAAGAATTAAACGATAATTAAATGTATTATATCACTTCTTTCTAAAAGCAAAAAGTTAGTACCAGCCGTTTCAAAGCATATCTAATTTTGACACTATACATCTGCAAGCAATAATTTGTGATAAGAATGTCATGGTGGCAAAAATGAAGTACACTTCATAAAACAACAGTCTGCGGAACTGTAAAATGGAAGCGAAGCTAAATTACGTTTGATAGCCATAACTTGTAAAGTAAGCATTCACAACCCTTCAAATTGTTACAGGCTTATGAAGTGTCGACCATTGTACGTTCTGCAACACTGTACCCTTGTAAACAATCATTTCAAAAGGAATATTTTGCATAAAATACGCACAGAAGGTACTCTATTTGAAAAGTGCAATCCATCTAGAACACAAATAATTTGTTGATTTGACCAAAAAACGTACTCAGGCATTAAAAGATGCTTTTAACGAAACATCAAATAACATGCGATTGCGGATCAGTGGAGCAGCAGTTACAGGCTAGCTCTAGTAAAGCAAAGCTTCAATCTTCACAAGAGGGCGTCTTGGATCGCTGGAATCGCCAAACCTTTTTTACTTTTGATCGATTCATGATTAAAACTAAATACAATTTTAAAAGTATTCGAAAAACCAACGAATCGAGCTAAAAACTTCCTACAACTTAATGCTACAGTTGCAGTCAGTTACAGCGCCAGTGGTGGCGCCAGAGATTTTCCGACAAGGGGCAAGCCTCCCCGGCGGGGGGACAACAGGGTCCGTCATTTAGGTGACTGGAAGAATCCCCCCCCCCCCCTAGACTTTTAGACGTTTTTCGCTTTCCTTCATACTTTTGTTTTTGCTATGAATCTTTTCCATCTCTTAAGTAAATTAAAAAAATAATACACAGATATATATATTATATATATAACATAGCATGTGTAAAGGTCCAATCAAAATGCCCAACAATTGAAAAGAAAGCAACAGATGGCTGCAGCAAGAAGCAGAAATTTATGTACCTTCTGCGCAAAATTTAATATTAAAAAATGTTCATGTGTGTACATTAATTCTGTAGTTCAGTTTTGATGGATACTCAATCACATGAAAGTTTTACTCAATTGCTTTTACTATGGCACTTATACAAGCTAATATTTTTCATTTCACAAAATTTTCTTTTCAGATTTTAAGCCAATTCGAGTAGTCTATGATAGAAAATCGATGTTGGCTCTAGCATGAGGTCCCACTTTACTTCATGTCAATACTTCCCAAAATATAGTTTCAAGGCGCATAATACGTAGAGCAATACCACTTATCTTCACCTTTTAGTAATAATAAAACATGGACTATGCATCCGCCGACAAAAACTGTCCCCCATTTCCTTAAGCGGAAAATACATTGCATATGTATACATTGGCATTTGCACCATTTTTGTACTTGCAAATAAACGGATTACAATCTGCAATCATAAATAGAAAAAATTATACTGCTTGTTTTAAAAAAGGAAATTAAATATAAGGACTCCTCAAACGATATAATTCTACCAATTGAAGGCGACCTGATTGAACTTGAAAGATAAATTTTGCTTTATAGGTTCAGGTCCACCCGACAAGAGCCGACTACTGAGGTCTGGATTAAGCCCAGTTATTTTCAGGCTCCTATTCTTGTTGGAAAGATGAATCTCAATTCTACAATAATATTTTCAAAAGTGGAAGTTAATGCTGTAAGTAAATTGATTTCAAAATTGTTTTTAACAGCCTCCCCTCCCCTTTTCCCTGCATTTTTCGAGGAAAAAAAAAAGAAATTAGTGTCGAAATAATCACCAAAACAGAGCTTTCTCAAAGTAAGTTCTTAAGTAAATCCAAATTACAAATGTTGTCCTTCCGAAATTTGCGTTCCCATTGAAAAGTCAAATAATTTTCACAAAATTATTTGATTTTTCACAAAAATCTTTTTAAATTTCCCACATATATGACACTATGAAAAATGCTGGATCGACCCCTGAAAAATGCCAAAATAATGCAATTATTTTTACAGTAGGACTTCATTTCTAAACGAAGAAGTGTGGCAGCCCTATGATCTTCAGAACCGATTTTTATTTGTAAATAATCTGAACCGTTAAATACGCAAAACTTCACACAAAACTGTACAGAAGGGAAGAAGCTGAGTTCCCTTGAGCTCCATTGAAAATTAGGTCCTACTTCACAGGATTAAAAATCATCTAAAAAAATTCATTACGATTTACTTTACTACAAAGCTTGCGGGAATCGAACCCGGGTGTATGGCGTACCAATCTTGCTCTCTAACCATTCGGCCATCTGCACTGCACAATGAGGTCGTTTACTTATCAATAAATCTTTCTTTTCAACAGGAGAAGAATGATTTATTGATAAATAAACGGCATTAAAATTGAGATTTCAGTTTTTACCATCCAAAGCCATCTTTGGTCTAAATTTACTGTATATTAACGAAAATCATTTTATTTGCTGCAAAAATTAAAATACAAATTCAGCAGCTCAAATTATGGGTTCGCTCATTCGCAAACAGTTCAGGAATCTGATGTCTCCAATTTTTGATTAGTGTGTATGTCTTTCTATTTAGTAACCACTGCTTAAGCCACTTTTTTTTTCTTCTTTTTTTATAAACACATGCAGATTTGAACTAATAAATCTTTATTCATATTTTAACAACAACGTACGACTGGTAAGGTTTCGCAACCAAGATGGACGCCTGATTCTTATTGAGCACTTGAAAATACGGTTAGTTAAACGTTCTTTCGGATAAACAGAGAATAAAAGATTTTTTTCACAATCAGCCGTTTGAGTACCATCTTTTTAATGGTTATTCAACTGTTGTAATTAAATATGGTAAAATAACAATCAAATAATTGGTTATTTTAATATTTTCTTACGGAAATTTTTAACAGTGTAACAGAAGCATGAAAAGTAACAATTACAATATATGAAAATAAATCATCATCTCTATTGAAACTTCCAGAAAATCCTCTCAGTTTGAATTAATACTCTTACAGCTGTACCAACTATTGCAGCTGAAGCATATACTAATAAATATAAAGTCCCAATACCCTTATGATTAGTTGAATATAATCACCGCAGTAATTTATTAATAGTTTGTAATAAAAAATTAAGGTTGCAAGTTTAATAATTCTATTTATAAAATTATGAAATGATGAATTGTGAATTTATATTTCCTAATCACCTTTAACAAGCAGGAGAAACAAAACCAAAATGCAGGAGACACTTCTGTACATACCTCAGAACCAGTTAAATGCTTTTATAAAACTGGTACCTTTATTGTTCTTAGATATAAATTACATAAAAATTAATCTACAAGATATAAAATGCATCTTTTATAAATTATCTTTTTTCAAAAGATAATTAAGAAATAAGAATTACGGGCATAAGGGGTAATTCCTGGTCAAAAACAACAAGATCTGACTATCTCCAAAAGGTTAGTAGATAATATTACTAAATTTGGTATGGAACAAGCTTAAGTAATATGTGACCTATTCTTACATTCATTTAACCTTTAGAATACGGCGGTACAGCATATGTACCGCAAAAAAGTTTGGCCTTCCTTACGGCTGCGGTACAGCATATGTACCAGACCTTTCG